>CM053624.1:145058249-145127916 GCA_028646595.1 Phalanger gymnotis | reverse complement strand
CTCCAATCTAATTTTTAAGGTAGTATTTTCTTCAGTGGTCTTTAGGACCTCCTTTTCCAGTTGGCTAATTCTGCCTTTCAAGACATTCTTCTTCTCATTGGCTTTTTGGAGCTCTTTTTCCATTTGAGTTAGTCTATTTTTTAAGGTGTTGTTTTCTTCAATATTTTTTTTCAGTATTTTTGGGGGTCTCCTTTAGCCAGTCACTGACTTGTTTTTCATAGTTTTCTCACATCATTCTCATTTCTCTTCCCAATTTTTCCTCTACTTCTCTAACTTGCTTTTCCAACTCCTTTTTGAGCTGTTCCGTGGCCTGAGACCAGTTCATGTTTTTCTTGGAAGCTTTTGGTGTAGACCCTTTGACTTTGTTGACTTCTTCAGGCTGTATGTTTTGGTCTTCTTTGTCACCAAAGAAAGATTCCGAAGTCTGAGACTGAATCTGAGTGTGTTTTCGCTGTCTGGCCATGTTCCTAGCCAACTTACTTGACCCTTAAGTTTTTTGTCGGGGTATGACTGCTTGTAGAGCAAAGAGTACTTTGTTCCAAGCCTGAAGGGATGCATTGTTGATTTCAGAGGTATTTCTATGCAGCCAGCTCTGCCGCACCAGCACTCCTCCTTCCTCAAGAACCACCAACCTGGACCTGACGCAAATCTTCAGCAGGCTCTGTACCCCTACTCTGATCTGCCATTTAATTCCTCCCACCAGGTGGGCCTGGGGCTGGAAGTAACTGCAGCTGTAGTTCTGTAGCTGCACCACTCCTGCTGCCCCTGGGGCAATGGCCAAACCTCGAACTCTGTTCCCCGCAGCTTTTCTCTGTTGTCTTTGGTGTTTGTGGGTTGAGAAGTCTGGTAACTGCCACAGCTCACTGATTCAGGGCACTAGGGCCTGCTCCGCCCAGCTCCTGGTCTGGTTGGTCCTGCCACTGCCCACGCTGGGGTCTGCTCCTCTCCCTTCCTGCTCCCAGCTCAGTGCATGATAGACCTCAACCAGAGACCATCCAGGCTGTCCTGTGCTGGAGCCCTGCTTCCCTCTGCTATTTTGTGGGTTCTGCAGTTCTAGAATTTGTTCAGAGCCATTTTTTATAGGTTTTTGGAGGGACTTGGTTGGGAGCTTACACAAGTCCCTGCTTTCCAGCTGCCATCTTTGCTCAACACCCCCCCCCCTCCAAAAATCTTTGTAGCCACTCTTTTTGTGGTGGCAAAGAATTGGAAATTGAGGGGATGTCATCACTTGGGGAATGGCTGAACAAGTTATGGTATATGAATATAATGGAATAATATTGTGCCATAAGAAATGATGAGCAGGCAAACTTCAGGAAAACCTGCAAAGACTTATTTGAACTGATGCTGAGTGAAATGAGCAGAACCAAGAGAACATCGTACATAGTAACAGCTACATTGTGTGATGACTGACTTTGAAAGACTTAACTTTTCTTAGCAATGCAAGGATCTAAGACAACTCCAAAAGACTCATGATGGAAAATGCTATCCACATCTAGAGATGGAACTGTGGAGTCTGAATGCAGATGGAAGCATACTATTTGCTCTCCTTTTATTTTGTTATTTTGTTTCTTCTTTCTTGTGGTTCCTCCCATTAGTTCTAATTCTTCTTTACATTATAACTAATGTTAAAATATGTTTAATATGAATGTATACGTGAGCCTATATCAGATTGCAAGCCATCTTGGGGAGAGTGGAGGAGAAGAAGGGGGAGAAAATTAAAAACTCAAACTCTTATGGAAGTGAATATTGAAAACTAAAAATAAATTGATTATTAAAAAACTTACAAAATTAAAAAAGAGATATCGATGTTTTCTAGAAATATTAGGAGTATTAATGTCACTATTAACTGTCATATTTGATGGGAGCTGGTGTCAGCCTCAGGAATGAGAGATCTGTCTTTACCCTCCTAGACTCCTCTTAGCCTCGGTTCATAAAGGTTCTTCTGAAGACCTAAGAAGTTCTCAGTTGGACAATGGAACAGCCTTTTAATTCTTCTAGCAATAGTACAGTACTTTAGTACAGGGCTGTCCAAAGTGCAGCCTGTGGGCTGCATTCAATTGGATTTATGTGGCATGCCTACAAGCATAGAAATTTACATAAATGCCTTAGTAAACTAAGCCAAGCTACCGGAGAGCTCTCACTAAAATGGCAAATCAAAATATATTGTCTATTGTTTCAATAAATACCTAAGGTTGGACAGCCTTGCTTTAGTAGAAATAAGGAAAATAGTTATTTGAGTGTTATTCCTCCCTCTGCCCCCCAACCCCACCCCTATACATACTAGTAATTAGTGGGGATTGGATGAGACGGATGAGGAGAGATACTTGGATTCAGAATTAAGAAACCTAAGTTCAAATCCAATTGTAACACTTTAGAAAATTTAAGATGGGAGAGATGTTAGACATTATAGAACCAGATTTAAAACTGGAAGGGTCCTCAGAGGTCATTTAATCCAAACCTCTTTTTTTTTTTTTACGGATGAGGACATGAGCCCCAGAGAAGTTAAGTGATTTGTTGATGGTCTCACAGTTAGTAAATCCCTTTTCTCTTTATTCTTAAATAATCTGTACTCCTTAGCTATATTACTACTTGAAAGTAGTTAGAGGAAGGGAAGGAAAATGAATTTGAAAATTGTTTATTTTGCTATTTGTGACCAGCTCCATATTAAAAACAACAACAAAAAAGTTTTATTTAGGGAAGGAATTTTTTTGGCTAAATTTTGAGTTTTTTAATTCTTTGAATTGAAATGAATAATTTCAGAACATTTAGAAAGAATTCTTATTCAATTCTGCAACTCTCTCCACTGACATATAGAATTCACCCCTTCCATGTCTTTTTAGAGGATTTTAAGGACTTGCTGTGGCCTAAAAAGTACATCATCTTGTCATTAAGCCTCCCTGTATTTAGGTAAGTTGTGTCAGAGTGTAATTGAACCATTTTTAACTTGGAAAGAAGATCTATAGTCTGTGCTTCGTTGTTAAGAACTCCAAAACCTCAAGATCATCTCCATGTTACAGTAAAGTTTGGAAAGAGAGGGAATGAGCAGAACAAGATCTTTACACTTCTGTTAACTCATGTTGAAGGGAGTACAGTGTAGTTTGAAAAAAATCATAGGGAGTGGAGCCAAGATGGCAGAGTAGAGAATATACTCAACTGAACTCTCCTAACATTCCCCTCTAAACAATGATGCCTGAAATTTACTTTAAGATAATGCCTGAAATCAAAGTCTGGAGTGCCAGAGCCAACAAAAGGTCAGAGTGAGACATCCTTTCAGCTTTCAACATAGGAGATTGAAAGGAGAAATCTGTGACTTGGTGGAGGAGGCTGGCCTGCTGCCCATATGGATGAAACACCAGTTAAGGGACTAGATACTGATGATAGTGAGGCTTCTGGAGCTCTCAAGCCAAAGACAGTAAGGGGATCTGGCAACTGGTCAGAAAGATTATAGGGTACACAAGGCTAGTACTAGACACTGGACCAGACTCTGTTTGGCAACTCCATTGCCTATACCCACTTCTACATCATGGATCAAGGTCAGATAGCACTTTCAGTCAAGAGGAAATAAGAGCCCTGAGAGGCTGCAAGGGATCAGGGACCCTGTGAAACAATATCATTTCTTGTTCCAAAGGAGGAAGGACTATTAGGGGTGGTATCAGTTGCCATCTCAAGGAATCGGGGGCCTTCCTGGATAAGGAATAAAGTACAGACAAAGAGGGAAGTGACCCCACCTCCCTGCAGTTCACACACTTTAGAAGCACTGAAAACTTCCAAACCCCCAGAATTAGCTCTGAAAAAAGTAGTGTGAAAAAGTCTGAAGCTTGAGACAGAGCTCCTCCTCCTCCTATACTGGGAACAGAGCCCAGCATTAACATAAAGTTCCAAGTGAAAAAAAGGAGCAGGGGGACAGAAGGAGATGAGCAAAAAGAACCTGAGTATAAAAACATACTGTGATGACAGAGAAGATCAAGACACAAACTCAGAAGAAAACAGTGAAGCTAAAACAAGTACTAACAAAACCTCTTTTTTTTTAAAAAAACAAGTGAATTGTGTACAAGCCCAACAAGAATTCTTATGAAAGCTAAAAAATGATTTTCAAAATAAAAGAAGAGTAGTAGAAAAAAATAGGTAAAGAAATTAAAGCAAAAGAAGAAAATTACGAAAAAGCAATTATCAACTTGGTAAAAGAGGCACCCAAAAATACTAAAGAAATTAACAATTTAAAAATATAATTGGCCAAATGGAAAAGGAGTTACAAAACTTCACTGATCAAAATAACTCTTAAAAAAGTAGAATTGGCCAAATGGGAAAAGAGGTACAAAAGCTCATTGGAGAAAATAATTGCTTAAAAATTGGAGTTGGGCAAGTGGAACTTATTGACTCCATGAGACAACAAGAAACAATAATACAAAGTCAAAAGAATGAACAAATAGAAGAAAATATGAAATATTTCATCAGAAAACCAGCTGAGCTAGAAAACAGACCAAGGAAAAGTAATTTAATAATGAGTGCACTACTAGAAAACAATTATCAAAGAAAAAGCTTATATAACATATTTAAAGAAATTATCAAGGAAAATGCTCTAAATTCCTAGAAACAGAAGGGTAAAATAGAAATTGAAAGAATCCATTGATCACAACCTGAATGAGATCATCCTAAAATGAAAACTTGTAGTAATATTATAGCCAAATTCCAGAGGTCCCAGGTCAAAAAGAAAATACTTCAAGTAGCAAGAAAGAAACCATTTAAACATTGTAGAGTAACAGTCAGGGTCCCAGGAGACTTAGTAGCTACCCCATTAAAGGAGTGGAGGGCTAGGAATATGATATTCCATAAGGCAAAAGAGCTGAGATTACAACCAAGAATAACCTACACAGAAAAACTGAATATAATCATTCAGTGGGAAAAAATGGATTTTAATGAAATAGAGGAGTTTCAAGCATTCTTGATAAAAAGACCAGCACTGAATAGAAAATTTGACTTTCAAATATAAAACTCAAAAGAAGTATAAAAAAGTAAACAGAGAGAGAAATCATGAGGTCCTTTGTAAGCTTAAATTCTTTACCTTCCTATATGGGAAAATAACACATGTATCTTCTGAGAATTTTATCATTGTAAGGGCAGTTAAAAGGATTCTATTTCTATGCTTCCACAGCCCTTTATTAAATGTAACTGTTATTGCATTATGGTCTGAAAAGGGTACATTTAATATTTCTGTCTTTCTGTACTTGATTGTGAGGTTTTTAATGCCCTATTACATGATCAATACCTGTGAAGAGGGTATAGAAGTGAGTTGATTATGTTGATATGCTGTAAAAATATTAATAAGTGAGAAACAGGGATGCCTTGTAAGAAAGAGAAATGGAAAGGAAGAGTAGGGAAAATTATCTCATCTAAAATGGTGAGTGGTTGGGGATCAGGCAATGCCTGAACCGCTCATCCAAATTGGTTCAAACATACTCAATTAGTAATAGAAATCTGTCTTACCTGACAAGAAAATAGGAGGGGAAGGGGATAAAAGATAAGGGAAGTGATAAAAGGGAGAGCAGATAAAAGAAGGCAGTAGTGAGAAGCAAAACAGACTAGAGAGGAGGGACAGGATGAAAAGAGAAAAAGGATAAGCAGAAGAAAAAAGGATGGAGAGGAATGCACAGTTAGTAACCATAATTGTGAATGTAAATGTAATGATCTCACCTGTAAGACAAAATTAGGGAGCAAAGTGGATTAGAAACCAGAATCCAACAATATGTTGCTTACAAGGAACAAATTTGAAACAGAGAGAGACACGGAGTTAAAATAAGGGGCTGGAGCAAAATCTATCATGCTTCAGCTGAAGTTAAAAATGCTAGAGTAGCAATCATGATCTCAGACAAAGCAAAAGCAAAAATAGATCGAATTAAAAGGGATAAGCAGGGTAACTACATCTTGCTGAAAAGAATCATAGACATTGAAGTAATATTATACTAAACATATATGCACTAAATGGCATAGCAACCAAATGCTCTAAGCAAAAAAAAAATTGCAGAGAGAAATAGACAATAAAACTATAATAATGGAGAACTCAGCTTTTGCCTTGAAGAACTAGATAAATCTAACCATAAAATAAAAAAGTCAAAAAGATGAATAAATCTTAGAAAAGTTAGATATGATAGATCTTTGGAGAAATCTGAATGGGAACAGAAAGAATTATACCTTGTCTCTCAGCTATTCATTCCTTCACAGGGATTGATCATGTAATAGGGCATTAAAAACCTCACAATCAAAGACAGAAAGCCAGAAATATTAAATGTACCCTTTTCAGACCATAATACAATAGCAGTTACATTTAATAAAGGACTGTGGAAGCATAAATTAAAAGGTAATTGGAAATTAATCTAATCCTAAAGACTGAGTAGGTCAAAGAATAATCATAGAAACAATAATTTCTTTAAAGAGGATGACAATGAGACAACATTCCAAAATTTGTAGGATGCAGCCAAAGCAGTACTTAGGGTAAAATTTAAATTTGTATCTCAAAATGTGCACATCAGTGAAAGAAAGATCTATAAATTGGGCATGCAACTAAAAAAATTAGAACAAGAACAAATTAAACATCCCCAATTAAACACCAAAACGGAAATTCTGAAAAATAAAGGAGACATTAATAAAATCGAAAGAAAAAAATTATAAGCTGATCCTTTAAAAGGAAAAAGAAAACTTAGGTTTACTTCTATTAAAATTATAGAATTTCAAGAGTTAATAAAATGGTACCTCTGAAAACTGAATTTTACCTTAATCTCTTAGTTGAATGTCACTGTCTTGTGATGCTCTATAGTAATCATCTTTCAAATTTTATTAAGAAACTATTGTGTATGAAGCACTGAAAAATCACAGCTATGTTATTGAGTGTATTGATTATAATTTACACAGGTAGGAAAAAATATCTTATAAACCAAATGTGAATATTTCTGACTAACCTTTGGTTCCCAAGTGGAATTGTTTTTATTAGTCAGAGGTGTACTAATAATCCTGAGAAAAATGATTATCTTTGCCCTGGGAAAGGTAAGGTACAGAGAAGTAAGGATATTTCCAGTTTGCCGAAGATATTGGTTAGCTCCATTGTTTCATGACTAGCCCTCTGAACCAGGCTGAATTCATGTTTTATTAGTGGAAACAATCGAACTGCTGCACCCATCATTCTGCCTATAGAAGAAGTCCTTCAGACTTTGCAAGATCTGATCACCTATTTTCAGCCTCCAGAGGAAGAGATGCAACATGAAGATAAGCAAAACAAGCTCAGGTCACTCAAAAATAGACAGAATCTGTTTAAAGAAGAGGTGAGTTGTAAAAGTAAAGTTTTAGACTGTCTTTGTGCTTCGCCCTTAGAACCCAAAATATGTTAATTGAATTTGCTATTCAAATTTATGGTTCTAAGGAAGCATTGCATGAGGAGGAGAGTTGAGAATAGTGGGGAGAAAGGATGAAATGAGATCACAGGAATTCTCAAGATCCAGGTTACTTGGTATTTCTAATTACACTGACTCTTTTTTAAAAAATCAAAATGGTACATACAAATAATATTGTACTTAATGCTTTAGTACTATGTATACTATTCAAAGCTCATTTAGAAGGAACCTCCCTTTTCAAAATAACTAGTAGCTGAGTACTACTTCTATAGCACTGAATTGTGGTGAGCTTCCTTATCACCTTCTTGCTTCCAAAGTTAGTGCCAAGGCAAGGGCCACAGGGGAATTTTGCATGCCATGTTGGCTGCTGAAGCATACATTTGGTGTTTCTATTTAATATTCAGGAATAAATGCAGAATGCAGCTATTATACATGTAGTAGATAGAGTGTAACTGCAAAATTCTCTTTTGATCTTCTTTTCACTAATCAGTCCCCTTATTTATAGGAATTATGGATGTCCTCTGCTGTGTTCGAATGGAATTACTTGAGTTTATTCATTTTTTTAAATTGCAAAGTACTGTATCTAACACTGTTTCTAAGTGAGTCAGATTCATTTTACATCAAATGGAAAACAGACTTTTGTGAGATTCATTCACACCCTTTCCTCTTCAGTATGTCCTTGGATTGAGTTAAACACATGGGGACAAACAAATCAAGAGAGATTGCTGACTCATCCCCAAAATGGATGCTATTTAAGTCTCTGATGCATAGCAATGCATATATTTTTTTAAAAGCACACATACACACACACAATGGATACATTTGCATATTAGCAGTATCAGCTTTAAACTTTGAAGTATTTAGGGGAAAGCTGTGAAAAGAAATAAGGATACAGATTTTCTAAGCAGGAATTTTTCCTTTCCTCATCTTCTTTTTTAGGGAATGTTAGCCCTTGTGTTAAATTGCATTGACCGTCTAAATGCCTACAACAGTGTAGCACATTTTACTGGGTTTGCAAGGGAAGAAAGTGGTACAGCTTGGAAAGAAATTCTGAACCTCCTCTACCAATTGCTAGGTGAGTACAGAGGAAATTTCTTCAATTGAAAGAGATTCAAAGTGGGTTAAAGGATGAATACTCCCTTCCTATTTCAAAGGCTAGCTACCTGGCAGGCCTTTTTATTTTATACCCAGCAATGAATTATGTTGACGAGTGGTAATTCTAGTGCTTTGGCATCATCAAGGTAAAGCAGTGTGGTATAATAGAGTTCTGGACTGAGTGTCTAGATATCTATATTATGGTCTGATCTCTGCAACTAATTGGATGTGTCTTAGAATGAAGCATTTTATCAGTTTCTCAAGTTGTTTGGGCAAGCAGATTATAGCACTATGATTCCTTGAGTTGTACTCATTTCAGAGATTACTGTTCTAAAATCTGAAACTGTCTTTTCATTTTCTACTTTGTGGCCATTTTCTGCTGACTTGCCAGTGTGATTGTTCTGTTAGTGGAAAGAACACTGAAGTGGGAATGAAATGACCTGAATAAAAGGTAGTTCTCTTGTTTACTAGCCATATGGCCATGAATAATTTACTTCATCTCTTTGAGAATCAGTTTGTTCATCTATAAAATGCGGATAATAGTAACTGCTTTAAATATTTCCTGGGCCTGATGTAAAGTTTTATGTATGTGAAAGACTTTACAAACTGTAAGCACTGTACAAATAGAGCGTATTAATGAGAGAGAGGGTTAATCTCACACATGGACTTAAGCATGTACCAGTACTACTCCTTTTTTTTCTTTTTGCTAGTTAAAGTCAAAAGCTGAATTTGTGGTATGGAGTTTGTTTCTATGTTAATATACAACAATACAAATTCAGGGATTCATGATAATCAAATTTTGCAGGAGAAAGGATTCAAGGAAAATTATCCAGCCAATTGGCATAGTCTGTCCACTTTCTCCAGTAAAATCCATTGGTACTACTCTGGTAGTACTACTGCATTGGTAGCATCTTTTAGTGAAAGACAAGCTGACCAACTCCCATCTAGAAGTTACTCTAAGAGTCAGTGTGCTATTTGTGTGAATCAGAGCACAAAGAAATAAGCTTGTTTTTTCTTTGTCGATGGCCAGGATTAAGTAGGACTTGGATTCAATAAAATACTTGTTGATTGATTGACTGATTAGTTCCCTGGGCTAGAAATGGATATGAGATCTTAATTTGGATCCTGCCCTCCTGTGGCTCCTGAAGTAGGAAGCATAGGTCTGAAAGCAGACTGTAAGGCATGGATTTTCACCTTACGTGCTTACCATTCTTCCACAAGCTCATACTATGTATTGCCAGGCAGTATAAAGTCCTAAGTTACTTGGAGGCTGATCATTTTGCCAGCCTTGGACCATCAGTATTCATAGCTGTTCTAAAGTGGCAATAGTTATATTCCTTCTGTATATCAAAATTGGTAACTATGTGAAAAACAAGGTTTAAACCTTTTTCAGTGTTAGTTTTGTAAAATAATATAATGATGTAGCTCTTTCAAGTTTATCAAACATTTTCCTTGAGAATATTCTGTGAGGTAAATAGGATAGATAGTGCAGATGAATAAAGAAACTTAGATATGGGAAGTTACTTACCCATAGTCACACACTAAGTTTTGAAGCTAGGACTTCAGTCCTAGTCATCAAAATCAAAGTCCAGGACCTTCCTGATTCTCAGTGCTCTCTCTTTTGGAACAAGTTGGCCATTTTTATTTCTAATACAAAATGTAATCCTCTCAAAGGTATGAAGGGAGAAGGATTGTTTTCTCTAATTTAAATATCAAGGAATCTTCTTAAAGATATTTATTCAGCAGGTTCACAGGTCTGCTACTGTCACTGGTCATTTCTTATCTATGTGATTAAATTTTATCTTGTTTTCAGCTGCCCTCATTCGGGGTAACAGAAATAACTGTGCTCAGTTCTCCAATAACCTTGATTGGCTGATTAGTAAATTGGACAGGCTGGAATCTTCCTCAGGTAAGAAATAGGTTATGATAGAAAACCTATAATTGTGTAAGACAAAATGTTTTTTCTTCTTTTTTCTTGTGGAGGACATCATGATGGATTCTTGCAACTGGTCAATTTGTAATGGATTACAAAGTACTAAAAATATATTACCCTTAATAGGTAAAAACAAAGTACTGAATTTCTCACAGATAAGGTTGCATTTCACAAAACTATTTTCATTTGTTAGTCTCAAATTTTCATTTGTCATTTATCAGCTTGTAGATTCTATGAAGTTCTCCATCTTTTTAAAACTTTTATTTTACCTTAATTAATAAGCATTTATTTTTTATTTCTCCCATTTCCCCTGCTTCCAATGGGAAAAATGGAAAAAATTTTAATAAATAGTCATAGTAAAGGAAAGCATATACCTCAGTTGGCCATGGCCAAAAAGTGCATATCTCTTTCAGCATCTTGAATCGATCCCTATTCTGCTAAATCATCAGTAGGATGCTGGATTTTTGGTCTTCTTGAAACTGTGTTTGGGCATTACATTGATCATAATTCTTAAGTTTTTCAAAGTTGTTTGACTTTACATTGTTGTGCTGTCTTATAAATTCTTCTACTGATTCTGCTCATCTCAACTTGTAAAAAAAACAAGTCTTAAGTTTCTCTGAAATCATTCTTTCCTTACAAAGCAGTAATATGCCATCATATTAATATAGCATGATTTGTTTAGCCATTCTCCTTAGTTTTCAATTCTTTGCCAGTACAAAAAGAGCTGACATAAATATTTTTGTACTATAAGTCTCTTTTTCTTCCTTGATTTCTCTGGAGGTCATAGTTGACCTTCTAATGGCATTGCTGGGTCAAAGTATATGGACAGTTTAGGTAACTCTTTGAGCAAGTTCTGGAAGTTGCTTTCTGAAATATCTGGACCAATTCATAATGTCAACATTAAGACCCAAAAGAATAAACTACAAGGCAAAACAAATCCCATGTATTTCCTCCAGAACTATGTAGAACCTGACCCTAACACAAAGCCCCAATTCAAGAAGTATGAATGGAAATGTGGGTATACCACAGCAAAAATAAAACCAAAAGAGCCATTGTGATGACAAGTGTTCCAAGGCAAAATTCCAGAAGAAGAGAATAACCCCAATATGTCTTCAAGCAAAATACCAAATAAAAATACAGTTTTTGCATGAGCATGAAATCAGAAATCCTTCCAGGTATTCCTGGAAGAAATAAAGCAAAACTTAAAGAAAGGAGTTTAAATGATTTTATAAATGAAATGAGGGCACCAGAGGAAAGAGCTACAAAAGAAATGAGAGACCTGAAGGAAAGACTTGAAAAGAGAATTTATAGCTTAGCCTAAGTGGTACAAAACAATAAAATTTGCCAAAAGAGCAAATTCCTTGAAAATTAGAATGAATCAAATAGAAGTTAATAACTCCATGAGAAAACATTGCAATATATAAAGAAAGAAAAGATTGAAAAAAATAGAAAGATATTAAGATACTTTATAGCAAAAACAAATGATGTACAAAACAGATCAAGGAGAGAGAATTTAATATTGGACTTCCTGAAAGATATGACTGAAAGTAGAGTCTAGAGACATTAAAGTCTTTTATAATTAGAGGACAAAGTGAAAATAGAATCTACTGGGTACCTCTTGAAAGAAACCCCAAAATGAAAATTCCCAAGAACCTCATTACCGAAATCTAGAGCTTCCAAATAAAAAAAAAATACTTCAGGCAGCCAGAAAGAAAGAATTTAAGTGCAGTCAATTTTGCTGTAATGCATGTTTCCAAAAAAAATGCCAGTTCCAACATAATTCATTATTGATATCTTAGGAAACATTTTGAGCATGATGTGAATTTTGAGTTTGCTTCTGCAAGAGTTCTTTCAGGAGAAATAGCAAGAGACTTCAGAAAATTGCACCACTTCACAGTTACAAACTATAACCCTTCCTTGAAACCTACTTCCCCAAGCAAATTTCGGGTGTCAAGGTAAAGTACCATATTTACTGCATATCTTTTGGTATAGTAGAAACTGTGAGAAGAATATGTAGAGCTCGTCTACACCACCCCCACAATACTTCCTTTAACCATGATTTCTAGCCCTGAGGCTTGGGTTGTGGCCTGCCCAACTTGCTCATTCTATACTATGACCAGTTTGGAGTTACAACACAGGGTTGCCTCAATATTAGATAAATACTAATATAATAGACTATATTAGGCACAAATACATAGAAAATCATATGACTGTATCAATTGATGCCAAAAATGCTTTTGATAAGATACAGTACCCATTCCTGTGTAACAATAATGTGGCTAGCAGATGCTGTGGGGGTGTAAGACCAATAACACCAGCACACAGGAGGGCTGCTAGCACAGGTTCTTTGATCTGCTTTTCTAAAGAAAGCAACTTTAAGGGGTTAACAGTCTTACTTTAATTAAACATACATATATCATTCACTTAGTTCAGGGAGAAAAGTCAGCACCCTGAACTTCAGAGAAAACACATAGAAATCACAAGCAGAAATTATATAAACAGAGCAAAATAATACAAATCAATAGACAGGCTTCCTGACCAAGACAATATATAAATACACAGAGAGAGAAGCACCAACATCTGGGTTTTTCTTTTTCTATTTTTGAGAGGGGAAGACATGGCAAATGGGGTTAAGTGACTTGCCCAAGGTCACACAGTAAGTGTGTCAAGTGTCTGAGGCCAGATTTGAACTCAGGTCCTCCTGACTCCAGGGCCAGTGCTCTATTCATTGGGCCACCTCGGTGCCCCCATCTGGGTTTTTCAAAGCTGGAGGGCTCCTTATCAGCTACCCAGAGTCTTATCTGGCCAAATCACACAAACATGCTTCCCATGAGTAAGCCCCCAAAGGAAAATGCCAACCTCAGAGCATACATAACCTGTTTAGGGCCCTGGGGCTTAGTGCCTACTTAGCAAAAGGGTATAGGCCTGAGGCTTAGCATTTACTTAGCAAAAGGGTATGGGAAAGATCTCTAATCACAACTAGCACCACGTCATATTTATTATTTCCTATCAATGACTCTTGATTCAAACAAAGGCAAGACTCAAAGGCACTTGATTGACTTAGTGCTGAGAGCAGTGAGAAGCACTCCAAAACAAAAGGCAACCAAAAGTTCCACTTTGCTTGTTATTGCACTCTGTCTAAAAGAAAAACAAACTACTAGAAGGCATGAGATTTAACATATCTTTCCCTAATATAATTAGTATCTGTCTAAATCCAAAAGCCAGCATTATGTGTAATAGAGAAAAACTAGAGGCCTTTCCAGTAAGATTAGAGACAAAACAAGGATTCCATTATTATTACCATTACGGTTTTATGTAATGCTAGATATGTTAAATGCAGCAATAAGAAAATGAAATAGATGGAATAACCATATCCAAGAGGAAACAAAATTATTGCTTTTTGCAGATCATATGATGTTTCACTTAAGGACAACTACACAGTGCAAATAATTAAAAATAACTTAAGCTGTTTTACGTATGAAATGTACCCATACAAATCACCAAATATTTCTCTATGTTGCCAAAAACACTCAGCAGGAAGAGATAGAGAAATTTCATTCAAAGTAATTTCAGAGTCTATAAAATACTTGGGTTTTTTCCTATCAAAACACACATATAAATATGAATGTGGGAAAATACCTTTTCACAAATATAGACCTAAATAATTAGAGAAATATTAACTTCTCAAGGTAGGCTGAGAAAATGTAATAAAAATTACAATACTGCCTAAAGTAATTTGCATATTTAGTGCCATACCAATTAGTCTACAAAAGGATAACTTTTTAGATTTAGAAAACATAATAAAGAAATTCCTCTGGAGGCACAAATGGTCAAAAATCTCAAGGGAAATAATGAAAAAAGGGGAAAGGAAAGGAGTATAGTAGTACCAAATCTCAAATTACAAAATGGTAATGATCAAAATTGTTTGATATGGGTTATAACATAGAGCAATCAGTGGAGTAGGTACACAATATGCAAAAGAAAACAAGCACAATAGCCTAGTGTTTGATAAACCTGATGACCCTCTGAGTTAAAAATATACTATTTGATAAAAATTACTGGGAAAACTACAAAGCAGCAGGAAAGAAACTAGGTAATGACTGATACTATGTATCTGATCAGTATCTGATACTATATACCAAGCATAAGCTCCAAATAAGTGATATAAATAAAGGGTTCTAGTATAAGCAAGTTAGAGGAACCAACAAAATAATTACCATTCAGATCTATGGATGGGGGAAGAATTCACAATCAGAGTGAAGGATAGAGAAAATCGCTCCCACAAAACCAATACAACCAACATTAAAGGAAGCAAATAGATAACTGGGGGAAAATATGCAGCAACATTCTCTGATAAAGGTCTCATTTCTTATGTATATAGGGAACTAAGACACATTTATAAGAATAAAGTCATTCCCCAATTGGTAAATGGTCAAGAGATAAGAACAGGCAGTTTTCAGAGAAAAAAAAATCACAGCTCTCAAAAGTAACCTGAGAAAATGCTCTAAATCACTAATAATTAGAAAAATCCAAATTAAAACCACTCTGCAGTTCCATCTTATACCCAACAGTTTGATAAAGTTGACAAAAAGAGACAATGACAAATGTTAGAGGCACAGATGTTGGAAAGAAAGCAAATACATTTAATGCATTGGTGGTAGGGCTGTGAATTAATACAGCCATTTTTTGAAAGCAAAGTGGAACTATGCCCCCACATTTACTAAACTATACGTACTCTTTGGTACAATGATAACACTACTAGTTCTATACCTCCAAAGAAATTGAAGAAAAAGGAAATTGGCGTGTATATAACACGCTTTTTATAACAGCTTTTTTTGTGGTGGTGAACTGAAGAATGGCTGAATAAATGATGGTATACAATTACAATGGAATACTACTGGTGTGATCTTCATATGATATATTGAAGGGGACAGTTTCTGAACAACTTTGGAAAACCTATGAATTGATGAGAACCAGAGTGAAACCAAGCATATAATGACATTTTATGTACTTAGACTAATTCCACCCTCCTGACCTTCCCTTTCCCTCACCCCAACCTCAGTAAGTTTCCTATTCTTTCTTTACTTTTAAGCCCCTCTTCACCATTCACTCTCTGAGGTTAGAGTTTATTTTTGTTATGACCAAACCATTCCTGAATCTGCCCTTTCTCTTACATCATTCTCCCCTGTTGAGTTGAATATTGCTATACCAAACCATTTGTGTGTGTCTTCTACCCTTCTTTGACCAAATTGGATGAAAATGAGCTTCAGATGCTGCCTGTTCCCTTCCTCTTTCTTTGTATAGACTTCTTAACCATCTCAATTATGTGATATAGAAAGTTCCCCTGCTCATCCTCCTCTTTTCCTCACTAGCATGTCATACACAGCCCCCATTCTTTTGTTTTTTAAAGTAATCAAAACATAATAAAACCACTCTCAGGTCCTCTGTTTCATTTAATTCTCTCCCTGACTTTTGATGGTATTAGGGGACAGTTGTTTTATTAGAATCTAAATACTCAATCATTGTTCATATCCTCTAGTTTTTCTCTATTATATGTTTATATCTTTTGTAGTCTATTCCAATTATTTAATTTTGAAGATCTAGATTTTTCGCAATGTACCTGAGAGTCTTCATTTTGGGGTTTCTTTTAGTATGTTATTAGGAATTAGATTCTTCTAAATTCTTCCTAAGATTCTTCCTAATTTCGCTTTGCCCTCTGATTCTAATATATCTGGGCAGTTTTCATTCAAAATTTATTAAAACATCAGATACAGGGTCTTTTTATAGTCTTTGTTTCAGATAGATTAGTGATCCTTAGATTTCTGCTTCCCCCGCCCCCGCCATCTCTTTTCCAGGCTAAATTTTTCATGAGAGTCTATACATTTTATTTTATTTTTTAAACATCTTTTGGCTTTACTTTAGTATTTTTTGTTTCTCACGAAGTTAATAATTTCTGTTTGATCCACTATAATTTTCATAGAGTCTGTTACATTGTTAAGGTTTTGTACCTCTTTGTGCCATGCTATTACTTTTCTTTTCCAGTTCTTTCACTTAGAATCCACATATTTTTAATGTCATTTGTGAACTCTTCATTTCTTCCAGGAATTCTAGTGGACCTTGTGAACAAGCTGTGATTCACTTTAGGCCTTTACTTGTAGAGGTTGTGGAGTTCTTCTTTTCTTTTTGATTTCTGTCTTTGGCATCCCTCGTTCCACAATAATTCTTGATCATGAATGACCTTTTTTCTTCATTTATTCATTTTTCTAGCCTTATATCCTGAATTGGGATTTCATGACAGGGTTAGGCTTTGTGCACTTTTGGAAGGAATGTTGGAGACTTGTATGACCATGATCTGTATTATCTGGAGTTCTGCCACTGCTTTTTCTGGTTATTGAATGCTTTCTTTTTCAAGGATATCAAGGGTTGGCCAAGAGCTTCAAACTTTCAACAGATTGTAAGCAGCCTAAAGTAGGGTACAATCTCAACTATGCCCTCTTGGTCTGAACTTTGTAGTTTCCCAATCCCAGTTTGAGACTAGGAAGAATAACTGCAAGCTTTCCCCTGATCAGAGCCCTGGTAGATGATATGGGCCTAGACTTTGTCAGCTAGTCAGAAAACTCTGTAGGTTCAGAGCAATGAAGTTGTAGACTAACCCCCTCTTCTTCATTCCTTGACCCAGTTACTTACCTGTAAGTCCTATTCCATGTCTATGAGCTAAAACCATGAATCAATATAATATAGACTTGCTCCTCTACAGGGTTCTAGCCCTGGTTCCTCACCTTCAAGCCCCAGCCCAAATCTGTGGACTGAATCTATCTTGCTCCTAGGTGAGAGCAACAGAGCTGTAAGCTCCCATTGGGTCCACATTCCTTGCCATGGTTACTCAGCTCCAGGTCTCAGCTTGAGTTTGTGAACTGAATCCAATATCCTGCTCTTTCATTAGAGCAACCAACTGAACTGTAAGCCCACAGCTTAGACTTGGGTTTTACCAATTCAACTGCAAGTCCCAACATTAGTCTGCATTGGATATGTGGCCCTGATCCAGGGTTAGGGTGTTATTGTTGCCAGCTCACTCCTCTTTCTCTTTTATCTCCTTCAACAACTGTAGGCCCAATCTCAGGTCCCCTGGGGAAAGGCTCTGTGCAGGCATTTTCTTGGATGGACTCCAACCTACAGGCCTGTGGCTATCTCCTTGTGTTTACCAGACTTGGAAAAAGTGAACAACTATTTGTTTGATTTTTTTTTCTCCTTGGATTTCTTGCTCACCACTTGGCCCGATTTGATCTTTAAGTAGTTGTAGGAGAGATGGTTGACTGCTTCTTTGTACTCTGCTAACTTTTTTGGTCTCTTTCCTTCCTTTCTTCCTTCCTTCCTTCCTTCCTTCCTTCCTTCCTTCCTTCCTTCCTTCCTTCCTTCCTTCCTTCTTTCCTTCCCTCCTTCCCTCCTTCCCTCCCTCCCTCCTTAATCTACAACTAGTTTTCTCCTGACTCTTCTGTTGTGCATGTTTGTGTTTATCTTGCATTCTTTTTTCCACTTTTTTCTTTCTTGTGTCCTTTTCCTTTTTTCTAGTATATCCTCATCTCACTTATTGCTTTCACTCTTTTATTAGTTCTGGCAATTCTTTACCTTTGGTCCCTTTGGGGGTTTTTTTGTTCATTTTCTACTCAAACAGTGTTATGAAACAATTTTGGCCTGAAATAAGAAGTGAATCATTCTAATTCATTTCCTAAAATGTCCTTGCCATAGCCCTTATTGGTGAACCGCAGTACAGATCATCACTAGTGAAAGCTCATACTGTGGGTCTCTAAATTCTAAACCATTGAATGTGAGTGCCTATATGATAGATACTGCTAACTTCTCTGCAAGTTGGAAAGGCTTTGTTCCTCCTCATTTCATCCTTAGTATGTGGCTGATATTTAAGCAGTTATATCTAGGGGCCAGTCCTCATGGGCTAAGTCTCTTCTCTGCCTTGTGCCTTTCCATTCCTTCTGCCTTGCTCTGTGTCATGTCCAAATATTTTTCAAATGTTTTAACATCAATATGTACGTTAAATGTTTACTGTGTGCCACGCACTGCACTAAGCTCTCTAGAGATACAAAGTGAGCCAAAAAGAGTACCCGTTCTCAGGGAGCTTATGTTCTAATGAATGAGAAGCAGGGGAGAGGGGAATCCAACATGTAGACAGTTTTGTACATATAAAATGTACACAAGGTAAATTGGAAATGATATTAGAGGGAAGGTATTAGCATTCAGGGAAATATGGAAAGGCTTATTATACAAGATGGGATTTTAGCTAGGACCTGAAGGGAGCAGCAAAAGCCAAGAGATAAAGATGAGATAGAGAACTCTAAACAAGGGGAGAGGAGCCAGGAAAGATGTTTAGAGTGAGGAGATGGAGCGTTGTGTGCAAGCAATAGAAAGGAGGCTGTCGTATGTAGAAGAAAGTAAGGTAGAAGAAGAGTGGTAAAGTATGAGGGGGCAAGGAAGGGCTTTGAAAACCAGATGATTTTATAGTTGGTCCTGAAGATTATAGGGAACCACTGAAGTTTATTGAGTAGGAGAGTGATATGGTCAGACCTTCATTTTAGAAAGATCACTTTGACAGCTAAGTAGATAATTAACTGGAAAGGGATTAGACTTATAGCAGGCAAACCAAGCAGCAGGCCATTGCAAATAGTCCAAGTGTGAGGTGATAAGGGCTTAAACTAGGTTGGCAGCTGTGTCAGAGGAGAGAAGTTAATATACAGGGTGTTCCTAAAGTCTGGACACAGAGGCAAAACTTGCATATTTTCAAGAAATGAAATGAATGAAATTTTCAACAACATTTTATTTAACTGGAATATTAAAATAACATCAATTCATTTGTGATGCAAAGATTGATGTACTTTACTAGATTTATGTGAACTCGTTGCAATAACTCCACATTGCCATCAATTGCCTATGTATCCAGAGTTTAGGAACACCCTGTACAGAAATCAGAGATGTTACAAAGGTAGAAATGACAGAACTTGACAACATATTGGGTGTGCGTAGTGAATATAGGTGACACCTAGGTGACTTGGAAAATGGTGGTATCCTCAATAATAATAGGGAAATTGGGAAGAAGGAAGAGTTTTAGGGGAGGGAAAATGAAATCAGTTTTGGGTATGTTCAGTTTAATATGTCTACGAGACATCCACTAGGTAGTTGATGCAACAAAAATGAATCCTAAGAAATCCAAAATGGACGGGGTATTGAGGAGCCGAGACTCTTAAGTAATTGCTCTCCCAAAAACTTTCTTTATGAGATTATGATCTGAAAGTTTAATAAGAACATGTTAATTAGATAGCTTATGTTTAACAAGTGCCTCTCTATTCAAGGAACTACCCTAGGTACCAGAACAAAGGGAAGAGAAGATAGTATCTGTTTTCAGTAAATGTAGAGCTTTTTAGAATTTTTTAAGCAGTTCTACCTGCCTGTCATTTACTGTGAAGTTAATGACAAAAGGTCTCAATTCAGGTTCTTTCTAAAAAAAGATAACTTCTTTAATTTGTAGCAATTATAATAATCTCTAGAACTTGTAGCACTTATAATAAGCTGTAGAACTGTTCCTATGCTTACTTTTAATCAAGAATTGTCTTAGTTTAAACCAATAAGAATTACACTCTCCATTTGCCTTTTCATGTTTTAAGGCATTGATTGCTTTTTATTAAGTGATTAACTACACTTAACTATATGCCACAGGCTGATTTGGCCCAGGAGATTTAGAGTCTATCATAGATAACTTCATCCTCCATCTTAAGACATTAAATAGATTTGATAAGTTGATGATATTTATTTTCCCTCAGGATGCTATTTTCATTCTTTGCTTTCTAAATTTTATTATGGACTACAGGTTACTAATTGTCCAAATGATTTTTATAATTTTTATCTAGGTATTTTGGAGGTATTGCATTGCATCTTGATTGAAAGCCCAGAAGCCTTAAATTTGATATCAGAGGGACACATAAAGTCCATCATTTCTCTTCTGGATAAACATGGCCGCAATCACAAGGTGGGTGTGGGAAGAATAACAAAGAGCAATTTGAGTTGATGTGGTGCCTTCCTTCAGGGGTTCAGAACACTTTGTAAGAATTGTCTCTTGGTTTCACAAAAAGATAAGTTGGCAACATTCTTTCTCAATTTCACAAGCTGTCCAGTAATACTGATGCACGGCAAGACCAGCAAAACAGCCAAGCTTTATTTGAGATCATGGTTCCTAATTTCTTCTCCAGACCTAAGATTTTCTCATCAGTGTGGTGGAGTAGAAAGTGATGGATATAGAGTTAGAAAACCTGGGGTTCAAATCCCACTACTGTTCTATTTAACTGTGTGACTCTAGGCAAGACACTTAACTTCTCTGAGCCTCAGTTTCCTCTCCTATAAAACTAAGATAACAATATCTATACCAGCTACTACATAGTACTGTTTTGAAATTCATAGAAACTATATAAAATGCTTGACAAACTTAAACTGTTCTATATCAGTTGTTACTATTATTATCAAATTCTTAATAAAGCTGTAGGTATCATACCAGGCCAAACATATTGACTCAGTACTTTTTCCTATCCTCTAGGCCAGGGATTTGTTTATATAAAGACAATACTTATTATTCACGTATAGAGAAACATAGAACAGAAAATGAATAAAATAGCACCTCATTATAAAACTAGCTTGTCAGTATACAAATGTAACCCAACAATGGATGAGATCCCATTACAACTCTAGAAGGTAAGAGATTTCCTACCAAGAATTGATGGTCAGCATGATACTTGTAGACAAGAGTCACTTCATTTTTAATATCTAGGATGCACAGTTGGAGTAAAGATCCAGGTAAGCAGTTGTTTCCCTCTAAGGGAACTGAAGTTGCTTTGTGCTTATAAGCCCGCATTTTCTAATCTTCCACCAGCCTTTGATGTCATAAATCACAAATGAATTTTTGAGGAAAGGGAAATGAGCTTCTCTCTGCAGTATTATTTAGATGATACACAATATCCTTAGAAAGTATACAAGTCATGGACTTGAACACCTACAACATGATTTGGCAAAAAACAAAAAGCAATATGCGGGATCTCAAATTACTTTCCCAACTACAATAAATCAAAAATAGGCATGAGGCTTAGTTTTTATAACCATTTTTCTCTTCATGCCAACATGTTCCTTCCTTCCTGCTAACCGTAAGAGAAATAATTGATATGTACTCAAAGGAACCCAGAAGCATAAGCCAATAGCTACATACAAACATCTTTGAAGTCTGTTGATAGAGTGCTTACTCTAATCAATGTTTCTCCACAGGGAATTTTTAATTATACTATGTAATTTGTATTATCAGTTCTTTCAACCAGAAGCCACAAAAATATTTAATAGATATTATTTATAAGCAAGCTCGTTTATCATCCTTCCCATTTTAAAGAAAAAGAAAATCACCAACAGCCCCAAGTCAAAGTGCTGAAATACATTTAGAGAGTTGGTGCTTAGCTTAGGTTTCGTAGCTTTTAACCTTTCAGTTCTAATTTCTCTTTGAAAATTTCCAGATACTTAGTGAAACCTCAGCCAAATTTATCTTTGTATTAGAAATTGTACTCATGGATATGAATATTATAATTTGATTATTTTTCTTAGTAGATTTGGAGTAGAAGGTATGATTGAAAGCCCCTTTAAAAGAAAAATTATGTCATAGTGTAATTTAAGTTTTAAAGTGAAATGTAATCCCAGGTTGTCATAATGGTATTGTGGTAGCTATCTTAGAAGCCTAGGTAGTAAAGATTGGTATGGGATCACCACACCAGGCCAAATAGTTTTGACAGCTTTTCAACCTAATATGTAATGTGTGAAAAGGATTATTTCTGCCATACTATCTCTGCATAAATGTGTGAACATACATTCATGCATATGTCTTGTTTTTTAAGAGCAACACAGAACTAACTAGGCATGAACCAAAACTTGAGTATCTGTTGTATTGCTTTTCCCTCTTAGAGACTCCCAAGAGTCTCTGTGACTTAAGTCTTAAATTTTCACTGATAATTTTGTGGTTCAGTGCCAAAGATATTTAGGTCTATAGATGTCAAATCCTAGTGGTCTCTCTGGACAGAGTTTTTCTGCCTTCCCATGGAAATCACTGTTGCTTCCTCCAAATTATTGTCAAATTTGAAATTATGTGGTTGAGCATAAAGGGACCATTAAGACTGAAAGACTCTTAAGTGGGGAAGCAATGTTCTATTGGACCTATAGAGAGCCAGACACTATTCATTAATGTCACATTGGTATACTTTTGTATCTTCAAACTGGTAAATGAGGAAGTAATGCAGAGTGGTGAGAGAGGTTCTTTCAAAGAGTGATGGGTTTAGAATTAGAGGACCTAGATTTAAGTGCTAGTTCTACCACTAACTGGCTCTGTAACCTTAGGAAAGTCATTTCACTTTTTCATGCTTCATTTTCTTCATATATTAAATGGGACTATAACAAATGTCCTGCTTATCTCATTTCTTCATGTATATGACATATATTTAGGTGCCTGTTGTGCACAGAGCCATGTTCTAGGCACGATACAAAGATTAACTGTGACAGAGTACCTACCTTCATAGAGTTTATAGTCTAGTATGAAATTATTATACAGAGGAGACAGAATCAAAATGATGGAGAAAAGCCAGGGATTCCTGAGAACTCCCAAATTCTCCTCCAAACATCTTAATAATGATCCCTTAAAACAAATCCTGAAGCAACACAGCACACCAAAGGATGGGGTGAAACAATTTTCTGGCCCAAGATAACTTCAAAAGTCAGTAGGAAAGTTCTGTCAAGCCACAGTCAAAGTGGAACACAATTCAGTACAGGCAGTGCCCTGACAAGATAGCCACAGGCCATGGGGGCAATTGGCAGCAAGGGCTTCTGGAGCTCTCAGGACATAGAGAGTAAAGGGATCAGACAATTGGTCAGGAGATTATGGGGTCCCTTTGCTGAAACTGGGTACAGGACTACATTGCATTGCCTGTATGCAGATCTAGAT
This sequence comes from Phalanger gymnotis, assembly GCA_028646595.1. Classification (NCBI taxonomy): domain Eukaryota; kingdom Metazoa; phylum Chordata; class Mammalia; order Diprotodontia; family Phalangeridae; genus Phalanger; species Phalanger gymnotis. Next base: position 145,104,482 of record CM053624.1, on the reverse strand, counting down.
TGCTATCTTGAGTCACAGTACCAGGGTAAGGAGGAGAACTAGCACATTAGAGCTTGTGGATGTAGGGAAGCAGGGAACCTGGTCACAGTTCTAGGGTTGAAAAGAGTTCTTGTTGGCACACACAGACCAGAGCACAGGCCAGGAGAGTAGTAAACACCCTTCTCCTTAGATCATATCACTTTGGAAGAACCAAAGACTCACAAACTTTCAGAATTAATTCTGAAAATAGTTGCACCAAAAACCTGAAGCTTAGGACAGTGCCCCTTTGACCCTGAAAGGAGAGCACAACTATAACATAAGGTTAAAAGTCTAGAAATAGGCTGGAAAAGGAGCAAACAACAGAAAAGGAACTCGACCATTGAGAATTACTGTGTTGACAGGGAAGCTCAAAGCACAAACTCAGAAAACAACAACAAAGTCAAAACTGCTATATCAAAAGCCTCAAATAAAAATGTAACTTGGTCTCAAGACCAAAAAGAATTCCTGGAAGAAACCCAAAAGAATTTTAAAAAATCAAATAAAAGGGGTAGAGGAAAAGCTGGCAAAGGAAATGAGAGTGATGTAAGAAAATCATGAAAAAAGAGTCAGTAACTTGGTGAAGGAGGCACAGAAAACAGTGAGGAAAATAGCACCTTAAAAAACAGAATAGGTCAAACAGTAAAAGAGACACAAAAATCCACTGAAGAAAGTAATGACTTAAAGCAGAATTGGCCAAGTGGAAAAAGAAACACAAAAATTCACTGAAGAGAACTCCTTAAAAAGCAGAATTGGCCAAATGGAAAAGGAGTTACAGAAGTTCACTGAAGAAAATAATTCCTTAAAAATTAGAATCAGGCAAGTGGAAGCTAATGCCTCCATGAGACATCAAGATACAATAAAACAAATTCAAAAGAATGAACAAATAGAATCTCATTGAAAAAACAACTGACCTGGAAAATAGATTGAGGAGAGATAATTTAAGAATTATTGGACTACCTGAAAGCCATGACCAAAGAAAGAGCCTAGATGTCATCTTGCAAGAATTTGTCAAGGAAAACTGCCCTGATAGTCTAGAATCGTAAAGTAAAATAGAAGTTGAAAGAATCCACCAATCACCTCCTGAAGGAGATCCCAAAATTAAGACTCCCAGAATTATTATAGCCAAATTCCAGAGTTCCCAAGTCAAGGAGAAAATATTACAAGCAGCCAGAAAGAAACCATTCAGATGTCATAGAGCCACAATATTTAGCAGTTTCTCTATTAAAGGAACTAAGAGCTTAGAATAGGATATTGTAAAGGGCAAAGGAACTAGAATTACAATCGAGAATAACCTACCCAGCAAAACTAAATATAATCCTTCAGACAGAAAAATGGATATTATGAAATAGAGGACTTTCAGACATTCCTGATGAAAAGACCAGAGCTGAATAGAACATTTAACTTTCAAATACAAGACTCAAGCATAAAAAGGTAAACAGTGAAATCGTAAGGGATTCAGTAAGTTTAAACTGTACATTCCTACATGGGAAGATGATAGCTGTCACTTCTAAGAGCTTTATCATGATTAGGGAAATTAAAAAGAGTATACATAGATGGAGGTCACAGGTATAAATTGAATATGATCTGATAATATCTAAAAAAATTAAAGGTGAGAAAGAGGAATGCACTGGGAGAAGGAGGAAGGGAGAGAATGAGATAAATTAACTCATATAAAAGGGGCCCAAAAGAGCTTTTACAGTGGAGTGTAAGATGGGAGAGTTGCAAGGAAGCACTTGTACTTACTTCTCATTGGAATTGGCTCAAAGGAGGAATAATATACACACTCAGTTGCATATAGAAATCTATATTTAATTAAATATATTATTATAAATTTAAATCTAAATCAATAGGAAAGAGGAGAGGAAGGGAATAAAAGGGGTGGGGCTGATAGGAGGGCAAATGAGGGATATTGTAGTCGGAAACAAAACACTTTTAAGGATGAACAATGTGAAAGGAGAGAGAGAAAAGGATAAACAGGTAGGGAGAATAGAATGAAGGGAAATACATAGTAATCATAACTGTGAAAAAAACTTACAGCAAGTTTCTCTGATAAAGGTCTCATTTCTTACATATATGGACAACTAAGTCAAATTTATAAGAATACAAGTCATTCCCCAATTGATAGTCAAAGGATATTAACAAGCAGTTTTCAAAAAAAGATATTAAAACTGTCTCTAGTCATATGAAAAAATGCTCTAAATCATTGTTGATTAGAGAAATGAAAATTAAAACAACTCAGAGGTACTACCCTATACCTATCAGCTTGGCTAACATAATAGAAAAGGAAAATAACAAATAATTGGAGGGGATGTAGAGCACACATTCTAAACGCGGAATCTTTTCCCAGCAACAGAGAACAAAGAACAAAAAGACAGGCGTGAGACCAGGGACTAGTATTTAGCAAAAAGGGAGTAAAAGTTAGATGAACAGGACTTTGCAGGTGTCTGTCTACTGATGTAATTTCTTATTTCTACTTTCTCAGCAGAGCAGTTTCTAAAAATATGGAAGGGGTATAGGGTGGAGGTGGATGGTAGGAAAGGGAAGGTCTTGTCCCACACTGAGGGGGCTTCACTATTTCAGCATTCCACTCACTTCCTTCTCTTCCTCCCTCCTCTTTCTCCCTTCTTTTTCTTCCTCTTTCTTTCCTCCCTACTATCCCACCCTACCCTCAATTTGGATAATGTGGACATTTGTTTTCCATGAGTTCATATTCGTAATGAGTTTTGTATTTCTTGCCTTCCCAGTAATGGGGCAGGTGGGGAGGGGAGAGGTGAGGCAGGAATCTGGAACTGAAAATAATATGAAATTAAATTTAAAAAAAAATTAAAAACACTTTTAGGGGGAAAAAGCAAAGAAAAATAACTTTGAAAGACTTAAAAACTCCAATCAATGTGATGACCAATTCAAAGGTCTTATTATGATAAAGGATGTTACCCACCTCCTAACAGAAAACTGATCAAACCAATGAATAAACAAAAGAATATATTTTTAGATCTGCTCACTGTGTGGATTTGCTTTGCTTTACTGTGCTTGTTTCAAGCTTCGCCCCCTACTTTTTAAAAATTGGAATGGGAAGAGAAGGGGAAGTTAACATGCTCCCCCCAAAGAGCACCATTGAAACATTTTTAAAAGGCCCAGAAGGAAGTCCCCAATAGGACAGTTTTGAAAGTAACATATAAATGTGTGTGTGTGTATATATATGTGTGTATACATATATACATACACACATATACACATACATATATATGCATGTATATGTATGTATGTATATGTATATATATGCATATATATGGAAATATACACATAGTATGTGTGTATGTATACAAATATATATATATGTATACACACACAAAATGAAAGAAGCACTGTGAAATTGAGATTCATTATTTTACATACAATCCTTATTCTGTGTTCTGCTGTAAATATGGAGATGCTCATGTTTTGGTGTTTAAATTCAATTTTTTTAAATAAAAGAATGAAATAAAGTATCAGTAAGGATGGAGTAGAAGAATTGCTAAGCAGTATCAAAGGCCCAGCAAATGTTTGTAGTTGGTGAAATCAACTCAATGCCTCAGTATTGTAGTGAGGTCAGATGTGACATAATATACTAAGTGCTTTGTAAAATGTAAAGTGATACATACATGTTAACTGCTGTTATGTGAGGCAACATGGAATGCTGACTAGAGGGAGCAGCTTGAACTCAGGAAGATCAGATTCAATTCTTGTCTCTAATATATCATAGCTCTGTCATCATGGGTAAATCATTTAACCTTTCTATACCCATGGCAATACTCTAAGATTGTATGTAGCAGATGCTAGTTTACATTGGTCACAAGTCCAGACTATAAAATATATACACACACATATATATATACATATACATACATGTATAAATCCTATTCAGATATAAATAGTCCTGTGACAAGTTCCTATTTTGCTGGTATTCTTTTATATTTTATAGTCCGTAGAGGTAAACAGATCGATAAAATACCTGCTTTTCCTAAGTTAAAAAATTTACCAAATAAGGTGATCTTTTGTAGCCACATTGAAAGTCTCTTGAGGCCATTCTAGGAAGTGGCAAAATACTTCACGCAATTCCTGGCACAGAGTAGGTATTTAATAAATTTTGCTTATTGACTGCCAAATTTCCAGTTTGTACCTCATCCTCTTCATTTGCTATCGTTATCATCACATAAAATCCTGTGCCTTGGGCTGGGGCCTATTATTAAACACAAATCACTCTGGCTCTCATTATCCATAGTTCAGTCTCAAGATGGAGTCCTAGGTAGTCAGCAGTGTGTTAGCAGGAAAACTGGAGGTGGAGGAGAGACTAAGGTGAGGCAGCTATTGGAGGTAGAGTTCTAAGAGCCTGTCTAGAGTGACCCAAAGGATTATTATGGGATGGCTGACAAGAAGGCTAGGACACTCCACTTCTTCCTTGGCAGATTCATACCCGTGATTAAATCAATTCCAAAGAAACAACCCAGGCAGATTAATATGTTAGGCTATTAGAGTTCCAGCGAATGCTATTCCTTCTCTCCAGTTAATTTTCCATTTTCTTTTTGGGATAGAATGACCTTGTCTTCCAAAGACCAGGTTTTGGGGGTTTTTTGTGGTGGTGGTTGGGGGGTGGGGTGTGAGGGAGGTAGGGCAGAATTTGTATTCATTCTCTACTCATATTAAAAGAAAATGCCTTCCAGCAAAGCAAAATTTTTGTTGTTCCCTCCTTTCCAGGCAAAACATAGGGGAGGGGGGAAGGGAGAGAGGGGGAAAAACTTAGAACTTAAAGTCTTGTAAAAGTGAATATAAAAATAAATATGTAAATTTTTTTAAAAATCTTAATACTTTCCCCCTATTATTGCTTCCAATTTATTTTGTATATTTCTTGTTTGTACATAGTTAATTTGCATGATGTCTTCTTTAGATTATGAGTTCCATAAGAGCAGGAACTATCTTTTACCTTTTTTTAGTGTCCCCAGCACTTAACACAGTGTCAGGTACATAACAGGTGCTTAATAAATATTTATTGGTTAACTGACTAAATGGTTTTTAAGTTCCTTTTCAACTCTAACATCCTGTGATTCTAGAAGTCACCTTTAGGTCATCAAAATTCTTAGCTATGCTAGAAAGCTCCAACTCCAAATATGGTCCTCGCATGTTTTTTATTTACAATTAGTTTATGACTCTATACAACTTAATCCAGACACACTGCTAACCAATCTAAGTCCTTAAACTTAGAAGGAAAATATAATTTTTTCCTACAAAACCAATACATCTCTGAAGGAGGGAGACAAGAGGCACAGTAATGTGGCTGAGGGTAGAAAAGTGAGTGAATGAATAGCCTTGACACTCTTATATACATTTTCATCACTTACCGGGGTCCTAATTCTGGGACTTCTTAGCACATCCTCTCACTTGGTAGTAAAGTATCGTAGTGGTTTATTTCTGGAACTTATCATGGATTTTAGGTTTCTTTTTCATGTACACTGCCTGGTGATTTTTATCATCTGTATCGTTGCAGGTTCTTGATGTACTTTGCTCTCTCTGTCTTTGTAATGGGGTCGCAGTTAGAGCCAACCAGAATCTTATCTGTGACAACCTGCTGCCCCGTAGAGACTTGCTTCTCCAGACCCGGCTGATTAATGATGTGACAAGGTAGGGTTATTACTTCGTTGTTAAGAACCGTACTTAACCTTATCTGAACCACAAAGGGAGGGAAAAATATACATGGCCCCTCCTTTCTTGAAATTTCTGTAGGATAGCAGAGCATTCTCAATCTTCCTCTGTACTCCAACTGCAGATCACAAAAGGTGATAAGTACAGCATCTTCTAGTGCTCCTGAGCATGTTTCTGGCTTCTTCTAACTTGACCATTTTGTATTGACTGTTTATAAAGCCTCTTTGGGATGAAAAATTGAAGCGAAATAGCCTATTTAAAACCCTAGGGTTTTAAGAGACTTGACATAGGTGTACAAATTTATCCTTTAGAGTTCCCAGGAATTGAAGACTGTACAACTACAAAGCAAATTCATTTTGCAAATCATTTATGTGAATAAACTATATGGAAATCTATAAAAACTAGGTATTGCAGCAATTTACAAACATTAATTGTCTGTAAATAATAACGAGCTTTAAATGCTTGACAAAGTTATGAAATCCAGCAACAGGCTACTTGATTATCACTAACTTTATATTCTATGTACTAGGGTCACTTCATAGTTTAGCCCCAGGCCTTATCTAACCCTGACCACTCCTGATTAAATAGTCATGCTTTTTTCCCCCTTCTTTTGTTAGGCAAGGACCAGGAAAAAAAATTCCACCTAATGGCACTGAAAGGATAAAGTTACCCAGTTACATGTAGAGGACAAACCAAACAAGCTGACTTAACAGTGAAGGAATATTATACAGATTCCTTCCAGATATCTCTAGCTAAAGAAAATCATTACTTAGACAAATTATTATTTTCCCCTAAGATGAAAGAAATTTAAATACCCTTTCTTCTGTCCTTATTCTACCTCTACCTTCTAAGAGCAGCACCTAAAACATTTTAAAATAGGAGAAGACAAAACTGTGATTTTACTGGGCCATGGTTTTCAAAAATAGGTTTTTCCATTGTCACCAGTTAGTTATCCAATTTTCCAGACAAGACTTGGAACATGTAGAGGATTTGACTGTCCTCGGTTGAAAGGAACAGGACCTTTAAAATTAAACTCTTCCTCAAGTCCGCCTTTAACCCAGAGTAGTCTTTACACAAATAGACAAAGTATAATACACAAAGTATTATAATAATAACCTCAAAATTGTAAAGCCATTGCCAAGAACCTTCTTCAGTCATAAATGATTTCTAGGGGCTACTCCTAGTAATCATAAAATAATCTCCATTTAATAATGTAAGGTTACAAATCAGTTTGGGTGTAGATATAAACTATCACTTTCCTTTTATAGCAGAAATGAGGAAGTTTTTGGTGGTGCAGAGAGTTAACATTCATCTTTATTTTATATTCCCAATTGGAGAAGGTATTACTAACTGCTAAGTCTCAAAGTACCTACAACTCCTACTTTTCAGTAATAATAACAAAAAATACACATCCCTTTTGTAAGTATAAAATGACAAGCCCTTCCCTTCCTATTCCCTGACTATCTGTACTTCATTGTCCTGCAGGATCTGTGGGTGTTACCTGATTTTTACATTCCATTTCAGCATCCGACCAAATATTTTCCTGGGAGTTGCTGAAGGCTCAGCTCAGTACAGGAAATGGTACTTTGAGCTTATAATAGATCAGGTGGATCCTTTCATAACAGCAGAACCCACACACCTGCGGGTAGGCTGGGCTTCTTCACCAGGCTATGCTCCTTACCCTGGTGGTGGAGAAGGTTGGGGAGGCAACGGCGTTGGTGATGACCTATACTCCTATGGCTTTGATGGGCTCCATCTGTGGTCTGGTAAGTATACTTTCCAAAGTTGCATTCAATTATTTTTCCTCACATTGAGTTAAAGAATCTCTCCCATAGTTTTCATGCCCTTTCTGAAAGTCACTGCTGTAACCAAGAGGAAGTCAGAAAACATAGATTTCCTTTTCAATTTTACCACTAACTCACTGAGACTGGACAAGTTATTTTTTCATGACTTTTTCTGTCTAAATCAAGAAATTTACCTCTGCTTTCTTTCTCATAACTCCTAAGGATATGGCCAAGGCAGTTAATAGTTAGAATTTATGCTTAAAATTTTCAAATTTTCCATGTTATATGGCAATCTATTCTGAGGTCTCAACCAGGTACATGTTCAAATGATTAATCAAACCCATACTTCTGTTTTGAGGTTTATATTGGTCTTACCCTAGAGGCCCTCTATAACCTTTATCAATATTCAAATAGGTCCAGGCCTTCATCTAGGTAAGGGTATATAAATCAGTCACTTTAAATTCTGTAAAAGAGTAACAGTTCTACCTCACTTGTGTCTGGAATTAAAAACATATGGATCCTACTTCAACCAACAGCATAGAATATCTTCACTTTAGGCACTTAACTGAAAATTCAGCCATGAATTGACATGACCTAGAATTTGCGAAAAGCTTTTTAAAGAGAACTGATATTTGAGAGAAATCATTTAATGCAATTATCTCCAGGCTTTTTTATTTATCACACATCCCATGAATAAAGAACAAAATAAAATTATTTTCATTTATATTATATATAAAATATATATTTTATGAAAATACTCCCAATAGCATGAATTTATTTTATTTATAAAATATGTACATATACTATTGAATTAATAATCATGTGTTAAAAATTCATGTAAAATTTATATTTTAAAAGGATGAGATAAAGATGTAGTAACATTTAATCCTAGAGTAGTAGGAAGTCACTGAAGTTTCAGTTGGAGAGTGATATGGTCAGACCTGTTCTTAAGGAAAATTGTTTTGGCAGCTCTCTGGAGAATAGATTGAGGCTGGGAGACCAATTTGGAAGCTGTTCTCTAAGTAAAAGGTGATAAGGCCCATGTTAGGGTAGTGGCTATGATGTGTGTAAAGAGAAGAAACAGATAATATAAATGTTGTGGAGAGATGACAAAGTTTGACAACTGACTAGATATAATTGGTGAGAGAGAATGAGGATTTGAAAATGACATCTAGGTCTTCAACCTAGTAGGTGCAACAGGAATGTTTGGTGGAGAGTTGGGTTTGGAGGGAAAGATAATGTAGATCTGTGATGAAGATCATAACCCATCCATATTTGTTCATCCTTTGTGATTCAATCCATCCTATTTTCACTCATAAATTACTGTTGGGAGGGTAGAATACACCCTCTGAGAGGTGTTTACCTCAGCCCAAAGTTGATCTGAGGGACATGTAGTTACCACACTAAGGCAAGAGGGAAATTTTCCCAATGGAACATGTGCAGCTGCTCTGAGTTTCTGGATAGCAGTCAGATTATAACTCCCCTTCAGGACCATTGCTTAGCTCAGAAGTGGGGAGACTAGGAACTTTCACAATGGAGAGAGGGAGTCCCATAGGGGAGTATGGGTTAATACAATGAAAAAGTTTGCCTATGTGGGTTAATTTGTGTATATTTCCTATAACAAGATAATGAGAACAATATAACCCACCATGTTTCCCTTTTTTCCCTTAGTTGCCAGGAAATTCAGAGCTAAATTCAATGTCTAACTACAATAATTAATTCATCTCAGGTGTCTGGTAATATAATTTTTTTATAGTCTTCCCACTGATTTTTTTCATTTTTATTTTAAAATTATCTTGTTTTATATTGTGTTTAATATTGCAAATTACTTGATAACCTTTTGGGAAGCAGGCAGGGCACAAGTACCAAATAAGTATAATGAAGAGAATGTTGAACTAAGAATCAAATGTTCTAATCTCTGCTACTTATTTTGCCATTTACTGATTCTTATCACTGTGGTAATATAATTTCAATTTTCTAAGCCTAAATTCCCTCATCTTTAAAATCAAGGGATAGGACTAGATAATTTCTGATATTCCTCCTGATTCAAATGTTCTGTGATTCTCTTCTCCCAAGGATGTTTGGGATATGAATGAGGTCTTTATTGTTCTGAGCTTCCTAAAGAGTAGTTGAATATATGATTCTGTCTGCTTATAGATGTGGGAATTCCTTTAATAATGCAAATGATCACCCATCCGTACCTTCCCATCTGGTATGACTCTCGTCTGTGTCCTCCCATAAATTCATCATAAGGGTTCTACTGAATTCATCGTGGGCTTTTTTCATCTTTTTTGCATTGCAGGGATACTAACTGAGCATATAGACCTTTCCATCTGTTGTCCCTCACTCTCATGTGACCACCCCATCCTTTTTATCGAGTCATAACTTTCAGTAAAATTATCCATTACACTCTTTCTTCATAATTCCTCATTTGTAAGGTATTGTACTCTGCCTCCCATTACCCTTTGGGGAACATTGAATAATCATAGAATTACATAATTTATAGCTGTGCAACGTAAGTGGAAGAATACTACTGTTGCAAAGATGGGCCTTTGTTTCCAAGAGAAGCATTTTGCATTCTAAAATGACATTGTCCTTGGCTCCTTCATCTATACATCGGGCCAAGGGATCAAGGGTTTGCTGACCAAATCTGTTTTAAGATCTTTTGGTCTAACTTTGGTAATGGTTGTAATTGGTTAAACTTCTATATAATAAAATAATTTTATATGATAAAATCTATGTCACAATCTTTATATCCATTCCTTTTCTATTTTTTCATCATCTATAACTTATTAGTTCAGGATAGAGATGTTTTAACTGAGTGATATATTTTTCTCATTCTTATTTTCTCATCTATAATTGTAACTTATTTTAATCTTTACCTTCACAAATAATTGATTTTGTTCTTTACAAATTGCTGATTCAAGAATAATTTCTACATGAGCAAGGAGTCATTTCCTGTTCATTATATGTAGTCAGTAGCATTTTTCATTATTTTTGGTGCTTGCTTTTGTTAGCACCCCATAATCTTTGCTTGAAGAAAATATTTGTTGTCTAAAGCAGTGTATTTTCTATGAGTATATAAGCCTTTGGCTTCCTTGATTCTTTATTACTGATCTAAATTTTTCAACAGATTTTTCACTCTCTTCTGTGTATATCTTTCCATTGAAATCATTGAGTATCAAAGTAATGTAATTTGAAGGGAATTCTTCATGAAATTTCTCTGCCTTATCCTCTGTAACCAGTGTTGGCACATAAGTTGAAACTATTTTCCTGATTGTCTTTGGCAAGCATTTATTTATTTCTACAATATCTTGATCATCTCAATCAAATGCCCCATGAATTTTTTTTCATAGCTTCTGAATGCATAAGAAAACCACTTCTATCTGATCCTTAATTTGCTTGTGTTATCCTTCCCATTAAAGATAACTTCCTTTTGTCTTCTGACTTTATTTGTAGTAAGAATTTGAAGACTGATATAATTCATTATCTCCAGTGATATAATTGGTTATTGGATACCTAACATTCAGGGTACCAAGAGTTAAGTTAAAATTTATAGAAAGCCTAAAAACTATACTTCTTAACAACTCTCAGCCACAATCACTGTAGAAACAGAAGGAGGTCACACAGGACTAAGTCCCATTTTGCCTTTTTTTTTAAAATTTTATCACTTGTGTTGACCAAAGAAGTCTTCACCAGATGACTAGCCTATTGGTGATGTGTTCTCTATACTTAGCTAGGCAGATCTTTGGAAAAAACATTTATTCTTTTGCCAGGGCCATACTAGAAGCTTTTTTTTTTATCATGGTAGATCCAAGCAGAGCTTGCATTTAATGTCATAGTCTCTAAGAGCCCATGTTCTCTCCATACCAAAATAAAATATTAGAATAGGACTTTGTAAAGGGCAATAGGATTAATAAAAATTAAAATATAAGTGAAAATACAAGTTAAAGTTTTAATTTTTATCTCTCTGTTGTTCTCCCAACTTCTTGTTCCATAGTCCAGTTTTAGAATCATCTTCATTGTGATTGAGTTTCCCTTTCTCTGTTCCTGAAAGTCTTTTCATAGACTGTAGTCTAGCATCGTATATTAAAGTTTTTAACTTATCCAGATGCCTCTGAGTTTACTGGAGATTGTTCCAGAAAACTCAGAGGTATCTGGTCAAAGCTAAAAACTTTGCCAAATACTATGCCAAATGTCACATGACCCTCAGAAAACTATACTTTGGGAAGTGATTTAAGAAGAGAAAACTAATATGTAAGCTTCATAGATACCCTGTTTTGTAATATTGAATCTCTGAGGATGTAAGCTGAATTGAAAAAGGTATGTGCCATCTTCCCTCCCATTGTATTCCTGTTTATCTTGTCTTCTCTCCAAATCATTAAGCAGGCACATTTTTGTACCATGTGTCTTAATTACACGGGGTTACTATCAAGTCCCTCAATAGATAAGAGGGACTACAGATACCTAAAGACCATCCGGGGAATGCCTAAAAGGATAAAAATTTTCTGATCTCTCCTTATGCAAAGCTCCCCAAAAGACCTACTTTTATTTTATTTTATTTTTAAGACCTACTTTTCATGGCCCCAGGAAAGTCTCCTATATATGTCTATCAATGCTTTTCTTCATTCTGTCCAATTAAGTGTCATTATAGTGGAAACTGTTAGTATACTATTTCACTCAACATTTCTCCTCAGAAATAGAATTTTTGGTGTCATTCCACTTTGTGCCAAGAAGATATATAACCATTGACTTTAATTAGCTTTTTCTTCCCATTGGGATATATGACTCAGTTTTTAAGAAGTTGATTGCCAGTCTCTGAAATTTGCTCTGGACTTGCTTTAGCTCTATGCAGCAAGTTGAGGGAAGTCTTCCTTGCTTCAAGATTCTAATGAGAAGTATAGACAAAATTGTATGCAAGATTTACACATTTTTACTACCATTAAATCCCAAATGTTTTCCTCATTAAAGAATATCTTTTTGAAATAGCCCATGAAACATGCAATAAATTTAAATCTTTATTATAGGAGAAAATATGTCTGAGTTGCTCCATCTAAAGAAAATTCATCATTAATGACTCCCATCAGAATCTAAATGAATTTTACAATATTTTAGAGTTCAGATTTTTGATGTATAATAAAGAAATAAGTATATAATGACAAAATGAGATTAAAATGACACACACAACACTTAATGGGAAGTTGTTAGATACTCCAGAGATAGATTTCCTAGCTTTTCTTAGTAATTACTTATCAAATTCTTTGCATAATTTCTCTATTCATCCTTCCCAGTTGATAATGCATAAATAGTAATTTTTTAGGATAGTCTTTTTCAGATATTAAGTACTATGATTAGATGACCAAATATCCCTTGAAATGATATTTCTCCTTGCTTTTGTACGCATAATAAAATGAACTCTGCCATTTCCTTATAATTATATATTGATCAACAAACTCTGTAGACTTTCCTAGTAAAACCTATGAACCAGCCTTCCATTTTGCCACAACTTCATTCTTTTGTTTTTGTTTTGTTGAGTTCTTTTTTATTTTCAAATAGTGAGAATGTCACAATTTATCCAATTTAGTTTCTTTAGTACAGGGGTTCTTAACCTGGGGGTGGCGTCTATGAATTTGTTTTCTAAAAAACATATTTTGGTAATTGCAATTCAGTTGATTTCCATTATATATATTTTTATTCTTTTCAAACATTATTTTGAGATTAGGTCCATAGTCTTCACTAGATTTCCAAGAGTCCCTAATATGAAAAAAATAATGAAGCCTTGCTCTAGTGGCATGTCTGCTCATTGGTTATTGGATAAGTATGTCACATTAATTATAATAATATCTAACATATAGCACTTACTATGTGCTGAGTACTACAATTTTTAAGTCATTTGATCTTCACAACTACCCTGGGAGATAGGTGTTATTATTATCCCCATTTACAAATGAGGAAATTGAGGCAAACTGAGCCAAACTTGCCTAAGGTCACACAGGAGGTATCTGTGGCTGGATGTAAACTCCTCTCATCCTGATTTCAGCCCCAGTGCTTCATTTACTTTGCTACCTAGGTGAAGGATAATGTATGAGGAACTGAAAGTAGGCCATTGTAATTGGGGAACAGAGTATGAGGATCAAATCAGATAATCTTTGTAAAACACTTAGCACCTTTTGCAGCACATTGTGGATGATATATAAATGTTAGCTATTATTATTATCATCATCATCTCCTGTCTCTATGCCTTTGAACTTACTGTTACCCAGGCTCTGAATGCTCTACCTCTTGATTTCCCTAACTTCCTTGAACACTCAGCTTAAAATTACATGATCTGTAGCAGGCCTTTCCTGGTCCCTGTGAGGTACTAATGTCTTCCCCTCTAAAATTGCCTTCCATCTATTCTGCATATTTTTTGCAGGTTCATAGTTATTTATACAGGGTGTCCCTAAAGTGTGGACACATAGGAAAATGAATTTTTTTTAAATATTTGGAATATTAACAGACCTTAGCCCCCTTGACTCCTTTTCCTGGGATATGCTAAAGGAGAAGGTGTACCAAATCAATGAAAATCACAGATGCAACACACTTGATTGAACACGTAAAGAGTGAATGTGCTAAAATTAATGGCAGTGTGGAGTTATCATCCAGTTATGTGGAGTTGCATCAAGTTCACATGAATCTTGCAAAGCACATCAACCTTTGCATCACAAATGATGGAAATCATATTGAAGATGTTGTTTGTTAATATTCTAATTAAATAAAATGTTGAAAATTTCATTCATTTCATTTCTTGAAAATATGCAGTTTTGCCTATGTGTCCAGACTTTAGGAATACTCTGTATATTATCTCACATATGAGAATGTAAGTTTATTGGGAGTAGAGATTGTTTTTGCTTTTCTTCAGATTCCACAACATAGCTCATTACTAAACCATAGTAAGTATTTAATAAATGCCTCTAGGTTTGACTTGACTTGACTTGGCACTTTCCTCTGACATGGAGGTAAAGGGTTCTAAATATGTCTCCCTGCTACCTAGATTTTTATATATTTGGGTTATTTCTTTACATAGGCAATCTAACTATAGGTGGTTTATTATACAAACCTTTGAGATTCCTAGGGCTAGAGAAATATCAAGCATCAACATATATAGTTTACCAGAAATACTTCTCAGAAGAGAGGAATAATTCATCCTCAGGCACAATTTGAGATATTCTCTTATATGTAGTACTTGTGGCATCCATCTCTCACATGTAGGGTCCTTAGAATAGCTACTCCAAGCTCAAGGTATTGTGTGGTATCCACATCCACTCAAAACAATATCTCTTACTGCCTTTGTTTTTACAATGCAATTAGTCCAAAGCAAAGACATTTAATACAATAACATAGTAAGATTTGCACTAGTACATTCTCTATGCTCCAGCAAGCACACACACACACACACACACATGTCTTTACATATATTCATATGTAATGAATGCATACATAAGTGTATGTGCTCATGTTTATGTATTTATGCTAGTTTTTGGTTTAAAAAGAGATACTATTAGGTCATATATGTGTTGTTTATTCTCTGTAAGCTAGCAGAACCATACATGTATGAAAGTCTCACTAAAATTGAGACTCAAAGAAAAGTTAGTTAAAGGAGATTATATATCCATAAGAGTTAGGAAGTGCTCCCTTTTCCCTTCTGACTCAGGATGCCAGTGTCAGCTAAAATTATAGTTTCTATAGAACAAGAGAGTACTCCCAGGATATCTAGTTTCTGTCAGCCATAAAAAAGGTAATGTCATAACAATAAGAGAGTGTCATAACAGGATAGTGTCCATAAAACAACGAGGTAAAAGAAATTCCATTAATCATGATAGTGTCCAGTTCGAGGCACCTGGTCCTTATCATTCATAAATAGGAGAATGATCCCAGTTAGCTTAATTTTGGGGTTCACTTAGAGAGCATTTCAAAGGGGCTCAAGAAATACAATTGTTCCACAAGAAATGGTTAGCAGGCAGACTTCAGAAAAACCTGGAAAGATTTGCATGAACTGATGCTGAGTGAAGTGAGGTACACAGTAACAGCAACATTGTGCAATTACTGACTTTGTTAGACTTAGCTTTTCTGAGCAATGCAATGAACTAAGACAATTCCAAAAGACTCATGATGGAAAATCCTATCCAGAGAAAGAACTATTGAGTCTGAATACAGACCAAAGCATTGTATTTTTTCTTTTTTGTTGTATTTTTGGTTTTTTTTCTCATGGTTTTTCCCATTTGCTCTGATTCTTCTTTCACAACATGACTAATGTGGAAATATGTTTAATATGATGATACATGTAGAGCCTATATCAGATTACATGTTCTCTTGGGGAGAGAGGAGTGGAGGGAGGCAGGGAAAATTTAGATTTCAAAATCTTATAAAAGCAAACGTTAAAAAGTAAAAATAAATAAATTTTTTAAAAAGAAGTGGGGGGGGGGGCTCACTGTGGGGGAGGGGAAGTTCCTGTGGCTGGAGCCAAGGCAGCCTCCACACCCAGCTAACCCCAGGGCTCACAGATTGTTGTTTAAGCATAACTAGCCTGGAGGTGTTGATTCTTTACAAGGATCAAACCTCATCCTGGGATTTTTCTTCAGATTTTTCTGGGGTTGTCGCAGGAGGCCCACTGTTCTGCCCCTACTCTCATTTATTTTTACTGCTCTATGTTAACTCTGAGGCACTGTTTTATCTCATTTGTGGGAGAAATCTGGAGAGCTTGGAATTTTCTGACCTACTTACCATCTTCCCAGAATCTTCTCTGAGACTGACCCTTAAGAGTAGCTGGAATTTTTCTTTCTCTGGATAACTTTTTTTTAAAAAAAGGAAAGATTTTTTTTTGTGATTGTTATAAAAATGCTTACATTGTCTAGGAATAAACAGTACTTGTTGGAAAACCAGGAACGTTTTAATTATATTTTACATTTATTTGGTCTGAATAAATGGGCATGTCCCTTGAACAGAGTACAGGAGAGTGCAAGGACTCAAGAGGGACACCAGTCCTTTTATTGATTCCCACTTTGAATCTCCCACCAGGCTCTTCATGGCCAGATGCAACTGCCTGACTGCCTACATCATGCCTTCCTCAAATGGCTCATTTAAGCATGGGTACAAGCCTCTAACCTTTCACCAGACCAGAATCCTGGTCTCTGCTAGATCACAGCTTTGATTAGAACTAGTGCTAATCAGTCACCTGACTTACATTCTGCTCAAGCTGGGGGAGAGGGATACTTTCAACTCTGTGGAAACAAAACTGCTCCCACCATTTCTTACAATTTCCCCCTCTTCTTTTATTCAAATTTTTGTTTCTACATCTTTAAACTCCCTTACTCTTTTTCTCATCTGAAGTTTTCCCCTTAACCATCACCCATTTCAGTAAATATGGGAAGAGGTAAAGGTTGATCAATGCATGGACAAATCAAAGGGAAGCAGTCCCCTTTAATAAATACAGATACAGAAACCCAAAAGAAAACAATAATGCAGTTGTCCCTTTTAAGATTCAAAAGTCTTTTTCCAAACAGCTGTCTTGGCAGGGAACATCATCAATGAAGTCCTCTGGTCCTTGGTATTTGTTCCAGACATCTCCAGCACAGTATCTCAGCCATCTTCTTCTTGTCTTCTTGTAGGAACCAGCTTTCTTTCCATTCTCCTACAAAAGTGACCTTAGCACAATTTTAAATTGCCATTTCTAATCCTTATAACCCTGACCATTTTTACAAATTCAAAATTGAAACCTTGCCCAATTGTCATGTCTAAGAAATTCATATCAGAATTCAGTTTCTTATACTTTACATTAATCCATTATTAATTTCCTCACCAAGAAGATGAAATTTCACCAAGGAATTAACAGGCTCCAATACATACATAAATACATTAAATAATCAATTTTGAACACAGTACATATAAAATCATAAACTTTTTAGTCATGCCATGTTTCTTTGATGTCATTTACAAAACAAACCACAAGCCATTCTTCTTTTAACATTACTAATTGTAACAAAACTTTAGACAAGCATGATATTAACCAAATAACAAAATAATAATCTCATAAGACCTTGACCTAATTGTCTCCATAACATTACCAAGAATTAAAGGACCCTAACTTATACATGACCCTATACAGGGCCATCATAAAGGATCCTAACTTATACAGAAATGCTCACAAGAACACTAGTTCCAGTCCTATAGTAACCTAAGATGTTCCATAATCAATTATTTTAATAGATTTTTTACTGTACTTACAAAACATTCTGATTATAGAAATTTGCCACTAAGAGATTAGGGACTTATAGTAAGGGAATAATATTTCCCCAGCTTCCTGTCAACTCCAGGCAGAAGTTATGTCAAACACAAACTGCACTGAGCCAAGCTTAAAGTCTGCCAGCTTTCAGTTAAGGAATCAAGTCAAGAGAGTCCCACCTCAGCACATGTGCGTTGCCTCACAACCTTCCCATGAAATCATACCTACAATTCATATTTGCCCCTCACAGGGCTGCTGACGTCATGGATCAGTGGCTCAGACAGCCTTCCTTGATATTCACGCCTGGAGCTACACTCAGAAACAGTTAACAGTCCCATTAAGTCTTTGAATAGCAATTTCCAATAATCAATTTAAGATATGACTGTAATCTCACATTGCTTAAGGAATATCTTTAAAGTGAGCCTTAAGTAGCTTGCTTGTGCTTCCACCCTTGTTCATGTAATCTTCCCATTAAGATCATAAGTTATTGCTCTAACACATTTGCATCAGTTTCCCCGGCTTTTCTATTCTTCTCTAACTATGCCTGATCTGAAAGAATGAGATGTACTACAATAATTGAACCACATAAATATGATAGGTTCAAACACTAACTTTATCTTTACGTTTTGGACCGTGGAATGAATTCAAATCCAAACAACCACATTTAACTTTTCCCATCAATGCAAAAGTATTCTACAGCTTATCTCTCTTTAAGAAACTTACATTGAAATTCTTTTCCCCAAACTGAAAATGTCTGGTTTAATTCCAGTAATTAATTACACCATTTGTATTAGTATCCAATTGCTCTTACATCACTTTGAAACATTTAAGGACCTTATTTTACATAGATACAAAGTGACTTTAAATCCCAGCCTTAGCCTATGGGATTATGATTCAACATTGTATTTGTATCTTTATTTCACAAACTTCTTTTTCCCTTTGTCTAATTATTCCCATTAATATTTAGAAAGAATTTTATCTTTCATATGACTGTACAAGAGTACCAATTTACTCAATCATTTGACTAAAAACAGCAGGATTTCACATATTTTCATTAATTGAATTTTCCATTTTTCCCCATAAAACTTTCTAGGTCTTTAGGTACCACAACTTCACTTCACAATACTAACAGATTCTGATAGATTCCTTTCCTTTTATTACTAACTACTTATTTTTGATTACAGAGGCCTGCCATTAAAAAAAGCATGGTATCTACCTGCTCTAACTAATGGCATTTCCCCCAGAGGGTGGCAAGCAGATGGCAAGTTTCACTAATCAAAACTTTTCCAGGACCCACATCTCAAATTCTAATCTTATCCTAAAAACCAATCACTAGAAATCAGTTCTGTTGATTTTAAAAAGCCAGGTTTGGAGGTCAGCTTGTTTCTGACCCCTGCTGTTCTCTCTCTTTCAGTACATCCCAGTAACTGCTGCCCCTCCCCCCTTTCCCCTCTGCCAGGTTGAAAAAGGTCCTAAATGGCAGTTATAAAACATACACCCTTCAAAAAGTAGGTCTTCTCAAGGGATGCCAATTAATGGGCCTACATTCTGGGAGGGGAGCTATATTAAAATGAGTTCTGGGGTAGACCTAGGTCACTGGATCCTGATCAAAGAGACATCAATTTCCACCCCACTCAACAATGGGGGGGGGGAGGCGTTAAACATTTGCCCAGACCTGTCTGGGTATCTTTGTGAGGCCTCTGGTCCCAACCATAGACTCATGAAATTCAAGATTTTACACAGCATTGATAAGAATTTATGCCAAAAATCCTTGTTTTGGTTAACAACCTCAATTCTTGATTAAGTACAATTCTTAATCTATTATCTAGATTATAAGAGGAATTGCTTTTCATAAATTTCCAAAGACCAAAATTTGGAAGTTTATAATTTCAGCAATAATTCAGTAACAGCTTTTTAACCCTTTCATCATTTTTCTCTGACAGTACAATTCTTAACAATATTTAAACCATACAAATGTCATAATACTTTAAACATTTTTATGTATTTATAACTGGAAACTACGCATCAGGTTAGGTGAATGCATTTCTAAGTCTCCTTACACAGGAAGTCATTCATCTCATTACCAACATGTAGAGATTAACACCCTGAACCACTTACACATTTTTACAAGTAGCCCAGATTTCAAAAGGAAAATCTGCTTTCATATTACTTGTTTATAATCAAATATAACAGTTTCAAACTATCACATTTTATCATACCCCCTTTTTAATATATATCATATATTAAAAAAAATGTGTATATATATAATATATAACAAAATTCAGACCTCACAAAGGTCTCTCAAATTTTACAATCTAAGAGAACTCTAAAAATACAATTTAGAAATATGATGACCTCAATTACATTTCCAGAGTCGTATAAATTCATTCAGATTCGAAGTTGGCCCCCTGACCCTCATTGGTCAGCTTTTTGCAAACCGCATCTTAGATATTCCGGTTCCTTACTCCTGATTAACAAAAGGCCTAAGTAATTTGAAGGAGGTATGGCCACCTCCTTTCCAAGCCAAAAGATTTGGACTCTTTAGAGCACACAGGTTTACTGCTCCTGCACCCCTCTCATCTTCATACACACCAATTCTTTATTCTAAGTTAAAATATTTTTACTTTCCCCTCTGTTTTTTGGCCTCAGGATGGGAAAGAGATCCCTTTCAGTTGCTAAAGAGAATGGATTGGGAGCCCAGGATTATCAACAAAGACCTCATCCCTAGGTGAACTACTTTGGGCCTGGCAGCCCTTTGAGATACTAGAGGCCCTTCTAAGAACAAAGGAGATATGCTAATATACTAACATATTAGATATGCTAATTTTCAGGGAGGCTAGCTTAATTTTCTGTCCCTATGCACTAGTATATAGCTTCAAATCATTTTTATATAATCTCTATGGAAACAAAATTCAATCATACTTACATAGGCAAAGTTTATTTTATAATTATACAAGTCAATATCTTTACTATAAAACCTCGTATTGCTAACTAATCAGCCTTATTTTTCAGTCAGGGTACAAGTTTCTTTTAGCTTCAGCCCCTGATTGACACACAGTCTTCCAATGTGTGGTGGGGAGGGGGTGACTAAGAGCACATGGACCCAGAGCCGTGTGGACCTAGCTGTTGTTTCACTCCCACCCAAATCCCTTACCTCCAACTTCTGTGGCTCTTTCTTTCCCAATCTTTACTCAAACATTTTATGCTCCATATTTTCACTCCAATTTCAATCTCTTTCTTTCCTAATCTTGACCCAAACTATCTCAAATGTTTCAAATAAATAAAAAAAAATTATACTCACCAAGCTTCTTCTCCAGCTGTTTTTACCTTAAAATTTAAAGTTAAATGTCTAACAATTTAACCACATTCCAAACAGACCACTGATCCCCTAAAGTGATCATCCCATTATCATACAGAAGATCCCCTTTATTTCTGCAGTTTTAAAACACTTTGCTTGATGTCAGATACATTGAGTTAATGCAAACATACAGATTTTTTTAAAAACTTTAAGACCTAATTAAATCTTAATTCAGAGCCCTGAGCTTTCTTCTCCCTATCAGCCCTCTTCCTCTGGGCTGCCTTGGCTCTGATCCCTTATCAGTTTTAAAAGCTGCTGGCTTTTTGCAATTCAATTTCTAGTCTGATATTCCAACTTGGCCAGTGTTGGAACCAAAAAGAATCTTAATCTCCCACTAAAAGCCTAAAAAAAAAGGGACTTCTTTCCCAATTTTAAAACCTGAAGTTAAATGACTGACAGTTTGCATGCTAAAGGAGCTTATCTCCATTCCCCAACCTTAGTTTTCTTTCTTCACAGCCTTCCAGAGATCTTTCTTTTGCTAATTAATTCCTTTTAACCTCTCTGTTCCTAGAGTTAAAAACTTCTACAGAAACATAAAACATAAAACTTTTCTTAAACACACAGACAAGACATTGCACATGAACAATTTAGAATTCGATTTCAGACCACCCACAAATTTCCAAGTCTTTTTCCTGTGTCAACCCACTGTGGTCCCAGTTTGCCAGCATTTTTCTTCATGGGTTGTGCGGAAAAATGCTAGGAGAAATCCATTCTCCCCCACCTCAGTCAAATATTCTGAGAGCTCTTTTCCCCATTCTAAGCAACTCTTATTTCTCAACTTAGAACAAATCCAGACATGACAAAGCAGTATTTTAGATCCCAAATCTTTCCTACCTGGCTCAAGTGCCTGACTTATGCTGTCTGTGGCCATCTTCTTTCACTTTTTCCCTTTACTCATGTTCCTAGGTTCCCAAGTATTCCAGAAAAATACTCCCGGGAAGTTAGCAGTCTGAAGAAAGGAAATTTTTGCCTGTAGATACTAGGGCCCACTGTAAACCAGTGGGGGGGGGGGGTGCCTTCCCATTCTCTAGGGCAAAATATTCCTTTCCTCTGAAGCTATACTTATCCCAATGACAAGCCTCCAAATTATTGTTATAAAAATACTCACATTGTCTAGGGATAAACAATACTCATTGGGAAGCCAGGAACATTTTAATTATATTTTATGTTTATTCAGTCTGAATAAATGGGTATGTCCCTTGAACAGAGTACAGGAGAGTACAAGGACTCAGAGGAACCCCAGTCCTTTTATTAACTCCCACTTTGAATCTCCCACCAGGCTCTTCATTGGCCAGATGCAACTCCCTGACTGCCTACATTATGCCCTCAAATGGCTCATTTAAGCATGGGTACAAGCCTCTAACCTTTCACCAGACCAGAAGCCTGGTCTCTGCTAGATCACAGCTTTGATTAGATTAGTTCTTATCAGTTACCAGATTTATATTCTGCTAAAGCTGGGGTATACTTTCAACTCTGTGGAAACAAAACTGCTCCCACCATTTCTTACAGTGATTTAAAAGCTATGGTGTCTCTATCATGAAGCAGACATGGAACACAAAAGTTTATTTCTAAATGTTGGCTTTTATAAAGAATAATGTAAAGAAAAACATATTTTTACTGTATAGGGAGACTGAAGTTGGCAGGAGCCCCAAAGCACTCAAGATTTTGCTACTCACAGATGTGCATAATAAAAGAAAGGAATTCTGGTTAGGTGAATAAAGAACACTGAGGTTGACTCTTTAGCCTATCTTTTGTTCTTGCTTAAATTCATTTGCATCTAAGGGACTGTATCAGATTGTTTGCATCCTAAGCAAAATAATTCCCTAAAACAGAAATCTTTGATCTCCTCAGGGCTGGAAAAGCAAAGACTTAAACTTAGCCTGAGGTTACTATGAATAGATTTTGTTAGCTGGGCATGAAGCTAGGAATGAATGTATGAATGAGAAAACATTTATTAAAGGTTTACAGAATACAACACACTGTGTTAAGAGGTGGAGATACAAATAGAAAAGCAATATGGTCCCTGCTGTCATGGAGCTTATATTCTAATGGGGAGCCAATTTAAGACTGTCAGCTTACCCTAGCAGACTGAAGCTATGCTTGTGAAGGCAAAGGAGAAAGAGTTCAACCATAGAAAGTTACTGTGGGAATAGAGAAGACCAGGATTCATTTTCAGATGAGGATACCAAAGCAAAGAAACCCCTTTTTACTTCAAAGGTCATCTGCACAAAAAGAATTCAGAGAAGAATTTTAAAAAGACTCTAAAAATCAACTGAGAGATTATATTATAAAGGCAGAATTTGTGATTTCAAAGAGAATCATATATATGTCTGAATGGTTCAGAACCGCAGGATATACGGAATTCTCTAAGTAGAAGGCAGAAGAATTAAAGCATTTATTCAGGCTCCAAAGTAACAGACCCACAAACCAGCCTCCCCATTTTGATATTTTGATCAAAAGCTTCCAGGCCCAATAAGTCAGCCTCACAAGAGTAACCAGGAGGCCACAGAAAAACATGATGGTATTAAACCAAATTATATTCATGCTTCCTATCTCTGGTAAGAAGATTACTCACTGGCCTCAAGTCCTTGCTCAGCACTCCTTGGTCCACACACTGGTCGGCTCTGCTTCTGGGTTGGCTCTGCTTCCGCAGCTCCTGCTTCGGCTTCGGCCTTATCTTCAGCCTTGGCCCGCAGCTGTCTCTGGCTCCAACACAAAATCAATCTTCAAGCTGTCTTCTCTCTTCCCATAGAGCCTTTGACATCATTTGAATGACCAGAGCTTATTGGTTCTTGAGTTGGCCCCTCCCCTTAGAACCCTGCAAGGCTCACATCCACATAGATTAGGTCAACACCTAATAGCGCATGGCTCTGGAGTTAACACCTCCCCTCAGCCAGCCCCACCTTGGGCCCCACCTCAGTCATCAATCCACACCCACGTAGGCTCCACACCCAACAGGGCTCTGGGCCTGGGGCTTAGCACCCAGCAAGGCTTAATGAAACACACTGAGCTACTCAAAGAAAACAAAGGCCATTTTGCTTACCAACACAGAGATTGAGGGGGGAAAGAATAATGCAAGTAAAACAAGAAGATTATGAAAAGAAAATGTTTGAAATAAGCTTGACACTGAAATTCAGGTATCAAGGGCAATTTATTATTATTGAGGAATTCAAAGGAATTAGTAAATGTTCCTGGCCAGGAGCAGACTCCACCCTTCTTTAGGAAGGGGAAGTGAGGAGTACAGGAGTGAGACCAACTTTATTCTGTTAGACTGACATAGATTGATGCACCATCAGCTCATTACTTCCCTTCAGAGAACCAACTGGTCCACTCTCTTCTAGGTCACAATCTTCCTCATATGCCCCAACATGCAACTCCTTGGCATGTTCCCCCCTCCTCAACATATGTCCCATGTTCAAAAAAGGCAGAAACTCCTCCCTGTGGATGTGTGAGGTAATATTCAATTAGCCAATTAAGCATGCATGGTAGCCATTTGACCCAGTTCTCTCTTCAACTTTGACTGTTATCTGGCCAGTTTAGACCAGTTTTGCCTATATCCTGAAACTGTGGTTTCTGCAAAACCACATACTCTATTCCCATTGGCTGAGGACTCTCATCCTGGTTAATTTTTACTCCTTCTTTGTTCAAGCTGACACTTCATTAATTATTCTGTGGAACTCAATTAACTCTTCTGTGGAAACCTAACTTTCCCTAACTTTTACCCATCTCTCACAAAAATCAACCAATTAGAAAAGGAGGTGCAGAATCTTAAGGAAGAAAATATCTCCTTGAAAATCAGAATTGGGCAAGAGGAAGCCAGTGAAGTCATAAGAGACCAAGAAATAATAAAACAAAGTATAACAAATGAAAAAATAGAAGAGAATGTGTGAAACATCTCATAAGAAAAACAACTGATCTGGAGAACAGGTCAAGAAGAAGAAATATAAGAATAATTGGACTACTTGAAAGCTATGATTAAAAAAAAGAATCTTGATACAATAATACAAGAAATATTTAAAGAAAATTGTCCTAAAGGATTAGAACAAGAGGGGATAGCAGAAATAGAAAAAAATCCACCAATCACCACCTGAAAGAGATCCTACAAGGAAAACTTACCAGAATATTATAGTCAAATTCTGAAACCCCCAGCTCAAGGATAAAATATTACAAGCAACAAGAAAAAAACAAGGAGGTGCCACAATTAGAATCACACAAGACCTAGCATCAGCAACACTAAAAGACTGCAGGTCTTAGAACACTATATATTGAAGAGCAAAATAGCTGGGGTTCTGACCAAAAATATCATACCCAGTAAAGCTAAGCATAGTCCTAAATGAAGAAAATGGACATTTAATTAATTGTCAGACTCTCAGGATTTCTTTTTTTTAAAACCTGAACTTAATAGAAGATTTGATATACAAGAGCCAAGAGAAATGTAAGGCATATCCCAAAGACTAATTACAAAGAACTTAATAAGGACAGACTATTTACCTTTTTTATGAGGAAATATAAAATGTATGTCTAAGATTGTTATTAGTAATTAGGTAGTTCATAAGAAAGATTGGGGCAGACCTGAGTATGATATTTTTTAAAAGTGAAGCTATTTAGGAACGGCTAAAAACAGTAATTATCTTATACACGTGAGGTCTGAGAGGAAAAACCAACATAGAGAAATTAGATGGGGGAGGAGTGCTGATAGCTCTGAAAACCTACTTTCATTGGGAATGGGTTCAAGAGGGAACAATACATATATGTCTAGGAGAGTATAAAAGTCTTTTAAATTAAGAAAGAAAATGCTAAGGGGATAGGGAGGGATGAGAGGATAAGGGAGGGATTTTTAGAGGAGAGGGTGAGGAAATAGGATAAGGCAGAGGTAATAGAAGGGTGTTTAGATTAATGGGAATGGGAAGATAAGAGAGAGGCCCTTGGAGAGGGGGTAGGTTAAGTAATAGGAGGCCAAGGTAGGCCTATTCAGTGGCTAGAAGTAAAGTAGAGGAGTCAGGAGGGATAGGAAATAAGAATAGACACAAACATAAAATAAAGATCAAGATTAGAATTTGTTAGTAGAAAAGGAGCAGAGGTGGTAATCATGATCTTGGACAAAGTTAAGGCTAAAATATAATCAAAAGAGAAAAATAAGAAAACTCCACTATGTGTCAGCCATATTCATCAATATTGTTTTAGACTATTTAAAACAACTAAACAACATAAGGTTGGAATATTGCTGTGGTGTAGGAAATGATGAGTTGGTGGACTTGGAATGGAAAGACTTGGACTTATGAAGGAAGAGGTTATCCACTCTCAGAGAAACAGAGGACAAATAAGTATAGTACAGTCTTATGTAGATGCATATGAATGTATATATTTATATATAAATATTATTATAGATATCAAAGTATATGTATGTATAGGTATATGTATAAATACATATGTCTTTTGTATGTATATGTCTATATATGTGTATGTGTTTCTCTGTGCTTAATTGTAGCCTTCTGGAGTGGGGAGAGTGGGGGAACATGGCATGAGGACAGGGAAAAAAAAGAACTAAGTAAAAAGTGCACAGCAGAGAACAAAAAAAAACTTACAAAGAAGCAAACAAAGTACAGCTCTGAACAAAATGCATAGTATTATATAGGCTTTCTTTAAATGAAAATTTATTGCTGTATGTTTTGACTCCTCTCTCATGTTCTATTGTGCATGTGGCAATGCTTTTTTTTTTTCTTATTTTGTATTTTAGTTTTAGTATTTGTTTCTTTTTTTCTTTTCTTATTTTGTATTTAAGTTTAATTTTTTTTTAAAGTCTCTGTAGTCATTGAAAACTTATTACCTGGAAAGAAAGAATGGTTTTTTATACACAATTTTCTCATCATGATATTTCCATTGTATATCATTATAAACCTCTTTGTTGTTCTGAAAGTATCAAGTATTCCATGCATGTTTGAGGGTGGGCATTCAAGAAGGGATTTTTTTTTTCACTAAATGTACATTTTTCATTTTTCTCCCACCTCCATCATTTTGTCTTGTCCTTTGGTGATATTACCAAAAGGAAATAATTGATGAATCTGAATCTTCCTTTAATATTTTGACAGAATTCCATTGCCAGGGTCATTATTAAAAGTTGTCTGTTGCAATTTTGACATATGCAATTTTGAAGGTTTGACTTTTTTGAGGATTTTGCTCTATCTAGCTTAACTTGGGTTGTTTCATGATGCCTTCCTTCTAGTATTATTGAGATCAATATGTTGTTGACAACCAAGAAGGCAGAATCATGGGATCATCGTTTGGGGCCTTATAACTAGTGATGAGAATGAAAACTTTTTACCCTTTTTGATACCTCCAGACTCTCCTACTATGCTCAGTCAGCAGCCCCTACCAACCACCAGGAAGTGGTTCCAGAAAAGATTCTTTCCTTCACTCAGTGAATTCAGTGCCTGACTCAGAATTTCTTTTCCCTCCAATTCCTGCCCTCTTAGTAGAGAACTTTAGTATATGTATTCATATATGCTCAAACATGCTAACTTCATAGGTTTTTCAGTCTTCTCAATTCCCATGGCCTATTAATGCACTCTTCTTCAGCTACACACAGGTATGGTCATATACTTGAATTTTCTGTCATGATACCACAAATGTTTCACTTCCATGTTCATGAACTCCAGAATTCCTTTAATTATAATTTTTGATCATTCCCTCTTACATATAACCTTGTTCTTTATCCTCCACATGATTTCCAATACCTCCACTCAGTTTTTTTTGCTTTTGCACTGGATCCACCCTCCTCCCTTCCATAGTTTGATCTTTTGGTAAACTAGTTCAACGTTTATTATTCTCTACTCTTGATATGTTGCCATCATGTCCAGTCACCATTCACACCTTGGCAAATTCCAAGTATAGATCACTCCCATCATCTGCTTTTTTTACTTCTATTCAAATGCTGCTGAATGGGGCTGGAGAAAATCAAGAAATCATGATGAATCAGCCTAATGCATATTCACATTATCTGATGTTAATTGTGTTTTCATTGCAGCAAGACATTCTTTCCTAATTGATTTGCTACCCCACTCTCCACAGGAACTGCACAGAAATTGTTCAAAAACTTTTCATTTCTCCTCAAATCTCTCAAGACACCCTGTTTTCTACCATCTTACCTGTGGACTTAGCTTTCTACTTCACTGGAAATATTTATTCCATTTACTAGGAGCTAGCTCTTTCTTTCCTACCCCCTTATCTTACATGACTCTGATATATTTTCCTAATTTCTCTGTCATTCCTGTCTTGAAAGAAGTGTTGGCCCTTCTCTTTACCAGTGTCAGCCCCTATACATCCATTTTTGATCAAATCACTTCTCTTCTCCAGAAGATTGTACCCCTCCCCATCATCCTTATTCTCTATATTATTCATTCCCTTTCTATCTACTGGCTCCTTTCTTGCTGTCTACAAACACGTCCCCCATTCTTAGAAAATAGTTGCTTGATCTGACTCTCTCCATTAGTTGTCATCCTATACCTTACCTTCTCTTTCTGGCTAAACTCCTCGAGAAAACTGTTCACATAAAGTGTCTCCACTTCATCTCCTTCTGACTTTCATAACCATCTGTGTTCTGGCTTCTGACTTAATCTTTCAACTGAAAATGCCCTCCAAAGTTCCCAGTGATATCTTGATTGCCAAACCTAAATGCCTTTTCTCTATCTTTATACTTCTTGAACTTTCTGCAGCATTTGACAATGGCAATAACCTTCTCTTAAATGTTTTTCCTTCTCTAAATTTTTGTAACACTTCTTTCTCTTGGTTTTTCTCCTGCCTGTATGATTATTCTACTTTAGTCTTCTTTGCTAGGTCTTCATTCATGCCCTACCTTCTGATCAGGGGCGTTCCTCAAGGCTCCTTCCAGGGCCCTCTTCTCTTCCACCTTTATACTATATCGCTTGCTGATCTCATCAACTCTCATTGGTTCAAATATAATCTCTATGTAGATTATTCATAGATATAACATCTCCAGATCTAATCTCTCTCCTAAACTCCAGTCCTCTATCACCGCTTGCCTTTTGGACATCTTGAATTGGATGTTGCACAGACATCTCCAGCACATGTCCAAAACATAAGGCATTATCTTTGCCTCCAAATCTTCTCCTCTCCCACAAACTTTCCTTTTACTTTCATTCTTCCAGTTTACTCAAGCTTACAACCTCTTTGTCATCTTGACTCCTCACTCACATCAAGATTACATAGCCAATTCATTGCCAAATGTTTCTGTTCCTATAGCACCTCTTGTATATGTCCCCTTCTCTCCACTCACACAACGCCATCCTAGTTGAGATCCTTATCTCTTGATTACTTCCAGGACTATTGCAAGTAGCCTGGTAGTTGGTTTCCCTGCCTTAGGTTTCTCCCTACTCCATTCCATCCTTCAGTTTCCAAAGCGATTTTTCTAAAGCACAAATCTGACCAAATCACCCTCTTATTCAGTTAATTTCCGTGGTTCAGTATTATCTCTGGGATCAAATGTCAATCTCTGTTTTTTAAAGCCCTTCACAACGTGGCCTATTTCTATATTTCTGGTTTTCTTAAAACTTTACTTCCCTCTTTACTTCCCTGTAGTGATACAGTAACAATGATCTACTTGCATTTCCTTACATGCACTTTATCTCTCATTGCACTGGTTGTCCTCTATGTTAACATTCTCTTCCCTTCTCACCTCAACCCCTTAGTTTCCCCAACTTCCAAACTCAAGTCCCACCTTCTGTAGGAGCCTTCTCTAGTTCCCCTACTGCTCGTGCCTTCTCCTATAAGATTGTCTTCCATCTACTCTCTCTATATCTTATACCTCTCTGTATATAGTTATTAA
The DNA here is from genome assembly GCA_028646595.1 of Phalanger gymnotis. Lineage (NCBI taxonomy): Eukaryota > Metazoa > Chordata > Mammalia > Diprotodontia > Phalangeridae > Phalanger > Phalanger gymnotis. The sequence goes on along the minus strand of CM053624.1, from coordinate 145,074,543 downwards.
CATGTTGTTTCCCCTATTAGAATGTGAGTCCTGTGGTGTCAGAGAGTTTTTTTTTTCCTTTCTTTATAGCTCATAGTGCCTGGCACATAATACATACTTTAAAAATGCTTGTTGATTTATTAATTCCAAGAACATATATACATATATGTGTGTGTGTGTGTGAGCATACATATGTATGTATGCACACACATATATATTCCAGAACTTGATTCCTTCCTCTATGCTTTCCTACCTATTCCATAAATGCTTATGTGAAATAATTTTAATAAGCATACATTCCTAAGTGAATCACTTCTAACCACATTATATGAAATTAGTAATTTTACTTTAAGATACAATCCATATCATTGATATAGGAAGTTAATGAGTACCTTAGATGGCTATTAACATATAACTTCTTCTATATTACCTGTCATCCCCCTTCCTTACTGCTACTCTTCTGTGTCTTGCCACCATACACTCCAAGAGGCAAGATGTCAGTTCCTAGATTTCGTTCCCTTTATGACCACATAAGGAAATATACTGAAGCAGAATATTTAAATGTAAAGACTAGGGACATATATATGTGTGTATGTATGTATGTATACATACATACTATTTCTGCCTGGGTGGGTGGGACTACCTTGTTCTTTCACTAACTAAAGTTCTCCTGTCCAAACTTGGCACAATTTTCTTCTAACCCCCAGCACATAGTTTAGCATATTGCTTTTATTTGTGGCCCCCAAATGAAAATGACATCTTGGTTTCCACAATACTTTCTACTAATATGGAATCAGCCCCCATGGATACTCTAGAGCCTAGACCAAGCTTATTTGTCAGGTCCTACGTTCTTCTACCCAATCTGACAACATGTTGTTTATTGTATGAACCTCTGAGGTGCCTAGGGCTAAGAAAATTTTGACCATTAGTGTCTTATTGTACTCCAGAAATACTCCTCTGAGGGGAGGAAAATTCATCTTTGGAGTCTATTGAAGATATTCTATTGATATGTAGCACTCATACATACATACCCACACCCACACCCACCCACAGATGCTGAGAATAGCTGCCCCAGGTTTAAGGTACAGAATAGGTCATATCTATTCAAAATGATTGTATACAAACCGCCTCTGATCATTGCCATTATCTCTTTATGCTTGGTTCTAACACCCACTCCCTCTTTCCATTCTCTTCACTATCACCATCATGCCCATCCAGCCATAAATATAAGAGTTCTAGGGCAAAGGAAAAAGAGCATTATAAATTAATATAAAAATATATTTGCATAATTATATTGAGAAGGTAAGAAAAGTGCATATAAAGTTTATACCAATCCTAAGTGGTTTTAGGTCGTACATTATAGGACAAATGAGGCAGCTAAGTGGTGAAGTGGATAGAGCACTAGGCCTGAAGTCAGGAAGACATGAGTTCAAATCAGGTTTCAGGTACTTACTTGCTGTGTCACCCTGGGCAAGTTACTTTACCTCTTTGTCCTTCCATTTCCTCACCTGTAAAAATAGTACTTACCTCCCAGGGTTCTTGTGAGGATCAAATAAGATATTTGTGAAGCCCTTAGCTTAGTTCCTGGCACAGAGTAGGCACTTAATGAATGTTTTTCCCTTCCCTCCCTTCTCTTCCTCTAGCTTGCTTGCTGTTTTCTAGTTTGAAGTTCTCATTGCCTACCTGGTCCATGATTCTGCCATTCTGGATTCTACCCCGTTTCTACCATCTAGGTGTTATTTCTCTAAGTGAGAATTATATCTTTGTTCACAGAATACTTTCCACTGTTTTGGGATGAGCCTACCTGGCTAGTTGGCACATAGTTTATTGTCAGTTCATATTCCTAATTCTCAGCCAGTCAGAAAGCCTTCGGTTTACTTATGGGTTTTTGATGTTCTGTATGTAATCACTTAACTAATAGATATCTTTCCTTCCTCTACCCAAAGGGGAGAGAGCATAAAAAAGAAATATCAGATATGATTACAGTTTCTGATATATAGAAAGCAAAGTAATTCATCCCAATGACTAGATTACCACCAAGAGTTTCATTATAGGTGGTGATTATTTTGATTTATTTTAGCTTCCATAGTGAAACAGGATAAATATGTAGAAATAAAATAGAGTTGATTTTCTTACTCAGAATCAAGTTTATGAAACTCAGAATAGAAAAGTAATTCCATTCTTTATAAAGATCATGATATGCAAATGTTACAGAAATAGATAAGGGTTTCCCTACCTTTCTGTAGCACTATAACACTTTTAAAAATTATCACACTAGGTCATCTGATAGCTGGTTAGACTTGCTACTTTTCATTCTGATTTTTTTTCCAAGAAGAATTGATCTTTGTTCATAATTCTAGAATAGTCATTTCTCTCAGAAGTGATTACAGCAAATATGGGTTCCCACACATTCTTCCCTACTTCAGATTCCCTGAGAACAGCAAAGGCCAAAGTTTGTCCAATACATTGGATACTGGCTAGAGTCTGAAAACATACTATACAACTTGAAAACTTGTTCATTCTTATTCATGGCAGCTTCTTCATCTTGGGCACTGTGTCTGCCCACTTAAACCTTGACAATTTATGTCTCATCATTTATCACATAAAAGGAAAATAAATTTATGCCTCGAAGACAGACTTGAGTTAGAAAATCCTCACATAAGATCATTCTGTCACTGCCTCTTTATTCACTCATCATTGTGTTGGTCTCAAAGCCTTTCCATATTCTCTTATGACCCTATGTTCTATTGGTAAATCTGACTCTTGTGGTGAGATTTTCAAGAGTCTGCCACTATTCCTCATTGTCTTTGCCTGCTTTTTTCAACCAGGCCGAGTTCCAAGAGCAGTGGCTTCTGTCAACCAGCATTTGTTAAAGTCTGACGATGTGGTGAGTTGCTGCCTTGACCTTGGTGTACCCAGCATTTCATTCCGAATCAATGGGCAGCCTGTGCAGGGAATGTTTGAGAACTTCAACACTGATGGGCTCTTCTTCCCTGTGGTGAGCTTTTCAGCAGGCATCAAGTAAGTTAATATTGTCTGTTCCTGGAGATTATCATGGCCAACCCTACTTTCCCTACCCTGATCACTGTGAGTTAAAGTCCATATTGTTCACATTTATCAGATTTCTTCAGGCCTTTTGACAATTTTTAGTATGAATTATTCAGAAAATGTGGATAGGAAATGGAGTGTAATCCTGTCCTTTTGAATAATGGAATGAGAATATGGGAACAGCAACTGTATTATTAACTAAAAAACTCTCCAGAGTGGCACCATAATAGATATAGGAGAGGGCTAAGTGCAGCATTGTATTTGAAATAAAAGGATCTGGGTTTGATTCCTGAATGCTGCTTACTGACTATGTAATCTGGACTGTTACTTTACTTCGCTGGGCTCAGCAATAAAATTACCTTAGATGACTTTTCAGGTCCCCTCTAGCTCTAAATCCAGTGATCTTATAGGATCTATTAACTATTTTAGAGTCACTAGATAGAGTTGTATCCTTTCCCTGGAGGGACATAGTGAGAAATACTAGTTGTTATGAGAGTTCAAGAAGGAACATGATCCTATGGCTTAAAAATTCAAAGAAAAAAATTTTTCTCCTCATGAGAAGTGAATTTAGTCCCATATCATCAGGCCTGTGCACACAAGACTATAACAGCAAACACCCTAGCATACCCAGGATGGCCTGCTAGCACAGGTTCTTTGATCTGCTTTTAAAGAAAAAATAGCTTTTAAAAGGGTCAACAATCTTAAACATATGTATCATTCACTTAGTTCAAGGGCGAGGTCAGCACCCTGAACGAAGAGAAAATACAAGCAGAGAAAATAGCACAGGTCAACAGACAGGGTTTCTAACTGTCTGACCAAAGCAATACATTCATAGTCACCAGAGAGGAAAGCACCAACATCTGGGTTTTCAAAGCTGGGGAGCTCCTTAACAGCTCCCCAGAGTCTCATCTGGCCAAATCACTCGAACATTCTTCCCATGAGTGAGGCCTGAAGCAAAATGCCAACCTCAGAATATATATACAGCCAGAAGGCATCACAGCCTTATGCTTCAGTGCCTAATTACCAAAAGGTGTGAAAGCCTTCAAGCAAGCAAGCCTCCCCATAAGCAAGCTCCCCCTTTAAGCAAGTTCCTCCCCGAGTAGGCTCCTTGTGCTCAGGATATATTACAGCTGTGAGCTGGAGCAGCAAAATATCTGTGATTGAACACCTGTGGTCACATTAACCTACTAATGGACGGGGAAGATCTTCCTATTCTATTAACATTACAGAGACAGACACAAGCAGGCTTACCATGGAATGGAGGCATTTAACCTGAGGTAAGTGATAGCTTGACTTTGAGCATTGCTGTACCACATCAGTCTTTAAAACGAGGACATCCCAAACCTCACTCTGCCCCACTTTCTAAAAAGTGCTGTTTAATGGGGTTTTTTCTTCCATCAAAATTTAAATTACTCTTATTTCATTGTATGGCTTAAGAAAATATTGATAACTTTTATGATTATGAAGAATTCATTTCTCAATATAAACCTCCTACCTCCCCTACCCAACAAGCCATTTCCTGTAACAAAGATGTTAAAAAACAAAGGGGGAAAAAGCAGTTCAGAAGAATGAATCAATACATTGACTATATTGCTAGTACTAATCTCTTGCTTCCCCCTTGCAATATAGGGAGGGGGATATATTTCCTCAATTGCTTTCCACATCCAAGCTTGGTCAATAGAATTTCACAGATTTCTGTTTCAGTTTTCTGTTTGTGACATTTACATTATTGTAGTCATTATGTTTGTTTTTCTAATTCTGCTCACTTAACTTTGTATTAGCTTTTTTAATATTTTTTTTCAATTAGCCAAGAGCTACCTTTTCTCTATCTCAACTTCTCTGATTGAGAAAGAAAGAAAATCAGTCCCATGTTCCAAACATATATAGTTAAACAAAAGAATTTTTTGCATTGGCCATATTCCCCTCCACCCTCCCTTCAAAAAAAGTATTCTTATTCTGTACTCTGAGTCTTTCATTTCCCTATCAGAAGGTGGGAAGCATGTTTTAGTCAACTGGAATCATGGTTCCTCATATTTTCCTGTTGAATGTGTCAACCTTCAGAGTCAGGTTCAAGGAAGACAAACAGAATTAGGCTGTATGTGCATTTATTTTTCTTTCTCTCAAAGCAGGAAGGCATGCATGTGAATGCATGGGAGCAGCAGTTGGCAACTGAGCTCATTTTTGGGGTTATGCTACACAGTTTACATACCCTTCCAACAGGGGGTGATATCAGTCTATCATCATTTCACCCCTGGACCCAGAAAATATCTCTATATCAGACCACCCCCAGTTAAAGCATATTACTCACAGCCTTAGGCTACCTAGACAAAAAGAATTTGTCTCCACCCAAACCACTCTCAGTCTTGGGTCATCTAAACAAAACAATCTGTCTCCATCCAAGCCTGAATAGAGCACAATGGGCTTCCCATTTTATTTTAAACTCCTTGCCAAGTTTGGTTGGGGTTTGACCAGGATAAGGAGAGTCAATGCAATCTCACTACCAGTAATATTCTTCTGAAGAAAAAGGACTTTGGAAGAAGGGTGGGGAAGAGGAACTCTGACTCTCCCCAGGATATTGGTTATTAATAATCACTTTCACCAATGAAATGTATTTCTGTACCCAGCTCTGTGTACATGTTTTGGAGCCATTCTCTTCTTGCTGTGTGTCTTGAAAGAGTCTTGTCACAATAACTTTTTTATGCCATTTTTTTTGTTTGCTTTTTGTTCCAGCCTACCTCTGAACTTTGGACTTTATGATAGGACAAGGCTCTGTACACTTCTGGACAGAATGTCTTAGGATGGTTCTGCCATTGCATTCTTTGGGGCTACTGAGTGTTGTTATTCTAGGATCTCAGGAAACCTGCAAGCTTTCATTGCTCCCCAAGTGTTTTGATTCAAAGTGGTCAGATTGTTTCCTACCTAGTATTAGCTCTGCAAATTTCTGACCTAGGTTTGGGTCTGAACAACAGGCTAGTAGTCTTTCTCTATTTAGAGCTGCAGTAGACTACTGCTAGACTCAGCCACTATTAGCTAGTGGTAAAACTGTTATTTCAAAGAGATAGGCCTCTAGGCTTCCATTTGATCTGGAATTCCAGACCTGATTCCTGGGAGCTGAGATACACAGCTGCTGCTCACTTCTGATCTTATTCCTTTCTCTGCAACCTGAAATACCACCCCTAGAGGTATATCTCTCCTAAATCTATTCTACTCAGAACTAGTAATGATCAGCAAAGTAGCCAGTTGGCACCTGTTTATCTACTCTACACAAGTTTAGGCCCCTCTATGTTGGATCAAGAACTTCCCCTTGCCCTGGTACACAGCCTCTCTATGCAATGGAATACTTTGTTGACACCTTCCTTGACTTACACTGTTCCCAGTATACAGACATTTCTGCCTTCTTTGCTGATCTGGCCTCAAAAAATGATTCATTGTGATTTTTTCTTGGATGTCCCTATAAGGATTTGGTCTGATGCATTTCTGAGATATGTTTGGAGAAGTTGGGTTTTTTGGAGGGACAAGGCAGTTTACCATCTCCAGTCATCTTGAGCTATATCTTGCCACTGGAGCCGGCTCCAGAGGAGAAAGTAAGACTGGTGACTTTGCACAGCCTGGCCTCACTTAAATCCAATTCACTTGGAAGTCATGACATCACCTTCCTGATGTCTTGTTTAACAACCACACAGTTACCCTAATGTCATCAATTAAGTCAGGTAGCATTAAGTGCTTACTATGTGCTATGCATATAGAAAACAAGAACACAAAGATAGCTGTAAAAGGAGTGACAGTAATAGAGATGGTAAAGAAATAATAAGAAAAGCAAGAATATAATGTCAACAAAATATTGTTTAAAATTCACATAAGAGAGAAGAAAGAAGTATAGAAGGCAGCATAGGCAAGCAAGGCAGAATCGATACTTTTATTTAAAATATTATAATTGAGATACTTGTGTTTTCTGTACAATCTTTTTTTGTTCTTTTTTGTGTATGGAAATGTTCGTGTTTGTTGATGTTCATCAAGTTCGTAATTTAAAAAAAGGCAAACACATAGTCCCTTGCCTCGAGAAGCACATACTCTAATGAGGGAGAGAATATGCATATCTATCTATATCTATCTATCAATCTATCTAATAAATGATAGTTAATCTGAGAAGGAGGTAGAAGGGGAGGGAAAGCATGTAGACTGGGAAAGGAATCATACAGAAGGTGAGATTTGAGAGTTAAGTCTTGAAGGAAACTAAAAGATGGAGGTAAAGAGGAAAAGCATTCCAGGCACGAGGGAAAGCAGACAAAGAATAGAATCAGGAGACGGAGTGGCATGTGGGAGGGACAGAAAGAAAGCCAGTGTATCTGAATTGTAGAATACATGGAAGAGAGAAAAGTATAGGAAGATTGGAATCAAGCCAAGTGGGAGCTTATGAGATCAACAAATGAAACACTATAGAGGAAGAAGAGAGAAGGTCCTCAGAATAGAGCATTGGGGGACACCTAGGGCATAACTTGAATGAAGAATCAGCAAAGGAGACTGAGAAGGGGTGGTCTGGCAGGTACGAGAAGAAACAGTAAAGAGCAGAGTCATTAAAAACTAAGAAAGCAGACAGTATCTTAGAAGAGAGTGATCATCATTTTCAAATGCTACCAAAAGACAAGGATGAGGATAGAGAAAAGGACATTAAATTTGGTACTTAAGATATAATGGGTAGCAGTTCCAGTTGAATGATAAAGTCAGAATCCAGATTTCAGGGAGTTATTAAAGAAATGAAAAGAGAGGAAGTGGAGACACTGAGTGTAGAAGGCTTTCTCAAATAGTTTAACCATGAAAAGTAGGATGTAGCAGGGATGGTCATATCAAGTAAGAATTTTTAAGAATTGGGGAAATTTAGGCATGTTAGTAGGCAGAAAGGCAACTAGTAGATAGGAATGTAGATTCATTGGGAAGAGTGAAGATGCTAAAAGAGGTAGTCTGTTAGAGAAAGCAGAACAGGATGAAATTAAGAGGGATTGCCTTGTAGAGAGGATGGCCTTGACCAGTGGGCTGCTCCTCATGTAGACAGGGTTGAAGGAGGAAATAATAGGGAAAGATAGTTGAGTTGTGTGGATTGATGAGGGGACAAAAGGAGATCTCCACAAATGGCTTCGCTTTTTTTTTTTATGGTGTCAATTTTAAATAAGATTTTATTCTCCAGGACAAGAATTGCATTCCACTTGTTTATAGTACTGATAAAGTGCAATGTTGTTCAGTTCTCTCCCTCTGCACAAATGCCCAGATTTACACAGTAGCTTAAATGTTACTTTTAAACCGCTACTGCCTTCGCTACAAATTTGAGTCCTTCAATTTTTGGAAAGCTGTGTGGAATGCTGTTTCTTCTGTTGTGTTTAGTTGACCTCTTCAGTGGTGGGTCCAGAAGAAGCATCTCCAGATGGGACTGCTCCACCCCCTGAGAACCCACCAGGCATGCCTCCTGGCATGTCCCCTGCACTCTGGGACAGTTTTGTAATGATGGGGCCGCAGACCTTCTCCAATTCTTTCTGCTGATTCTTAGATTCTTTGTTCTCAGCAGTCTTGTTTTTGTCCAGCTAGTTGATTATTTCATTGCATTTGTCAAGGATCTTCTGCTTGTCCTCATCCCTGATCTTGCCTTGCAGTTTCTCATCCTCTACATTGGCCTTCATGTTGACAGCATAAGATTCAGGAGAATTCTTGGAAGATACCTTGTCTCTCTGCTTTTGATCCACAGCCTTGTATTTCTCAGCCTCCCGGACTGTACGCTCAATGTCTTCTTTGTCCAGATGTCCTTTGTCTTTGGTGATGGTGATCTTGTTCCCCTTGCCCGTGCGCCTATCCACAGCAGAAACACTGAGGATGCCATTTGCATCAATGTCAAGTGTTACTTCAATTTGAGGAACACCCCTGGGTGCTGAGGGGATTCCTGTGAGCTCAAATTTGCCAAGCAGGTTGTTATCCTTTGTCATTGCTCCCTCACCTTCGTAAACCTGAATAAGCACACCAGGCTGGTTGTCCATATAAGTGGTAAAGGTCTGTGTCTGCTTGTTGGAGATGGTGGTATTGCATTTGATAAGAACTGTCATAACTCCACCAGCAGTTTCAGTTCCAAGGGAAAGAGGAGTGACATCCAACAGCAGCAAGTCCTGCACATTCTCAGATTTATCTCCAGACAAAATGGCAGCCTGGACAGCCGTACCATAAGCAACAGCCTCATCAGGACTGATACTCTTGTTGAGCTCCTTGCCATTGAAGAAGTCTTGCAGAAGCTTCTGGATTTCAGGGATTTGAGTGGAACCACCCACCAGAATGATGTCCTGAATCTGTGATTTATCTAGCTTGGTGTCTTTTAAGGCCTTTTCCACAGGATCCAGTGTGCCACAGAAGAGATCAGCATTCAGCTCTTCAAAATAGGCTCAGGTGATTGAAGTATGGAAAGTCTATACCATCATAGAGGGAGTCAATCTTAATATTGGCCTAGGTACTGGAAGAGAGGGTATGCTTTGTACATTTACAAGTGGTGTGAAGATAGTGAACAGTCCTCTTGTTCTCACTGATGTCCTTCTTGTGCTTTTGCTTGAACTCAGCAGTGAAATGGTTGACCATTATGTTGTCAGACTCACCCAAGTGTGTCTCCCCAGCTGTGGACTTGACCTCAAAGAGGCCATCTTCAATGGTAAGAATGGAGACATTGAAAGTACCACCTCTGGGACAGCTAGTGAGTAAAGCACTGGCTCTGGTGTCAGGAGGACCTGAGTTCAAATCCGGCCTCAAATCAGGACACTTGACACACTTAAGCTTACTAGCTCTGTGACCTTGGGCAAGTCACTTAACCCCAATTGCCCCGCCTTCTCCCCTCAAAAAATAAAGTACCACCTCCAAGGCCGAAGATCAACACATTTCTCTTGGCACCAACCTTTTTGTCCAAGCCATATACAATAGCAGTAGGCTCATTGATGATTTGGAGCACATTGAGACCAGTGATGGTTCCAGCATCTTTGGTGCCCTGACATTGGGAATCATTGAAATAGGCTGGTACTGTGACCACAGCATTTGTGTCAGTCTTCCTAAGGTAAGCTTCAGCAATTTCTTTCATTTTGGTCAAGACCATAGAAGATACTTGTTCTGGATAGAAACTTTTGGTCTCCCCTTTGTGCTCTACTTGGACCTTAGGCTTGCGTGCATCATTCATCACCATAAAAGGCCAATGCTTCATGTTTGACTGTACAACTGCATCATCAAATCTGCTACCAATAAGATGTTTGGCATCAAAAACTGTGTTGGTGGGGCTCATTGCAACTTGATTCTTTGCAGCATCACCAATTAAGCATTCTGCATCAGTGAAGGCAACGTAGCTTAGGGTGGTCCTGTTTCCTTGGTCATTAGCAATGATCTCCACTTTCCCGTGTTGGAAGACTCCCATACAGGAGTAAGTGGTGCCAAAATCAGTGCCACCTGCGGGTCCCTTTGTCATGGTTGCTGGGGAGTTGGGAATTATAGCTGACCACTGTGGAGGAAGAAGAGCTGCTGCTGCACTGAGTAGACCTGGCCTCAATTTCTTAATGAAGCATGAAGCAATATCTTCAAGGGAAAGGGTGGTGGAGGGGCATCACAAGAATTGAGTAGATGGAGGAATTAGGAAATTAGGTGTACTTGAGAGAGTGACAATATATGTGGTGAAGTCCCCTATGAGGACAAGAATTGGACATGGGGAGAGAATAGAGAAACTCTAAGCCAGTTATTGAATTCATTGAGGAAAGGTGAAAGAAAGCCCAGGGCTTTAGTAGATAAAAGCTACCAGAATTTTGATTTAGTGATAAATATGGATTGAACCCCAAAGGAGGCAAAGTTACTTAATAATGGTGATAGAAGGTGAGTCTGAAAACAGCAAAGAAGCAAAGAATGTTCCAACTCACTTAACACAAGGAGTGAGTCAAGGGTATGAGTCAAAGCACAAGCAGTACTAGAAAGGGTGGAGAGAAATGCAGTATTAACATGAAGGATCCAGATCTCAATAAGAGCCAGAAGATAGAGGGGGTGAGAAAGGAAAAATTTTAAATCGAAAGCAAGTTTGTTTATTATGGAACAAAATTTCCAGAGAGGACAGTGGAACAGATGGGAGGGGAGTGAAGAAGAGGGTGATGATATGGGATATGGGAATAAATGAGCAGGTAGATAACCAAGTTGTTCAGAATCAGTGGGATAGGGTGATTGTGAGAGGGCTGGAATATGGTAACCATTGAGGAATGAGTACAGGCAATATATTAGTGGCTAGAGAGAGGTCCGTTGAGGGAGGCAGCTAATTTGACCATTCAGGGCCATCTTTCAAGGCCCATTCTTGTAGCAGGTAGTGATGTGAAGCCCCCTTCGCAAAAGACAGAATCAAAAGGAAGTATGCCTTTGGGGAATCTGAACAGGAATCTAGAGCTGGACAGTTTGAGGTAACTGATCCTTGAATGGCTTGTGGTACATTGGAAAAGGCCCTGAGGTAAAGTTAAAGCTGATGGAAGGCCCCATTAGAAGACTGTGGATTAAAGAGGCTAGAAGGAGTTGGACTGAATCCAGGGTGAAGAAGTCAAAGGAGAGTGGACTGGATCAAGGCTGAAGCAGGACTCTGGAAAAGCTCTGAAACCAAGAGTCCAGTGTTGGGTGGCCTAGACTGAAACAAGATAGCACAGAGCTGTTTGCTGGCTAAATCACTCATGTTATGGACATTTGAGTGCCTAGTTTTAAAATAATTTTTTTATAGGATATGTAGATGGAATGCCTGCCCTAGAGTCAGGAGGACCTAAATTCAAATATGAACTCAGACACTTACTAACTGTGTAACCCTGGGCAATCACTGAACCCCGTTTGCCTCAATTTCCTCATCTGTAAAATGAGCTGAAGAAGGAGATGGCAAACCACTCAATGTCCTCGCCAAGAAAACCCCAAATGGGGTCATAAAAAGTCGGACCTGGGTATATTGTTGTTGTTCAGTTATTTTAGTAGTGTCTGACTCTTCTTTGGGCTTTCCTTGGCAAAGATATTGCATAGTTTGCCATTTCCTTCTCTAGCTTGTTTTGCAGATGAGGAAACTGAGGCAAGCAGGGTTTAGTGACTTGTCCAGGATCATTCAGTTAGTAAGCGTCTGAGGCCAAATTTGAACTCATGGATGAGTCTTCCTGATTCCTAGCCCAGCGCTCTGTCTACTATGCCACTTAGCTGCCCCACAGATGGTACTAATTGACTAAACCATTACAAGAACAATACCACACCTATGGGCCTCCCACCTCTTCAAAGAAGTGAGAGTGTCTTCTCATCTATCTTTTGGAATAATGTTTTTTTTCTTATTTAATATTTCAACATTCAATTTTGTTTTGTGGTGGTTCTTTCAATTTATGCTGTTGTCACTATATACATATAGTGTATGCATCCTGCAGCAGATCACGTACATTTCCATGCTTCTTTGTATTGATCATTTCTTACAGGACAATAATATCACATTATGTTCATGTACAACATTTCGTTTAGACATTCCCCAGTAGATGGGTATCTAGCTTGTTTCTGATACTTTTCTATCACAAAAGACCTGATGCCACCAGTATTTTGGTGGCTTTCTTCTTTTCATTGACTTCCTTAAGGTATTAGCCTAGCAATGTAATCTCTGAGTCAAATGATTTCTGTAATTTTCAATCATTTTTCAAAATTATTGTACTGATTCATAGATTTATCCACAATATATTAGTGTGCCTATCTTCCCACAGCTCCTCCAACAACAACTATTGCCATTTTTTTTGATATATATTTGCCAATTTACAAGGTATGGCCTGAAACTTCAGAATTATTTTGATTATCATTTCTCTTTTACTAGTTATTTGGAGTGTCCTTTCATATGATTGCTTACCATTTACTATTTTTCTTTGAGAACTCTTTGTTCATATCCTTTGGCTGTTTATTGAGTAACAGCTTTTGGTCTTACATATTTCTTTTAGTTATCTTTCAGATTTTATAAATATATGTATATATGTAAGTCTTTGATATCAAATTCTTATGAGAAATTTCATATATTTTTCCCATTCAATTCCTTCCTTTTTTGTTACAGATGCATTAATTTTTTGTATCAAAACCTTTCCATTTCATATAATGAAAGTTACCTATTTTATCTTTTGTAATTATTCCTATTTTTTTTAGTTAAGAGTATATTACCTACCCATAGTTGTGAAAAGTATATGATCTGCTTCTCTTCTAATTTGATTGGTACTTCATATTTTATGTTCAGAATTTCTGAGTAGTTTTCTTGTATCATTTCTCTCATTTTGGTGTTCAGATTTTTTTTTTATTTGCTGTATTCTGTTGAGAGTCCTACAATCCTTAAGTTTCCTCCTTGTATCCTGTCTTTGAGATCAAAATGTTTCACTTATATAGAAATCATTTGTTCTTTTAACTTTATTGTTTTTGTTTCCCTTCTATCAAATTGTCCTTCATGTCTGTGTATTTGCATTCCCAGTTATTTTCTCTTTTGTTTCTTCATTGAGGTTTGGCACTGTGCATTCAAGTTTTTCCATACTGCCTATTATTTCTGCTGTGAAGGTCCCAAATTCTGCTTTCACAATTTTTCTCTCTTGAACCATTTTGGAATGGTGCTGTCTTGGAAATTTATAGGGTCCTCTCTCATCAAATGTTGATTCATTTCTTTTGTCTTACACTATTTATTCAGAGATATTTGAAACCATTTACATGATCTGAAGGCCACATTCTCTTCTGTTAATACTTTCCCTGTTAATCTGCTTATGTTCAAGTTTTTAAATTAATTTTCTCCTTCCTGAGATTGGTGGAAATTTCATTTTTTTTTCTTATTCTCTTTTCTGACTCCTTCTTCTAGTGTGGTAATTCCCCAAAGGTTTAGAACAGACCTGCACAACTTGGCGGTAGGTAGGAGCCAAAATAAAAATAGGCAACACTTCTTCAGGTTAAAATAGTGACAGACTAACAATGGTTGGTTGCTGCAGGTCACATGAAAAATGAAAGAGTGTGCAGCGGCAACCTACATTTTTTGTGGCCGCCTAAAATCATTTGGCAGCCCATTGTTGTACCGGGCTGTTCTAGACCTTAAAGATGTCTCAGCATCCTCCCATGCTTGGGAATTCACTTTTAATTCACTGGCCTCAAACTTTGCCCGAAGAGATGTCTAGGGCTACATAATATTACCTGTATGCCAGTCTCCTTTCCATTGGGTTTATAATACTGCAATACTGTTCCATTTCTTCTGTCCATTGGTTTTCTTGCTGGGTACTGCTGTACTTCAGCAGGGACACTAACATATCAGACAAAGTAAGCTTTCTACTTTCCCCAGTCTTCACTTCTCCTGTGTATAATGGTGGGTGGAATACAAGGTTGTGGGTTAAGTTTTGACTCTGCATAAGTGTTGGCAAGGCTGATGGTAGACAAAATGATGAGTGAGCAGATTTATGGATTATTCTTCTCTGCTGTGAGTTTATTGGGTTGTTATCTTAGAGTTCTTGGTGTCTTAGACTGTGGAGAAAGCTGCAGTTACTTTGCTTCTTGTGCATAATTTTTATTTTGCTGAGATTTGAGAAGTAGTAATATAGAATTTATGTAGTCTTCCACTTCAGCATGACTAGTAAATTCTACAGTTCTTTTAAAAAATGCATCACTAAAGAAAAAATTAGCTTCCTAATATTAGCAATTTTTAGAGCACAATTGCTAAGAGAATTCAAGAACCTGAAGGAATCAAATGTGTTAGATGAAGAGTCAACAGTTTAGATGATTGCTTCTTACTTTAAGTAAGTGAATTGGTGGTTAAGCGATAATACCATGGGATATGCTGTTTCTCAGGGCTCCTTTCTGAAAGACTAACTCTTTGACTCTTTGACATGTTCTAGCCTCTGATGTTTGGAAAATGATGTACTGTGGATATAGCTGAGATTAGAACTGAGTAGATGTTTCATTAAAAAATCTCTACTTTGTTCCCAAGGTGAGCTCTCTCAGGTTCAATTCTGATCCTGTGCCGAAGATTGATCATTGGTTCGATTTTAGCTTATTGAGCAAATGTACTAAATAAATGTATACTTATTTTTAAATCAGCCATTAAAATATGATACATTGTTAAGTCTCAAAAGGCCCTCTTACTTGAGTGTGGACTAATTTGGTAACTTAAAAGTCCAAAAGGCAACTAGTATAATAATTTCCAGTTAATTAAAATATGCCTTACTGAAAAGGAAAAAATGTAATTGTAGATATTCAAAAAAGTTATAGGAATGACCCATCTAATTACCTGTTTTGTTTTGTTCTTACTATCATCACAAGTAGGAGAATATATCTAAGTGAATGTTATCTCCTCAAGGAAGATTTTCAGTTACTTCTCTTTATACTTAAAACATATATATATATATATATATATATATATAGTATGTATGTGTGTGTGTGTGTGTGTGTGTGTGTATAATTCTTACATGGTTCCAAATAAGGTTACTGTCTCATAACTCCTGTTTAATGATCTTTCTGCCAATTTCAAAGCTCAATTCACGACCTTGAATTCATTTTCAAAAATAAGGACTTTGATGATATAACCTTTGATCTTATTGCGAGCCATTCCATCAGTCAGTCAACAAACATGTATTAAATGTCTGCAATGTGCTATAGATACTGTACTAGGCAGTGGAGATACAAAGACAGAAGCTGTCCTTGAATTTTAAATCTAGCAAGAAAAGACAACAGGCATGTATGTAAAGTTATACAAAATAGATACAAGAGGAGAAGGCACCAGCACCCAAAAAATCAAGAAAGATTTTTTATAGAATATGGTGTTCTATAACCTTGAGGGAAGCTAGGGATCTAAGAGGAGGCGCTAAGGGGGGATATATTCTAGGTATGGGCGCAGTCCTTGCAAAGGCATGGAATGGAGATATGGAATTCTGTGTGAATACAGTATAGATGGACCATCCGGTATATTGGAAGGGAGTAATGGTGCATAATTATCCTAGGATGGGGTGAGAAAGAGCCAGTTCTTGGAGCAGAACTTGGGGGCAAAGACTGTTTCTCAATTAAAATTAACCATAGTGAAGTCAGAGGTAAGTATTAAAATTATAAATCGGCCAAGATGGCGACTGGAAAGCAGTAACTGGCGTGAGCTCCCCTCCAAGACCCTCCAAAAACCTTTGAAAAAATGGCTCTGAACCAATTCTAGAACTACAGAACCCACAAATGGGCAGAGGGAAACAGGACTCCAGCCCAGGTCTGCCTGGATGGTCTCGGAGTAAGGTCT
>CM053624.1:144998458-145057749 GCA_028646595.1 Phalanger gymnotis | reverse complement strand
CACTCAACTGGGTATCTTACCCCACAGGAAAGAAGGAGAAGACAAAAAAGGAGGGATGATAGATGGGAGGGCAGATGGGGGAGGAGGTAATCAAAAACAAACACTTTCGAAAAGAGACAGGGTCAAGGGAGAAAATTGGATGAAGGGGGATAGGTTAGGAAGGAGCAAAATATAGTTAGTCTTTCACAACATCAGTATTGTGGAAGGGTTTTACATAATGATACACATGTGGCCTAGGTTGAATTGCTTGACTTCTTAGGGAGAGTGGGTGGGAAGACAAGAGGGGAGAAAATCTGGAATTCAAAGTTTTAAAAACAGATGTTCAAAAAAAAAAGTTTTTGCATGCAACTAGAAAATAAGATACACAGGTAATGGGGCATAGAAATTCATCTTGCCCTACAAGAAAAGAAGGGAAATGGAGATAGGAGGGGGAGTGGGGTGACAGAAGGGACAGCTGACTGTGGAATGGGGCAACCAGAATATACGACATCTTGGAGTGGGGGGGGTAGAAATGGGGAGAAAATTTGTAATTCAAACTCTTGTGAAAATCAATGCTGAAAACTAAATATATTAAATAAATTAAATGAAAAATGAGCAAGTTGGGGGCTGCTAGGTGGCGCAGTGAGTAGAGCACCGGCCCTGGAATCGGGAGGACCTGAGGTTCAAATGCAGCCTCAGACACTTGACATAGTTGCCAGTTGTGTGGCCTTGGGCAAGTCACTTAGTCCCAGTTGCCCTGCCTTCCCCCTCCAAAAAAGAAAAGAAGAGAAGAGAAAAGAAAAGAAAAATGAGCAAGTTTAAGCCCAGAGAGTTTAAGTGATTTGCCAAGGTCATAAGGTCCTTTGACTCTAACTCCGTTGCTTCTTCCACTCTTCTGTGTTGCCTTCTTCTTTTAGTTCTGTTCTCTTTCAGCTAATTGAAGATGCATTTCTCTAGTATTTTATTGTACATTCCGGAGTGTTGGTTGCTTAAAATTAATGGCCTTAGTGACTGTCAATCAAAGAGTTATTTGCAGATTCTTCTTTTTTTCTTTCACATACGCTTGGTGCTTTTCACTATTTTCTGTCTTGTCTTCCCAAATAATACAGAATACGTTTCCTTCTGGGTGGACGTCATGGGGAATTTAAGTTCTTGCCTCCATCTGGTTATGCTCCCTGCTATGAAGCCTTGCTTCCAAAAGAGAAGATGATATTGGAACCTGTCAAAGAATATAAGCGTGATTCTGAAGGAATTAGGGATTTGTTGGGCACTACACGGTTCCTCTCTCAAGCCTCCTTCATCCCATGCCCCATAGACACCAGTCAGGTAGGTTAAAATTATTTAGTGGCAATCTATATATCTAGGCAAGATCTTTGTTCTAATCCTGGTTATGTTTGGGAATAATCTCAGGTATTTTGACTTTACTCACATTGTTATCATATGATCTGTTATCGTTAATTAGTGTTATTTGTGTTTTCACTATATACACCTGCAATGGTTTTGTGGAATGGAGCTAAATAGCATAGTCATGGATCAGAGGTAGGAAAAAGCAAGGCATGGTTGAGTGGAGAGGAGGAATAAACCAGTTTAGTTGGAGTATAGTTTTCTTTGCCAGTTATTAAATAGGGAAATATAACTAAAAGGTGTTGCATGCCTTTAAAAAGATTGACAGTGCCTGTCTAGTAAGAGTAGGGGGATTTCATACTCCCAGGAGTATGAACTTGCTACCAGGGTGGACATAGCCCAGCTTTTGTTGAGCTCTGGTACCTGATACTAAATAACAAGTTTAATTTATGTTGCTCATTAAGGTACAAACTGTCTCTAACACTGTAACTAAGTGTATGTCACATTTACATAAGGTCTCCTCTTGCTCTGAGTCCATCTTGATCTCCCTACAACTATTGACACTATCGATCACCCTCACCTCCCATGTACTCTCTCCTCTCTAGTCTCTTTCTCAGTCTGATCGCTCTTTCTCAGTCTGTTTGGCTTGATCTTCCTTTAGGTCCCTCAAGGTTTTGTCTTAGTCTCTTTTTCTAAATCTCTTTGTGATACCATTTGCTCTCTTAGGATCAATTATCATCTCATTTCAGATGAATCCAAGATCTGTATCTCCAGTCCTAGTCCCTTCCCTGAATTCGAGGCCTACATTACCAGTTACTTTTTGGACAACTAAAACTCAAAATATAAAAACCAGAACTAACAGAACTCATTATTCTTCTTCTAAAATCTCCCCTCTTCTGAAATTCCCTTTTACTATTAAAAGTAGCACCATTGTCCCAGTCACACAGGCTCACAATCTCAGTGTCTTTCTCAGCTCTTTATTCTCACACATCTCAAATAGCCAATCTGTTCCAGAGCCTTACCTTTCTATTTTCATGACGTTGCTCATGTAAGTTTTCTTCTCTCTACTCACTACAGAGTACCTGTCAGATTGGTGTCCCTACCTCTAATCTTACCCTGTCTTCCTTTCAGCTGCCAAAGTGATTTTTCTAAAGCGTAAATCTGACATGTTGGGACCTTACTCGGTAAACTCCAATGGATCCCTATTCCCTCCAAGAGAAACTCTCAAGGTCCCTCTGAATACCTTTGAAATCAGCAGTGTGACATGGAAGACACTGGCAAAGAACTGCCCAACATGGCGTGCCTGCATCACAGAAAGCACTGTGCTCTATCAGCAAAGCAGAATTGTAGTAGCTCAAAAGAAATGTGAGATGTGCCAATTTAGAGACATCTCCACTCCTGATGTTCAAATGGATTATTTATGTCCCACCTGTCATAGAGCATTCCAAGCTTGTATTGGTCTGATCAGCCACACACTGTACTTTGACCCCAATATAGTGATGTCGTTTTTGTCCTCTTTGAGAACAAAGGACAACAACCAAACAAACAAACTCCAAGATCAAATAATCAAATATAAAACTCTGTTTGGCTCTTAAAGCCATTCACAACCTGGCCTCTTCATATATTTCCATTCTTCTTATACTTTTCTCCTCTCCCCATACTCTGTGGTCCATTAATACTGGCTTTCTCACAAATTTCTCACAAAATTCTCACAAACAATACTGCAACTCTGTTCTCTTCTGTCTTTTCAACTCTCCTTCTCATGTGACCAACAAAGAGGACTAGAAATTTTCTCTGATCTTCATAACCCTTGAAACCTCTTCAGAATAAGAATTATGCACATGAGATAAAGCAATCTCAGCTGTCTCCACTGTCTAGGATGCCAAAAATCCAAATGAAGTAACAGTTAAAAGAACTACTGACAGAAAAGATTAATCATTAGCCTCTAATATATTCCATCAGCACCTATTCTCCCACCACCTACCATGCTTCAGTAACAGTGTTGTACAAGCCAACCCATAGCCCTGCAACAGAATTCTGCTCTATACTACTTTCTTCCTCCCATTGCTTTAGAAAACTAAACAACAAAGGGGTGGAGCTAAGATGGCAGAGTACGAGTAGCAATGCAGCTGAACTCAACATTCTCCTCCAAAAAACTTTAAAAGAACTCCTCAAAAGAAATTAAAGATATCTATCATCATATGAAAAAAATACTCTAAATCACTATTGATTAGAGAAATGAAAATCAAAACAACTCATAGGTACCACATGTCTCCTGTCAGATTGGCTAACATGACAAAACAGGAAAATGATAAATGCTGGAGAGGATGTGGGAAAATTGGAACACTAACGCGTTGTTGGTAGAGTTGTGAACTGGTCTAGCTATCCTGGCGAGCAATTTGGAGCTATGTTCAAAGGGCTATAAAAATGTGCATACCTTTTGACTCAGCAATACTCTTTCTAGAGCTGTATCCCAAAGAAATCACACAAGTGGGAAATGGACCAGTATGTACAAAAGTATTTATAGCAGCTCTTTTTGTGGTAGCAAAGAATTGGAAATCAAGGGGATGCCCATCAATTGGGGAATGGCTAAACAAATTGTGGTATATGAATGTAATGGAATACTATTGTGCTATAAGAAATGAGGAGCAGACGGACTTCATTGTAACTTGGAAAGACTTATATGAACTGATGCTGAGTGAAAGGAGCAGAACCAGGAAAACATTAGACATGATTACAGACACACAGTATCTGTAAGGATTAACTTTGATAGACTTGGCTCTTCTCATCAATGTGAGGTTCAAAGATAGCTCCAAAAGACTCACGATGGAAAAAGCTTTGCAAATCCACAGAAAGAATTACAGAGTCTGAATGCAGATTGAGGCAAACTGTTTGCCATCTTTTATTTTCCTCCTTTTTTGGTTTCATTTCTCCTTTCTCATGATTCATTCTACTGGTCATAATTCTTCTTTACAACTGGACTATTATGTAAATCAGTTCAATGTGAAGGTATATGTAGAACCTATATCAGATTATATGTTGTCTTGGGGAGGAGTGGGGAAGAGGGAGGGAGAGAAAATTTGGAACTCACAAACTTGTGGAACTGATTGCTGTAAACTAAAAATAAAAAGGAAATTAATAAGAAAAATAAACAAAAAAGAACTCCTCAAATCAAATTTTAGAGCTGCATATCCAACAGGAGGTCAGAGTAAGATATTTTTCCAGCCTAAGACAACTTAGGAGGTCAAGATAAAAGGTCAGTGACACTGGGTAGGTGTCAGCAAAGAGTGCAGTGTGGAAGCACCACCAGTGAGGCTGGCTACAACAAAAGCAGCAGCAGCAGCTTTGGGAGCTATCAGTCCAAATATGGTGAAGGGGGAGCATGGCGGGGGGGGGGGGAGGGGGAGGGTCAGCTGGTCAGATAGAGGTTATAGAGGATCTTTTGCTGGCACTGGATGCAGCTGGCACTGATTGATTTGTAACTCTGTTGCCCATAAACATCTGAGTCTCAGTTCCAGGGTGGAACAGAATACTTCTTATAGGTTACAAGGGAGCAAAGACCCTGGATACAGTTCTGTATCAGCAAGGCAAGATTCGCATTATCGATGGTGACCATGAATATGTCTGTACAGTTCTGCAAAATGTAAGAGATTCTCTATATAGAAGGCAGAAGAAGTAAAACATTTATTCCGATATCAGAGCATCAAATTCCAAAACCAATAATCCCCAATTCGACATAGGAGTAATTGTGCCCCAAAACCAGTAAGTCCACTTCAATACAACAGCAAGGAAATTAAAACACAACATCACAACAAGGAGCCAAGCCATCCTGTAACCTTCTTCTCTGCTGGGACCTTATCATAAATACTCACTCACAAACCCTAGCTGTCTCCTTGTCTGTGTCCTCTCCTCCCGAAGTTTTGAAAGCCCTTGCAGTTCTCAGAGCTCTTCCAATTCTCCCTCTTCCTGTCTCTGCATCTTTCCATCTCTGCACCTCTGCAGTCCTCTTTCTCAGCCCTTCCAGTTCTCTGTCTCTTCTTCTCCATCTCTCTTGCAGTTCTCTCTTCTTCTTCTTCTCAGTTCTCTCTACTCTGAGCTTAATGGCTACCCTCAGGGTATATATACTATGTTTAGAGTTGAAGGGGTTCATACCTAATCAGCAAAAGGGTGGGCCCTGGGGCTTAGCACCTACTTAGCAAATGGACCTAGAGCTTTACGTCTACTTAGAAAAAGGGTGTGGGACTTCCTACGAACAAGCCTCCCTTAATCAAGCTTCCTTTAACTATGTCCACCTGAGGCCTGTTAAGGGGAGTAATGGGTGGGGAAGATCTTTAATCATATTAACACCACACGTGCCAAGGCCAAGAGGAGCACAAGTGTTTGTGACTCCGGAGAACAGGGGAGGTAGTTACAGTTCCAGTGCCAAAAGAAGTTCTAATACTTGTGGTTGCAAGAGAGCACAGGCCCTTCCTGGGTAAACACTATAGTGCAAACCATGTGAGCAGTAACTACACCTCTCCCTAGATCATGCCACCTTGGAAGCATTGAAAACTTTCAGACCCCCGGAAGTAGCTCTGAAAACAGCAACCTGAAGCTTAGAACACCGCCTCCCCACCCCCAGGTGAGCAGAGACCAACCTTAACATAAAGCTCAAAGTCAGGAAATAACGCTAGAAAAATAAGCGAACAACAAAAAAAGACCTTGTCTATAAAAGCGTCTATAGTAGTAGGGAAACCAAGATGAAAACTCAGAAGACAACAGTGTGAAAATTGCTACAACCTCAAAGAAAAATGCTAATGAGACCCAAATCCAACAAGAATTTCTGAAAGAGTTAAAGAAAGAGATAAGAGTGGTAGAGAGAAAATGGGGAAAAGAAATGAGACTAATGCAAGAGAATTAGGAAAAGAGAATTAACAGCTTGGTAAAAGAGGCATATTAATTCACTGAAAAAAAAATGACCTGCTTAAAAGCAGAATGGGTCAAATGGAAAACGAGATACAAAAATTCAAAAGGAACTCCTTAGAAAGCAGAATTGGCGAAATGGAAGAAAGGTACAAAAGCTCACTGAAGAAAATAATTCCTTAAAATTGAGAATTGGGCAAGTGGCTCCATGAAACATCAAGAAACAATTAAACAAAGCCAAAAGAATGAAAATAAAAAGACAATGTGAAACATCTCATTGGAAAAAACAACTAACCAAGAAAATAAATTGAGGAGAGAGAATTTAAGAATTATCGACTTTCCTGAAAGCCATGATCAAAAAAAGAACCTGGACTTCATATTTCAAGAAACTTTAAAGGAAAACTGTTACAATATCTTAGATACAGAGAGCGAAATAGAAATGGAAAAAATCCACTTATCACCTCCTGAAAGAATTCCTAAAATGAAAACTCCCTAAAACTCCCAAGGTTCCAGGTCAAGGAAAAAATATTGTAAACAGCCACAAAGAGCAGTTTAAATATCATGGAGCCACAACCAGGATCATACAAGATTAGCAGCTTCCGCGTTAAAGGGATCAGAGGGCCTAAAATGTGATATTCCAGAAGGCAAAGGAGCTAGGATTACAACCAAGAATCACCTACCCAGCCAAACTTAGCATAATCTTTCAGGGGAAAAAAATGGATATTTGATAAAATAGAGGCCTTTCAAGCATTCCTGATGAAAAGACCAAAGCTGAATAGAAATTTGACATTCAAACAGAAGACCGAAGAGAAGCATAAAATGGTAGATATAAGAGAGGTAAGGAATTCAATGAAGTTAAACTGGTTACATTCCATTATGGGAAAATTATACATGCAACATCCCAGAACTTTTTAATCATTAAGGCAGTTAGAAGGGGTGTACATTGAAAGGAGGCATGAATGTGAGTTGACTATGATCGAATAATCTCCAAAAAGAAATGAAGAGATGAGAAATACAGATGCAGTGGGAGAAGAGGAAAAGAAGAGGTGGAATGGGGAAAATTTTCTCACATAAAAGAGGCATATAAAGAAAAGCTTTTATAGTGGAAGGGAAAATGGAGAGTGACAGGCAAAACTTGAACCTCACTCTCATTGGAATTTGTTCAGAGAGGGAAGAATATATATAAACATACTCAAGAATAAAAATTTTCCCTACCAAGTAGAAAAGTAGGTAGGGAAAGGGATAAGTACTAGGGGGAATGACAAAAGGGAGAGTGAATTAAGGGAGGCAGTAGACAGAAACAAAACAGACTTTTCTGGAGGGTCAGGCTAAAAAGAAAGAGAGGAGGATAAGCAGAAGAAAATAGGATAGAGGGAAATACGCAGTAATCATTACTGTGAAAGTGAATGGGATAGGCTTACCCATAAAATGGAAGCAGATAGCACAGTGGATTAGAAACCAGAATTCAACAACATGTTGTTAACAGGACACACGCTTGAAAAAGAAACACGCAGAGTTAAAATAAAGAGTTGAAGCAAAATTTATTATGCTTCTGCTGAAGTTAAAAAAAGGCAATCATGATTTCAGACAAAGCAGAAGCAACAAGAGACCTAATTAAAAGAGATAATCAGGGAAACTACATTTTGGTGCAAGATAACATAAACAATGAAGCAATATAAAAAATTTTTATGTCATTTCACTGATAAAGGCTTCTTTTCTCAATTGTATAGGGAACTGAGTCAAATTTAGAAAAATAAGAGCCATTCCATGATTGATAAACAAAGGATATAAATAATTTTCAGAAAAAGAAATCAAAGTTATGTATAGTCAGATGAAAAAATGCTCTAAATCACTACTGATTAGAGAAAGGCAAATAAAAACAACGCTGAGGTACTACCTGACACTTACCAGACATGACCAATGCTGGAGGAGATGAGAGAAAATATGTACAGTAATAAACTGCTGATGGAGTTGGGAATTGGTCCAACCATTATGGAGGACAATTTGAAATTATGTCCAAAGGGCTATAAAACTGTTCATACCCTTTGATCCAGCAATACCTCTACTAGGTCTGTACCCCAAAGAGAGCAAAGGAAAAGGAAATATATGTACAAAAATATAGCAGCTTTTTTTGTGGTTGCAAAGAATTAGAAATTGAGAGGATGTTTGTCAGCTATGGAATGGCTGAACAAGTTGTGGCATATGATTGTAATGGAATAGTGTTGTTCTATAAGAAGTGACAAGGGAGGTGGTTTCAGAAAAACATGGTAAAGCCTACCTATGAGAACTGATGCAAAGTGAATTGAAAAGAACTGAGAGATCGTTGTGCATAGTAATAGCAATATTGCAATGATTATCAGCCAAAAGACTCTGATCAATTCAATGATCAAAACAGTCGCAAAGGACTCATGGTGAAAAAAGTGCTATCCACCTTCAAAGAGCAAACTGATGAACTCTCAGTGCAGATTGAAATATAACCTTTTCACTTTCTTTAAATAAGAAAAGAAAACCAGATCACAAGCTTGGTTAGGCTGGGTTAACAATGTGTCAGTGCTCTGTGGAACATCAGAGCTCAATGAGAAAAGTGAGAAACAATAACTTGTACAGGACATGTGTATAAATCTGTTGGTATGCCATTAAGGCTGAGGAGAAAAGCCCAGTTTTCAGCTAAGATTAATTCTGTCCTCTAAGAAATTGCTTTGGGCATAAATTGGGGCTAGCAAACTGAATTTCCGAGCATGGAAAAAGAAAAAAATGGCTTCCAGCCTTCACAGAATCCACACTCAAAGGAGAAGTCAGAAAGTGAGTGATGGAGGAGTATAAGAAAAAAAGACTGAAATTACCAAAGATTTCAAGAGGAAGAAAACTCAAAGACCTTGAGCATAAGCAGATCAACCAATATGGAAAATATTAATAACAAAGAAGAGTGTGGCCACCAGATCAAAAATAATAGTTCAGATTTCTATGACAAAAAATATTGCATGACAAAAGAAAATCAACATTTGATGAGTTGGAGGACGCTGTTGACCACATCAGGATTTCCCCAAATAGTTTGGAAGAGAAATAAGAATTATGAAAGCAAAATTCATGGCCTTTAGAGCAGAAATGATTGGCAGAATGGAAAAATTTGAATCAAAGGTGGCAAGTCTCACCAAAGAAATGAAAGAAAATAATGGGAATGAAAAAAAATTAAAAGCTAAGAACAAACTGGAAGACAAGAATCAAAAACCAATGCCATTAAAAGAAACATGACCATATAAGCAAAACATATCAGTATTGACAACAGTTTGCATGGAGACAACTTAAGGATTTTAGTCCTCCAGGGACAACACAAGTCAAAAAGTACTAACATAATGCAAAAAAAAATACAAAAAAAACTTCCCAGAAATTTTGAACACAGAAAACAAATTGTCAGCTGAAAGAATCTATCCATTACCTCTGGGAAAAAGAAAAAAAAAACCTATGCTGCAAACTCCAAGACACATAGTTTTTAAATTTAAGAATTCAAAGACAACAATAAATCCTTCAAGTGACCAAGAAAAAGACCTTCAAATATCAAAGAAGGGAAATTCAGATAACACAAGGTTATTCTATACCCCAGGAACCATAGAAGGGAATAGAATAATGTCTTCCATAGAGCAAAGGAGTTCAAATTGACTAAGTGACCTATACTGCAAATCTGAGCCTAACCATTAATGAAAAAAAAATGAACATTCAATTTAAAAAAGAGGTTTTGAAACAGTGCTAGAAAGAAAATCGGATCTGAAGAAATTATTTGTTTTTAAAACACTTCAAACAACAGAAATGCAAAAAAAAAAAAAAGGGTAAAATAAGTGTAGCAACCAGATAATGAATGGTAAAGCCAGGACATAACCTGTATCCCACTGCAACTCTACGCATTCATACTCTGTCCTCTAGACGTCCCATTTTATAGTGAACAAGCTTCCCTACGTTATGGAGTCTTTTTTGTCACATACCTTCTATCTAACAGCCTTCACTGAGACCTGGCTTCCTCCTGATAACAGTGCATCCCCAGCCATCCTCTTTAGAAATGGATATATCTTTTCTCTCAGACACCCCCAACACACTCATCCTGCATGTGGAGTCTAATATCCTGTTTTCTACTACCATTTCCAGAATTTTTCTTCATCAGAACGGGGCTAACGGCCTACAAAAGTGCTAAAGAGTAGGGGATACTCCTCATGATGAAGACAAAGAGGTTTGGGGGAGTGAGGTTTAGGGAATGATGGAATGATTTGAATTCCCTCTTCTCTCATTCTCTTCGTCTTCAAATCACTTGATATCATTCATTTCTCTTGTCCTCTTTTGCCCAGTATTGGAGAATGAGGTAGCCCCTCTCCTTACCAAAGCCAACTGTTCTGCATGGGTCCTTGATTCTGTATCCTCCTGTCTCCTCCAATAGATTACAATTTCAGTCATCTCTCCAGCATCCTCAAACCTACAACTTACATCTCTAAGTTTATTCCCTGTTACTTTCAGATATGTTCAAGACTTCATTCTAAAAACAACAAAAGCAAAACCAGAAAACTTTGCTCAACTCTACCACCTCCTCAAGCTATTTTCCTATATCTTTCTTCCCTTTCTCATCCAAAATACTTGAAAAAATCTGTCCATCCTCACTGATTTCACTTTCCTTCCTCTCACTCACTCTTAGCCCTTTGCAAGCTGGTTTCCCACTTTGTTACTAAATTGAAATTATTTTCTCTAAAATTACCAACTATCTCTTAATTGCCAGATCTGATAGTCATTTCCCAGTCCTCATCCTGCTCAATCTCTTTTTTACATCGGACACCTTTAGACCACTCTTTGCTCCTGGATATAATTTGTTCTCTCCTTTTTCAAGATACTGATTTCTTTTGGTTTTTTCTTACCTACATAATATAGGTAGGTGTTCCTTTTCCCTGTCCTTGGATGGCTCATCATCTATATTATAACCACTAACTGTGGGTATACCCTAAGGTTCTATACTAGTCCCTTTTCTCCCTGATTCAGTAGGCTTCTTATCTAATAATCCCATTCTACCATCATACTTTCTCTTTGCCTCTATTAGAAACCTTTGTTTTTCATTTAAAAGTCAAATTACAGGGGGTAGAGCCAAGATGGTGGAGTGAAAACAGGGACTCGCTTGAGTTCTCCCTGAAATCCCTCTAAACACCTGTAAAAAATGATTCTAAAAAAATTCTAGAGCTACAGAGCCAGTGAAATGACAGAGTGAAACAATTCTCTAGCCCAAGATGGGCTGGATGGTTGCTGGGAAAGGTCTATCGCACCATGCTGGGAGTGGAGTGCAGCCCAGTGTGGGCCATGCCAGGACAGACCAGGCCAGAGCAGACCGGGAGAAGCAGGCCTCAGGGCCCTGAATCGCTGAGCTGTGGCGGTTTCCAGACTTTTCAACTCACACATGCCAAAGACAAAGTAGACTGTCAGCAAGAAAACTGTTGGACCTTGGTGAGAGAAGGGCACTGGGGAGGCAGAGATGGCTATAGCAGCAGCAGCAGCAGTAGCAGAGGCTGCTTTCTGGAACTCTAGGCCCACAGAGGGTGAGGGGAATCAAGCAGCTGATCAGAGTGGGAATGCAGGGATCTCTTTCCTGGTGCTGAGGTAGGATTCTCTTGCTTTGCCCTGCTTGGATCTGGGTCACAGTCCTGGTAGGCAGTCCTTGGGGGAGGAAGAGCACTGGTGTGGCAGAGCTTGTGGTAGCTGTGGAGAAGGAGTCCTCCTGATAGTTACATGGCAGAAGGGAGTGCTTGAGATCATTCACAGACCAGAACACAGACCAGGAGAGGAGTAGCACCTCTCATTGGATCATACCACCTCATAAGAACTGAAAATTTGTAGGTTCCTAGAAGTAGCTCTGAAAACAGCAGTGCAAAAGCCCTAAAGCTTGGGACAGAGCACTCTTCACTCTGGAAGCAGTTATATCCTGACAAAGAGCTCAAAAGTCAAGTAACTGGCTGGGAGAATGAGCAAACAACTTTAAAAAAAAACTAAAATTATAGAATCTTATTTTGGTGACGAAGAAGATCAAAACATATAGCCAAATGTAGTCAACAAAGTCAAAGATCCTACATCAAATGACTCCAAGAAAAATATGAATTGGTGTCAGACCATGTAAGAGCTCAAAAATGATTTTTGAAATCAAATAAGAGAAGTAGAGGAAAAATTGGGAAGAGAAATGAAAAGGATGCAAGAAAATCATGAAAAACAAGTCAACAACTTGCTAAAGGAGACCCAAAAAATGCTGAAGAAAATAACACCTTAAAAATAGACTAACCCAAATGGCAAAAGAGGTCCAAAAAGCCAATGAGGAGAAGAATGCTTTTAAAGGCAGAATTAGCCAAGTGAAAAAGGAGGCCCAAAAGATCACTGAAGAAAATAATTCCTTAAAAATTAGAATGGAGCAAGTGGAAGCTAATGACTTTATGAGAAATCAAGAAATTATAAAGCAGAACCAAAAGAATGAAAAAATAGAAGACTGTGAAAGATCTCATGGGAAAAACCACTGACCTGGAGAACAGATCCAGGAGAGATAATTTTAGAATTATTGGACTACCTGAAAGCCATGATCAAAAAAAGAACCTAGATATCATCTTTCAAGAAATTATCAAGGTAAACTTCCCTGATGTTCTAAAACCAGAGTGTAAAATAGAAATTGAAAGAATCCACCGATTGCCTCTTGAAAAAGATCCCAAAAAGAAACCTCCTAGGAATATTGTGGCCAAATCCCAGAGTTCCCAGGTCAAGAACAAAATATTGCAAGCAGGCAGGAAGAAACAATTCAAATATTGTGGAAACACAATCAGAATAACACAAGATCTAGCATCTTCCACATTAAGGGATTGAAGGGCATGGAATATGATATTCTAGAGGTCAAGGAAGCTGGGATTAAAACCAACAATCACCTACCCAGCAAAACTAAGTATAATACTTCAGAGCAAAAAATGTATTTTCAATAAAATAGAGATCTTTGAAACATTCTTGATGGAAAGACTACAGCTGAATAGAAAACTTGACTTTCAAATACAAGAATCAAAAAAAGCATGAAAAGATAAACAGGTAAGAGAAATCATAAGGGACTTACTAAATTTGAACTGTATAAATTCCTACATGGAAAAATGATATTTGTAACTCATGAAACCTTTCTCAGTATTAGGGTAGTTGAAGGGAATATTCATATGTATGTGTGTATACGCACACACACATACACAGAGGGCACAGGATGAGTTGAATATGAAGGAATGATATCTAAAAAAATAAAATTAAGAGGTGAGAGAGGAATATATTGGGAAAAGGAGAAAGAGAGAGTTAGAATGAGGTAAATTATCTCACATAAAAGTGGCAAGAAAAAGCTGTTACAATGGAAGGGAAGAGGGGGTAGTTGAAAGGGAATGAGCGAACCTTACCCTCATTAGATTTGGCTTAAGGAGGGAATAACATGTATACTCAATTGGGTATCTTACCCTACAGGAAAGTAGGAGGAAAAGGGATAAGGTGGGGGGGGGGGAAATGATAGAAGGTTGGGCAGATTGGGGGAGGGGGTAGTCAAAAGTAAACACTTTCAAAAGGAGACAGAATCAAAGGAGATAATTGAATAAAGGGGGGACAGGATAGGATGGAGGGAAATACAGTTAGTCTTTTACAACATAACTCTTATGGAAGTGTTTTGCCTAATGATACCTGTTTA
Source organism: Phalanger gymnotis (assembly GCA_028646595.1). Lineage (NCBI taxonomy): Eukaryota > Metazoa > Chordata > Mammalia > Diprotodontia > Phalangeridae > Phalanger > Phalanger gymnotis. The sequence continues at coordinate 145,043,819 of CM053624.1, read as the reverse complement.
ACCTATATTGAATTGCTTGCCTTCTCAGAGAAGGTGGTTGGGGAGGGAGAAGGGGAGCGAATTTGTAGCTCAGTGTTCTAGAAACAAATGTTTAAAAATTGTTTTTAAATGCAACTGGGAAATAAGATACACAGGCAATGGGGTATAGAAATCTATCTGGCCCTACAAGAAAGTAAGGGGTAAGGGGATGGTGGGTAGGAGTGGGTTGATAGAAGGGAGGGCAGACTGGGAAAAGGAGCAATCAGAATACATGCCATCTTGGGGTGGGGTGGAGAATAGAGATGGGGAGAAGATTGTAACTCAAAATCTTACGGCATCGAATGTTGGAAACTAAAATACATTTTAAATTTTTTAAAAAAAGTTAAATTATAGCATTAACTTCATGCAGCATTGCTGAGTAGATGAAAACTGCACAAAGTTAATGCTATAATTTGACATTTAAAGTCTAAGGACTAATAAGTGCATTTCCTTCATTCATCTAGGAGTATAGCCATATTTAATGAAGAGTACATCGAAGTGCAAAGAGTGACAGTGGAACACTTTGTTAATGCTGCCATACTTGTTTGACAAAATAATTGTAATACTTGTACTAGACTGGGTAATTAACCCTTTTGGGAGAATGGAGCAACATACTTGTGATTTTATCAATGTAGAGAGCTCCTGAGGAGGAGAAACTTCGTCTGCCAAAGCACAATTTTAGCAGTCTACAAATTTTGAAAAAGGAAACGATCTTTCACATCACTTTTCTTCACATGCTCTTTATTAGAGACAAACTGAACTATTATATATTTCCCAAACTTGACATTTCATCTTCTACCTTCCTCTGTGCATCCTGCCAGAACATTGCTCATTTCTGTTATGTACTCATTCTTAATCTCCTCTGCCTGTTCAAAGTACTTTCACATGTATTCATTCAATAGTGATTATAAGCTGTTTCCTCTATGTTCTATGTTAAGGCCTATAGCCCCTCTTATACGGTCTCTTGGGATGAGAATTTGGCTTAAATAAGGAAGGTGGGATGGTGGACATAGTAAATGCTAGGACTTGCGGTTTCTTACACTTAATTCATTTATGGTAATCAATTCTCACTTGTTTTTTACATCTTTCCCTTTAGATTGTTTTGCCTCCCCATCTAGAAAAGATCCGAGACAGACTGGCTGAAAATATCCATGAGCTATGGGGAATGAATAAAATAGAATTAGGATGGACCTTTGGCAAGGTATGTAATGACTATGATTTAGGGTACAGGTGGTGGTTGAGATGCTTTATCTGCATGAAAGAGAAATTCTAAGAATGATAGGAGGAGGAGGAAGAGAAATTTGATTATTCTTTCTTTTTCTAGCCACTAACCTTGGTTCTGTTCAACAGCAGCCTCTGTTTTATCCTCGTACTCATAATTACACTAAGTATTAATTACATCTTCATTCTTTTAGAGGCTTTAAAGATTATTTCACCCAATATTTGACTTAATCCTTGAACAAAATGTCTTTGTATTTAATACATTAATATTTCAAATATCCGTGATTTGATGTGACTTGAGACTTAAAGCAGTGTTTCTCAGATTGTACTACAAAGAACCCAGAAGTGCCACCCCCCACTCAGAGTTTTTGGGTTGTTTTTAAATGAACCTTGTGTTATTTGTTAATATGCACTAAAATAATGATTTTGGAGAATTTTACTCTAAGTGTTCTGCCAAAGTAATAAGATAGTAAATAGAGCATTCATCTTGGAGTCAGTGAGACCTGGCTTCAAATGCAGTCCCTGATAATTCCTAGCTGTGTGAACCATTTCACTTCTCTGAACAACACTCTCAAAATCTGTAAAGTCTGGAGAATAATAGCACCTACTCCACATGAAAAGCACTTTGCAAACCTTAAAGCACTGTGTAAATATGAGTTGTTACTATTATTAAAAACTACAGAGAGAGAAATTACACGTTTTTGAAGTTTAGAGTTTTCAGATAATCCAGAAAGATAAATAGAGGACTAAAAGAACCTATAGAATCTCCTTCTCTAGAAAACTTTTTAAAGAAGATTCTAAGATAAGAAGTTAATAAAGGTATTGATTTGGAGGAAAGTTTGTAGTAGGTCATACCTGAAAGATTAAATAAATTCTGAAGCTCACTACTAGTCCAAGAACTCTAAAATTTATTTCAATGTCCACTGATGAATAGTCCATCAAGAGTTTCATGTGATTTAGCATTTATCTTGCTTTATGAACTATTCAGAGATAGTAACTAACTTGCATCTTGGTGAGAAGCGGTCCTTTTCCTTTACTTTTCTGCTGCCACTGCTTAGAATTTGCTTCTCTGCCTCCCTTCCTTTCCCCTATTTGGCTGCAGATCTCACTATTTCCTGGGATCTTTTCCCTAGCTCCAGTTGCTTATTTTTTTTAGCTCTCTTCATTGTCATCTCAGAATTGGGTCAATAGTAGTTGGATATTCTCTGGTAAGGAGGAAGAGGAGAGTAAAATCCTGTGGCCATTCCTCTGTCTCTTTCTTACTCTTTTGCTCTCTCAACCCTTGCACTGGATATTCTGGGCAGAATTCAGAGTACTATATCTCTTCATCCCCTATTGGAAAGGACACCTAATATAGATTTGAATCCTGACTCATGCTTACTACTTTATAACTTGGAAAAATCGCTTACCAGTCAATTAGTAAACATTTTACTAAGTGCCTGGTATGTTTTAGACACTATGCTAAGTGCTGGGGGTACACAAAGAGGCAAGAGATAGTCCCTACCTTCAAGGAGCTCACAGTCTAATCTTGGGCTTCAGTTTCCTCATCTATAAAATTAGAGGTTGGACTAGATAGTCTCTGAAGTCCCTTTCCTCTCTAGATCAGCAATCTAGAGTCTGAATAGGTATGATTATAGATTCCATGATGAATTTAAAGCTCTAAATGACTTTCCATTACAGAATTCTGCATAGGTACTGTTATGAATGCACAGCCTATATCTGGCTTTTTGTCTGAATTTAGATAAATCTTATTTAAATCTGTTTTAAATCAAGAATAGCAGAGGGAAACTTTATACCTCCATTGTTAGCAAATAAAACACTTAGAAAATCTCAAAAGGACAGTATGCTTTCTTTTGAGACATGAAACTGAATTCTGTTCTCTATTGCTATAGAAAAGGAGAGGAAACCTGAGAAGAAATAGCATGTGTTGTCAGTGAAAGCCATGCTTGTTCCTAGGCCCTCAGAAGAGGAAAGGGGGGAGACAAAATTGATTTGGACTGTACCCTTACCCCAATTTGCTGGAGACCCTACTTCAGGGCAAGAGAGGTGCTACCAGTAACTTGAAAATGCAGTTATCTCTGAGATATGCCAATGTATTTTCCTACAGAAACATTGAATATTGAGGGATTGATTCTGTAGTACTGTTTTTACATAATTTTGTTAGATGTTTTAGTGCTTTTGAGATACATGGTTTGTCCACATGGCTATTCCCTCTGCATTTTTTTAAGTTTTAGAGAGAAATATATTAGGCCATTTGGTAGAAAGAACCAGAAAGAAAGAGTGACTCCAGGCTCTTGAAGCTTTTACATTATACAGGATTTTTTTTTCATTTTCAGTTTTTTCCAAGTACATGTAAAAGCAATTTTTACATTTTTTTTTAAAATTTGAGTTCCAAAATCTCTTCCTCTCTGCCATTCCACCTCATTGATAAGGCAAGCAATTTCATATAGGTTATGTATATATATATATATATATATGTGTGTGTGTGTGTGTGTGTATATATGTGCAGTCATGTAAAACATTTTTATATTAATTTTGTTGTTAAAAAAACACAAACAAAAAATCCCCAAGCCAAAGAAAAACAAAGCATGAATAAAAGTAAAAGAAAATGAAGTTTGCTTTGATCTGCATTCAAACTCCAGCAGTTTTTTCATTATAAGTCCTTTGCAACTATCTTAAATCATTGTGTTGCTGAGATTAGGTGAGTCATTCACAGTTGATCACACAATACTGCTGTTACTAGATATAGTGGTTCTGCTTGCTTCACTTTGCATCAGTTCCTATAATACTTCCCAGGTTTTTCTGAGAGTATCCTGCTCATCATTTCTTATAGCACAGTAGTATTCCATCACAGTCATATACCACAGTTTGTTTAGCCATTCCCCAATTGACAGATATACCCTCAATTTCTAATTCTTTGCCACCACAAAATGAGCCACTTTTGTACCTCTAGGTCCTTTTTCTTTTTTCTTTTTTCAGTCTCTTTTGGAAACAGGCCAAGTAGTGGTATTGCTGGATCAAAAAATATGCACAATTTTACAGCCCTTTGGACATAGCTCCAAATTGCTCTCCAGAATGGTTGGATCAGTTCACAAGGCTGCCAACAGTGCTTTGGTGTCCCCATTTTCCCAAATCCTTTCCAACACTTATCATTTTCCTTTTCGGTCATATTAGCCAGTCTGATAGATAGGTGTGAGGTGGTTTCTCAGAGTTGTTTTAATTTGCCTTTCTCTAATAAATAGTGATATAGAGCATTTTTCATATGACTATAGATAGCTTTGGTTTCTTCTTCTGAAAACTAACTATTCATATCCTTTGACCATTTATCAACTAGAGAATGATTAATCTTTTCATAAATTTGACTCGTTTCTCTATATGTTTGAGAAATGAAGCCTTTATCAGAGAAACTTGCTGTAAAAAAAAAATTCCCCAGTTTCCTATTTTCCTTCTAATCTTGGCTGCATTGATTTTGTTTGTGCAAAACATTTTTTTTTAATTTAATGTAATGAAAATTATCAGTTGTATGTCCTGTAAAGCTGTCTGTTGTTTGGTCATACATTCTTCTCTTATTCATAGATCTGAAAGGTAAACTATTCCATGATCCTCCAATTTGTTTATAGTATCACTTTGCCTAAATCACATAATCCACTCTGCTGTCCACTTCCATTTTATGGGTGAGTTCATCCCATTCACATTCACAGTTATGATTACTAACTAGGTCGCTCACATGGAGGTCAGAAGAAATGATACAAGGACATTCAAGATCTCTCTGAAGAATTTTAGAATCGATTGCATGAATTTTGGGAAACACTGGCAAAGGACCGATCATCATGGTGTGCTCTTATCAAAGAAGGCATTGTGCTTTACAAGTAAAGCAAAATTGCCAGTAGCTCAAAATTCACGTGAAATGCACAAAGTTAGAAACATCTCTACTCCAAATGTTCATGTGGATTATTTGTGCCCAAACTCTGATAGAGCCTTCCAAGCTCATATTGATCTGATCAGCCACAGTTGGATATACTATACCTTGACTTCACCAAAGTGATGTCATTTTGGTCTTCTTTGAGAGCAAAGGACAACTATTTCCTTCCATCCTATGTTTTTCCCATTTATCTTGTTCTGTCTCCTTTCACCCTGTTTCTCCTCAAAATTGATTTGCTTCTGACCACCACCTCCTGCAATCTGCCCTCCTTTCTGTCAGCACACTTCTTCCTTCTCTTCTCCCTCTCCCCTGTAGAGTAAGATAGATTTTATACCTAACCGAATATGCATATTAGTCTCTCTTTGAGCTATTTTCAATGAAAATAAGGTTCAAGCATTGCCTGCCACCCTTCCCTATCTTCCCCTCCACTATAAAAGCTCTTTCATGTGAGTTAATTTATCCCATTCTACCTTTCCCTTCCCCTTTCTCCCAATACATGCCTCTTTATCACCCCTTAATTTTATTTTTTTGGATGTCGTCCCATCATAGTCAACTTACACCCTTGCCCTCTGTCTACGTATACTCCTTCTGACTGCCCTAATATAAAGTTCTTAGGAGTTGCAAGCATCATCTTCCCGTATAGGAATGTAAACAATTTAACCTTATTTAATCCCTTATGATTTCTCTTTCCTGTTTACCTTTTTATGCATTTCTTGAGTCTTGGAAGTCAGGTCTTGGGGTCTGTAAGTTTTTGGTTCTTCCAAGGTGGTATGATCAAAGGAGAAGTGTGAGCATTGCTCTCTTTTTCATTAGGAATGCTTAAAAGTCCTCTATTTCATTAAGTACCATTTTTCCCCTGAAGGAGTATACTCAGTTTTGCTGAGTAAGTGATTCTTGGTTGCAGTCCTAGCTCCATTGCCTACTGAAATGTCACATTCCCAGCTCTCTGCTCCTTTCATGTGGAAGCTGCTAAATCCTATGTATTCCTGGCTCTGGCTTCTTGACATTTGAATTGGTTCTTTCTGGCTGCTTGCAGTATTTTGTCCTTGACCTGAGAACTCGGGAATTTGGCTGTCATATTTCTGGGAATTTTCATTTTGGAGGAGGTGATTGGTGGAGTCTTTCAGTTTCTATTTCACCCTCTGGATCTAAGATACTCTGGCAGTTTTCCTTGATAATTTCTTGAAATGTGATGTTCAGGCTCTTTTTTTGATGTAGCTTTCAGGTAGTCCAATAATTATGTATCTTAGAACTGTTTTATGAATCAGTTGTTTTTCTAACAAGATATTACACATTTTCTTGTATTTTTTTATTCTTTTGATTTTATTATATTGTTTCTTGATGTCTCACAGAGTCATTAGCTTCCACTTGCCCAATTCTAATTTTGAAGGAATTAATTCCTTTAATGAGTTTCTGTACCTCCTTTTCCGTTTGGTCATATTTGCTTTTTAAGGAGTTCTTTTCTTCAGTGAATTTCTGTACGTCTTTTTACACTTGGTCAGTCCTGTTTTTTAATTCTTCAGTGAATTTTTGTGTCTCTTTTACCATTTGGCCTATTCTGTTTTTTTTAAGATGTCAGTATTTTTTGTGCCTCCTTTCCCAAGTTATTGACTCTTTTTTCATTATTTTCTTGCCTTATTCATTTCTTTCTCCAATTTTTCCTCTCTGAAACTCTTTTTTTTCTTAAAAATCAGCCTTAACCTTAAATCACTCTGGCTTTTATTGATTGACCCACAGTAGGTCTTAGATCAATCTCTGCTTGGTCATTGTTTGGGCTCTGATTAGCTCAGAATAAATGTAAATAGCAATTGTTTCTGTTTTGACCAGAAACCCTGAGTGTCTTCCCCTCCCAGATCATTTTTTTTGTACTAGGTAAAGAGGCCATTCTTTGCCTCATTTTTATTAAGCCTTAATTGCTGAATGGGCTTGCCCAGTCAAACTGAGACATGTTAAAAATCTTAGCTTGAAATAGCATATTGGAAAAATGAATTGATAGAAAGGGACAGCTGTAAGAGATGTCGTGATGGCGCAATCGGCAGAATATGACAATTGATTTGATCTGTGTGATAAGGAACAGGAAAGAGTCAAAGATGACTGGAGAGAGTATCACTTATCTATCACCAAATGCCTTCCCTCAGGATTTATGATATGTGTTTTACCTTTTATCTTTTTTTTAAACTTTTGCCAAGGTATAATTGACTCTTATCATAACTCAAATTATTATTTTTAATGGTGTCATATAGATCCGAGATGACAACAAAAGGCAACACCCCTGTCTTGTGGAATTCTCAAAGCTACCTGAAACTGAGAAGAATTATAACCTGCAAATGTCAACAGAAACTTTAAAGTGAGTTTAAAACTAAATTGAATTAAGATTTCTCAAGTATGAATAATCTAGTGACATGTAGTCAAGTATTATGAGTATATATGTACCATTCTAAGAAAACATATTGATGAATTAGGGTGGGGGGAAGAAAAACATGATAATTTATAATATAAAACATTCTATTTTAGGCCCTGTTAACTAGCAGTTTCTCCAGTTCCAAAGAACAAAGTCCTTATGAGTCCATCTGACACATCCATCCCCTCCTTTCCTCACCTACTATCATTACCCTAATTCGGAATTTGATTACCTTTCACTATAAACTATAGTCTTCTAACTAAATGATCTTCCTACTCTAGTCCAGCTTCTCTCTAGTGTCCTTTATACTATTGCCAAATATTTCTAATCAGTTATCTTTCTTTTCACAGACTTTCAGGGGTTCCCCATCAACTATAGAATAAAATAAAAAACTCTTTATATTAACAAGTAAGGCACCTGACAATCAAATTTCCACCTGGCTTTTCAGCCTTATTTCACACTACTGCTTTTCACTCAGTGTTCCTGAGAAACTGCTCTCGCCTGACTTACTTGGCCCACCTACTCCTACTGCCATATATTTTCCATTATCTATATCTGAAATTTCTCCTTCTCCCTCCAACCACTCACAAATTTCATCTCTTAAAAATTCTCAAGATTCATCTCATTCCACTTCCTCATGAAAACTTCATTGCTTCCCTTCCTCGGTTAGAAGAGAGTTATACCCTCTTCAGTCTCTTTTTTTCCTCCATTTGACATTTTCTAGCGTATTTACCACATTCTAACTAATATCGTAGGTATTCGTATACCTCTTTTGATTAGTCTCTCTCTTGATTATCTCCAATTTATTCTGTATACATCTTGTTTTGTACATCTTGTTTACATGTTGTCTGCCTCCCTCTTTAGACAGTAAGCTCCTTGAGAGCAGACTCTGGTGGAGTTTGGGTTTTTTTTTTCCTTTCTTCGGGTCCCCCAGCACTTTAGTCCAGTGCTTGGCACATGGTAGGTGCATAACAAATACTACTGACTTACTGAATTTTATCCCCTTAATAAAAGGTAAACTCCTTAAGGACAGGAAATACTGATATCACCTCTTTGTATGCCCTGGACATAATAATGCTTAATGAATATTTCTAAAATTAGAATGCTTATGGGGAAAGTTAGAAGGAAAAGTATTAGGAAACCGCCCACTTATTTCTGGAGATCAATCAAAAAGGGAAATGAAACATTTCCAAATTTAAAAGTCCATAGAAAATATGATGTACTTTACAAAAACCTCACAAACGAAAACATTACTTTACTTAATTTCCTCTACCTATCTATACTTTCCCTACCTTTCACAGTGCTGCTCAAGTCCTACTTCATAGTGGCATCTTCCCTAATTACTACAGCGCAGGCTTAGCTCTCCCTTCTCTAACTCCTTTTGTACTTAATGCCTCTTCTATTCAACAAGCACCCCACTATGTATTCTCCTGATTTCCACTTGTCTATAATGTATAATTTAGTATTTAATTTTTTCACTATATATAAATGGGCACATGTTACAATATTTTTTATAAGACTTGATTCATGATTGCAGACTCCTTCTGGGTACTTCTTTTATAGATCAGAGACTAATAAGAGTCCTGGCACATAGTAAATATTCACTACATACCCGGTGTTTGAGTCGTCAGCGGCATAACTGCTCCAAAATATAAGTTCTACTGACATTGTTACAATGACTGTCACTTTCAACTAATCAACAATCATTTATTAAGTACTATTTTGTATAAAACAATGTGTGTGGGAGACTTAGGTCTTAATAAGACAAATTCCTTGGCCTTGAACTAGCAGTCTTAGTAGTTTCCATACCAAAACAGATAATACACAGTATTACATAACTACTAAATTCAAGAAATTTTTTTAACTGCTACATTATGAGTTATGAGGGGAAAGATTGTTGCCAGTTGAGGATTAGAAAACAATTCCCCAGGTGGAGCCAAGAGGCAGGGGACTCATCGGAGCACTCCCCAAACCCTTCCAGATACCTTTAAAAATGAGTCTAAACAAATTCTAGAGCATCAGAACCCACAAAAAGATGGAACAAAACAAATTTCCAGCCCAAGACAACTTGGAAGGACAGCAGGAAAGGTCTTTTGCACCAGGGTGAGAGAGGAGTACAGTCCAGCACAGGCAGTATCAGCACAGACCCTGCCCAACGATCCTGGAGCAGACCTCAGGGCAACTGAAACACCAGCAGCAGTGGCAGTTTCCAGACCTCTCAGCCCACAGATGCCAAAGACAACTTAGAAGGTCAGCAGAGAAAGTCTGTCACATCTGGGTGAGAGTAGAGGGCAGTACAGCAAAGCCCCTGCCAGCACAATCCCGGCCACAGCAAACCAGGAGCTGGCCTTGGGAGTGACTGAATTAGCAGTGGCCATAGAAGCAGCTGTTTCTGGAGCTCTCAGCTCACAGGTGGTAAGGGGGTTCAGAAGGAGGTTACAGAATTCTTTTTCCTGGCACTGGGGCAGGACTCAGTTGCTTTGCCCATACTTGGATCCTGGTCACAATCCTGGGTGGAAGTCCCAGGGTGAGGAGGAACATGCCAGAGCTTGTAGCCACAGTGGAGGGGGTTACCTTTTTCATAGTTTGAGGCCATAAAACAGTGTCTGTGGTCACTCAAAAGACCAGAGCACAGGCCAGGAGAATAATAAACACCTCTCCTCAAATCAAACTACCTTAGAATCTAGAACTGAAAACTTACGGGTCCCTAGAAGTATCTTTGAAAACAGCTGCACAAAACCGTGAAGCTTGAGAGTTTGCCTTCTATCCTGGAAACACAGCCCTACCTTAACAAAGAGTTAAAAGGTCAAGTAATAGGCTGGGAAACTGAGCAAGCAACAGAAAAAAATTCTGACTATAGAAAGTTACTGTGGTGAGAATGAAGATCAAAATACACTCAGAAGAAGACAACAGAATCAGAGCTCCTATATTCAAAACCTCCAAGAAAAATACTCCTTGGTCTTAGGCCATGGAAGAGCTCAAAACAGATTTTGAAAATTAAGTAAGAGAAGTAGAAGAAAAATTGGGAAGAGAAATGAGAGGGATGCAATGAAATCATGGAAAAGGAGTCAACAGCTTGGTAAAGGAGACCCCCTAAAATGCTGAAGAAAGTAACACCTTAAAAAACAGTAGGCCAAATGGTAAAAAAGGTTCAAAAAGCCAAGAAGAATGCCTTAAAAACCAGAATTGGCCAAATGGAAGAGGAGGTCCAAAAGCTAACTAAAGAAAATAATTCCTTAAAAATTAAAATGGAGTAAATGGAAGCTAATGACTTCATGAGAAATCGAAAAACAATGAAACAAAACCAAAAGAATGAAAAAATGGAAGACAATGTGAAATATCTCATTGGAAAAACAACTGACCTAGAAAATAGATCCAAGAGAGATCATTTAAAAAGTATTGCACTCCCTGAAAGCCATGATCAAAAAAAGACCCTAGACACCATCTTTCAAGAAATTATCAAGGAAAACTCCACTGAAATTCTTGAACCAGAGGGTAAAATAGAAATTGAAAGAATCCACTGATCATCTCCTGAAAGAGATCCCCAAATGAAAACTACCAGGAATATCATAGCCAAATTCCAGAGTTCCCAGGTCAAGGAGAAAATATTGCAAACCACCAGAAAGAAACAATTCAAGTATGGTGGAGCCACAATCAGGATAACACAGGATTTAACACTTTCTACATTAAAGGAGGGGAGGGCTTGGAATATGATATTCTGGAGGGCAAAGGAGGTAGGATTACAACCAAGTGTCACCTACCCAGCAAAACTGAATATATTCCATGGGAGGAAAATGGATATTCAGTGAGATAGAGCAATTTCAGGCATTCTTGAGAAAAGGCCAGAGATGAATAGAATATTTGACTTTCAAATACAAGACTCAAGAGAAGCATAAAAAGGTAAACAAGAAAGGGAAATCATAGAGACTTAATAAGTTTAAACTGTTAACATTCCTATTTGGGAAGATGGTATTTATAACTCATAAGACTTGTCTCATTATTAGGGTAGTTAGAAGGAATATTTATAGATAGAGGGCACAATATGAAGGAATGATATCTAAAAAAATTAAGGAGTTGAGAGAGGAATGTACTGGGAGAAAGAGAATGGTATAGGTAAAATGGAGTAAATTATCTCACATAAAAAAGGGAAAAAAAAAGCTTTTATAAGGAATTGGAAGATGGGGGAGGTGAGGGGTTGTGAGTGGCCCTTATTCTCATTAGAATTGGCTCAGAGGGAATAATACACACACTCAGGTATTGAAATCTATCTTACCCTACAGGAAGTAGGAGGGAAGGGAATAAGAGAAGCGGGGTGAGGGGGGTAATAGAAGGGAGGAAAGATTAGGGAAGCAAAACACCTTTAAGAAGGGATAGGGCTAAAGGAGAGAGAATAGAATAAATGGGGGAGGAATAGGATGGAGGGAAATAGTTAGCAATAGTAATTGTGAAAAAAAAATGAAGCAAGTTTCTCTCATAAAGGCCTCATTTCTCAAACAGAGAACTGAGTCAAGTTTATAAAAATAAGGGCCGTTCCCCAATTTATAAATGATCACAATTTTTCTTGAGGGTTATTTTTATCTATGTTTTCTTTCACAACATGACTATTGTAGAAGTGTTTTCCCTGACTATACATACATAATCTTGAATTGTTCACCTTCTCAATAGGGTTGTGGGGCAGGAGGAAGGCAGAGAATTTAGAACTCAGAGTTTTAAAAACGAATGTTAAAATTTTTTTTACATGTAACTGGGGAAAAATAAAATAATTAAAAAAAGAAAAAATTCCCTAAGGACATGGTATTTTAGAAGAGAAGTAGGCATTTGACAAGTAAAAGTAAAGAGTGGGAAGCAGTTGCAGGTGTATTAGACACACAAAAGAAGAAAGGCATGAGAGTTTGTTGTAGGTTAAGGAACCATAGAGTTGGCTCATATGGCTTTAGATCACGTAGAAAAGAGAAATATGAGATAAGGCTGGAAAGGTGTTGTGCTGTCAGGTTATAAATTTCCTTAAATGGCGTACAAGTTGTTTTGAGTTTATAACTCAAATTCCTCCATGTCTTTCACTGTTCAGCTCAAGTTCTGTTTCCTCTGTGAAATCTTCCCTCCTGCCTAGACTAAGCTCTCTCTTCTAAAATTCCTTTTGTTCATAATCTCTCTGCTACACAACAAGCCACTCATGGTAGCAATACAGAATCCCTGAAAATATTTCAGAAGAGAAATGACAAGATCTATTAAAAAAATATATTGTTCTGGCAACAATGTGAAGCATGGTCTGGAGAAGAGAAACAGTAGAGGTAGGAAAACTAATAAGGAGGCTACTGTAGTAGACTAGGCAGCTGGTCATAAGAATCTGAACTGGACTAGATATAAGATTCTGTATAGGTAGAATTGACCAGAGCCAGCAGTTGATTGAATGGCTATTTAAGGTAAAGAAAAGAGTAGAGTCAAAGATATCCCCAGTGTTATAGGAACATGAGTCAATGATGATACTAGAGAAAGAAATAGTGAGATCAGAATGAGAAAGTTTAGTGGGAAGGTTAAAGAACTTAGTTTGTGACATGTTGAGGTACCAGTGTGACATGCATTTGGAGAGACCAGTATGGTGGTCAGAACAAAGATCAGGAATGGAGTCAAAGATTTGGAAGTCATCTCTGTAGAACTGGTAATTGTAGCGAAGGAGATTTCCAAAAGAGTGCAGCAAGCGAAGAGAAGAGGGCCAAGGGCAGATCTTTGTTTAGCACCTAGGGGTTTGGCAATAAAGTGAGGAGTCAAATATACCATTTTAGCTGTGGTTCCAGAGAAGAGGAAGATGATGCTAAAATTAATATGACATTTTGAATGTATTTTCTTAGAGGAACATTAGTACCTAGGACTATTGATATTATTAAGAGCTCTTGACATAGTTTTCTTTAATGTTGAGTATATTCACATTTTCAATTCAATGTCTATATTTCTAAAGTAGTATGCTAGATGCTGGGTAATCAGTGACAGAAATGAAATAGTTTCTCCCTTCAAGGAGTTTATTTTCTTCTGGAGAGAGGGGAACAGCATACACAAAGAAAAGTAAGTACAAAATATATGCAAAATGAAACAAAGTAATTTTTCTGAAGAGACGTAAAAGAAAGTACTAATGATTTTGGATAATCAGGAAATGATTGATATAGGAGGTGGCACTTGAGCTGAGATTTGAAAGGAAACTAGAAGCTTTAAGAGTTGTAGGTGAAAAGGTAGTGCATTCCAGAAATAGGGGATAGCCTGTGCAAATACAGAGAGGCAAGAGATGGAATGTCATATACAGAGAAGTGGGTTAGTATGGCTAGAATATAGAGTGCATTGGTTAAGAGTCATCATGCTTTTATGCCAAAAAGTAACGTGAAAACATTCTAAAGATTAGTTGGACCCTTGTTGTGAATGGCTTGCCCAAAAAAAAGAGTTTGGATTTTATCCTAGAGGCAATAGGAAACTATTGAAGCTCCTTGAACTGACATGTTCAAACCTAGACTTTAGAGCTATCACTTTGAAGTTTCTTTGGAGGATGTATTAGGGAAGGGAAGAGACTACAGGCAAAGAGACCAATTAGGAAGGTTTGTAATAACAGAAAAAATGATGAGGACCTGAAAGTAGGATATTAAATATGTGAGAGGAGAGAATAGGACAAATGTAAGAGAAGATATGGAAGTACACTTACCATTTGGGGTGAGAGAGAATGAGGATGACTCTGCGATTGCAATCCTGGGTAACTGGATGTTGGTACCCTTGAAAGAAAAAAAGAAATTAGGAGTTTTTTGGCATTTGTGGGGAGGCAGGGTGAGAGACAAATAATGAGTTCAATTTGGGGCACGTCGAGTTCGAGATGCCTACAGGACATTCAGATGGTAGACATGCCAGTTGATGATATAGAGCTAGAGCTAAGGAGAGAGATATGGGTGGTAGGGAAAGATTATTCATGTGTGTGAATATAGATAGATATATATATACATATATATGCACATACAACATATGTGTATGTATGCACATGTGTATGTTGATATATACATATGTGTACATTTCTACATGTGCTCATATATCCACACATCATACATACACGTACGTGAACATTTGGAGCATAACCCATTGATAAATTAGGACCATGTGTATGTGTGTCTACATTTATGTATGTTTGGAAATCATCTGCCTGTAGATGATATTTGAACTCATAGTAGGTGGTAAGATCACCAAGAGAGAGAGAATGTAAAGAGCAAAGAATAAAATGCCCGGTAAAATTATAACAGTTCACAGCAGGCAGGTAATTTTGCTGATATGTAGGTAGGAGTAAAACCAGGACATTATCATTTTTTCCTTTATTTACTTGTATTCATTGTATGTATTTTTAAATGTCACAGAACCCTTCTAGCCCTGGGATGTCACATTGTTCATGTTAATCTGGCTGCTGAGGAAGATCTGAAGAAAGTAAAACTTCCCAAAAAGTAGGTGGTTTTTAAATATCTCGATGCTTCGGTTGTAACCTGCGTTTTAGGCCAGTGACATGAGAAGAGTACATTAGGGAAGCTGATAATGCAGATAGATACAGCTACAGTAGTAGGTCTGGTAGTTTATTGGATTGACTTCAATGAATTTGGGTATGTTATAACTCTAAATAAGTTATTTTCTAAGAAATGCTTCAGATTTTCTTTCCTTCCCATTCCTCCCTTACATCAGCATATTTTCCCTTGTCCTTGACTTTGAACCAAGGGGAACAGGCATTCTAGATCAGGATGTTTCGTCTGGCTTGTAATAATTCCATTTGGCAGTAGTGCCTTCAAAATGGTTAATAGCCATACTAAATAATCACTTTTCTGGGTACTAGTCTAGCTTCCCAAATACTTTCTGGATATGGTTAAGCCTGCCAACATTCAATTTGGCCCACCGAATTTATGTATTCAAGGTTTACTTCCTCTAGTCACAGAGATTCACATTCCTAAACACTTAGACACACATAAAATACATACGTGGGTATCTTTAATTATAGGCTATAAGCATAAGCAGCTTCATTCCTATACCAAATTCTATGAAATTCTTCTTACACTTTCCCTCACCATATAATTCCAGAGCTTTCAGACCTTCCTTACCTAACCTCTGTGGTAAATTGGAATTGGGATTGAAAGTGAGGAATTGGAATTGAAGTTTCACTCAGGGCCTAATTTTTAGGACCCAAAGATGGATATTCTTTCTAAGGTTACATTCATTATGACTCAGGACTGGGCTCAAATCATGCTTCCTCTTTCCAGCAAGATCTTCATGACTTCCTATCCAAAGTTGCCATGTAAATAGAGCATTGGGCAAGGTGTGAGGAGAAATGAATTCTTACCCTTCTGAGGCTTTATCATGAACTATCTCTTTTGTTCACTTTTTTTCTCCCAGTGGCTAGTATAGTACCTTGCCATAGGACTGCTTTTTTTAAAAAAAAATTGATTTGAATGTCACCTCAGTTTCTTCATCTATGAAATAAAGAGGTTGAACTAAATGATCTTTAATTCCCCATTCAGTCCTAAAATTCATAGACTAGATCAGTTTTAGTCACTGGAGTAATAAGATAACTGACAATGGAGACAGTAACTATTTGAAATAATATGAACATACTGTATTCATTAATACTGACTTATAAGAACCCAATTAGTACCAGTTTCTTCTGAAATTTGTTATTTTTCAACATTGGATAAAAAATTTTCAATAATAATTCCACCTGTGTACAGATGATATCTTTGGCTTACCATCATTAAAGCTTGAACTTTTGAATAGCTGTTGTTTCCAGTAGTAGGAATGTATGTAGCCTGACTCATTCATATTCTTTGTCTTATCTTTCCGTTGTGACAAATTCACGAAATGGTTGGTCAGTTAGGTGAACAGCTTATAGCCTCAATATATATGTAGCAAAGCTACTTCTCCTACACCAAAATGAAGCCTGTAATTTTGGCTGTATTAGTACAGTGCTCTAACCATGAGCTAACTAGTTACAGGTTGGATTTGAAGAGCCATGTAAGTCTATTCAAAATATTCATAATTCTACTGTTTTGTGTTTGAATTTACCTTGATTTGTAGCTATATGATGTCAAATGGCTATAAGCCCACCCCTTTGGATCTATCTGATGTGAAACTATTGCCTCCTCAAGAAATTTTAGTTGATAAACTTGCAGAGAATGCACACAATGTCTGGGCAAAAGACAGAATAAAACAAGGATGGACCTATGGTATCCAACAGGTAAGAAGTCCATAGTCAGCAAACTTTAAGCACTTTGCTAAATATTGGGGATAAAAAAAGAGGTAAAAGATAGTTTCTGCCCTCATGTAAGTACAGTCTAATGGGGGAGATAACAAGTCAATAAACATATGCAAACAAGCTACGTATAGGATAAATAGGAAATAACTGAAAGAAAGCAAGCACTAGAATTAAGAGGGATTAGGACAGGCTTCCTGTAGAAGATGGAATTTTAGTTGGGACTTGGTACAAGCCAGGGAAGTCAGTAGCTGAAGACAAAAAGAGAGAGCATTTCAGGCATGGGGGATAGCCAGAGGAAATGGCCAGGGGTTATGTACTTGATCCTGGAGGTGATATGGAGTCACTGGAGTTTATAGAGTGGATGCAAGGGGGCAGGGGAGTAGTTGACATGGTCAGACCTGTGCTATAGGAAAATCACTTTGGTGGCTGAATGGAAGATAGGTAAGAGTGGGGAGAAACTTGAGGTAGGCAGGCCTACCAGCAGGATATTGCAGTAGTCCAAATGTGAGCTATTGAGGGCCTGAGTCAGAGTGATGGCAGTGTCAGAGGAGAGACAGAAGTGTATTCAAGAGATGTTGCAAAGGTGAAATCAATAGGCCTTGTCGACAGATTAGATATGGAAGGCTGGGAGAGTGGGAGCACTATTAAGGAGTCAAGTGTGACACCTAGGTTTTGAACCTGAGGGACTAGGACAGTTGCCTTTAACAGTAATGCGGAAGTAAAATGGGAAATAGAGTTTGGGGGGAAAATAAGTTACATTTTGGACATGTTGAGTTTAAGATGTCTAGTGGACATCTAGTTTAACATACTCAAAAAGCAGGTGTACATGTAAGATTGGAGATGAGCAGAAAATTTAGTACAGGACATGTACAATCGAGAATCATAAGTACAGAAATGGCAATTAAATCTATGGTATCTGATGGATACTTCGCCAAGTGACGTAGTATAGAGGGGAAGGAAGAGATGAGGGCCCAGAATAGAATATAGGACATCTATGCTAGAAGGCATGATCTGGATGAGAATCTAGCAAAGGAAATGAAGAACCAGCTGTATTTGAAAAAGTTGAATATCTATCAAAATTTCATAGCTGAGTTAATTCATCATTCATAGGATAAGGCTGAAGAGATCCAGGCACAATTCTAATGTGACTTTCCTAAAAAGATAGTGTTTTTATTTTATGTCTTAGTTATGTCTGATTTATTATTAGCATGTTTTACTTTGAAAGCATGTTGTCATTCTTCATGTCTTGTTGCACCATGTAATATTTGCCTTCAGCTGCCTCTATTATCCATACTAAGATTGGGTAGGTGTTCAAATCAAACCAGAGGTACTTAACTATAGTATTTCTGGGGCAGACTGATAGGGCTCATGCCTCATAAAAACACAGAGGACGGGGAGCCTGATTGAATGGAATAAGACACCATCCCGAAGAAAAGCAGCTAAATCCAGAGCATTAGTTCATCTCCTTCTGTTCTTCTTCCCTTCCTCTATCTCTTGAGCCTCCATCCATGAGTCTCTTAGCAGATGGGTGGACAGACAGGTGAATTTGCTGCTTTCCTAAAGGCTGGCACACCTTCCTTGAAGCTTCTCCCCAATCTCTTTTCTCATCATTGAAATGTATGAATTCTCACCTGTGCCCCTAACATCCTGCAAATGTACAGTGGGGAGGGAATATAGCCATGGGTTCTATGACAGTTCAAAACATAATGGAGCACATGCCATTCTGCAGTGGTTTGACACTGCACAGTAGTTGTCACCATCTTTCGGGATCATCATGTCTGCAGAGTTGGAGGAAAACCTAGTAGAGCCATGTACTCAGTGCACTAAAATGCACCCTTTATAGCCATTTTACTGGTCTATCTCTTTGTTGAGCCAAGTGTGTGTTAAGGAGCAGTTGTAAGCAAGTAAAACTATCACAGTTTAAGGCAGGGAATGAGTTTTTATTTTAAAATGAAAATTATTTGAAACTACATTCATCCTGCTTTGGGCAAAGCAGGGTGCAAATAATTTTGCGCCATTTCGTTTTGTTGCCTGACTCAAGTAAATTCAACTTTTTTAATGCAGATTTTTGCACATCAGTAAATGTTAGCCTGAAGTAAATTTTCAAACAAATGGTTTCTTTGAAAGCCCAAGAAATTCTGCTGACAAGGACTTTAAAATTTATAGCTTTACATGAGCCTTCTGGGAGGCCAGAGTTGTGGCTAGAGGGTATATGTGCTGTGTGTACGTGTATATGTGTGTGTGTGTATTTGTGCATGTAGCTTCCTATGTATAAAAGTTGACTATGGACTTTCTGCATTACTTCCCTTATGGCGTCATCTAGGATCTGAAGAATAAAAGGAATCCTCGTTTGGTGCCATATGCATTACTAGATGAACGAACAAAGAAGTCAAACAGAGACAGTCTTCGTGAAGCAGTTCGAACATTTATTGGTTATGGGTATAATGTTGAGCCTTCAGACCAAGAATTAGGTATTGAGATCAGAGTATTCATCTTAGCCCCAATATAAGAAAGTCTTTTTTAAAAAGAAATAAATGCCAAACCATAGGTCTAACATATGAATTAATGCAGTTAGTGTACACTCTTCAGAATGCCATATGTATGTATGTAATATACACACACAATAAAATGTAACCTTCTTCAGATCAGAGGCAATTTCATTTCTGTCCTTATATGCCCAATGCCCAACTCAAGGACTGGCCAATAGTATGCATTTAATAAAAATTTGTTGAGTTGACATTTTAAAAAAACCCAATAAGGACCAAAAGTAGATTTATAATAGCTAAATATCTTGCTATAGAAAAATTTTATTGCATCAAAACAGGATTGGAAAGAATATTTAATATGAAATACATTACTATGTGACAAATGCTTTAATGTCACAATGTATTCTCTTCTGACTGGATCCTTTCAGGGAATTAAAATGAATGAAAAAAAAACATTTATTAAGCACTCTATACACTAGATACTATTTTGTGAGAAATTGGGGAAGAAGCCTTACTAATAAGTCCAGCCTAACTTTACTTTATTTAGATCTCAGTCCTTTGGACTTAACCTTATTTGGTGACAGGGTACATATACTTATCCACAAATAAAATTCTAGGAATATTTTAAATCTGCAACAGTGCTGATGAATACCAGTATGCTATAGTCATCCCCATAACACCAGGAGATATTATAGATTAATTTTTAATTGTTTTGAGAGGTGGAAGAGCTGGATTCTGTCGTTGTGTCACTGATAGTTTCTGTCGTTTGAGGAAATACTGCCCAGTGATTAAGAGCCTTTGTGCCTTGCCCTGTTTCTTTCCTTGATTTTCCCCAGCTGACCAAACTATGGAAAAAGTCAGTGTGGACAAGATACGGTTTTTCCGAGTGGAACAGTCTTATGCAGTGAAATCTGGAAAGTGGTATTTTGAATTTGAGGTGGTAACAGGAGGAGATATGCGTGTTGGCTGGGCCAGGCCAGGCTGTCGGCCTGATATTGAGCTAGGGGCAGATGATCAAGCTTTTGTATTTGAAGGCAGCAAGGTGAGTCAATTTACTGGTACTATCTGCACTCCTGGTTTTAGGTGCTCTTCCTCATAAATACATAACTACTTAATAGAAACTTAAATGATTGAAGATTTGGGTATCTTCAGTTTAAAGACTAGATACTATGGTTTAAGGACCAAATGCTTCTTTGTACCGACTATGTCACACAATTACAATAGAGACAAAAGAGTGTATGACTCCTTTGTTGGATATGTTAAGTGTATGACAAAGCCCCACATTGACTATAGCAACAGCTTTTACATTATAACTTTGCCTTCCCGCACCCCCCCCCATCCTAGGCCTAGCATTAGTGAAAGTACATGTTACAGAAGCATCACAAATATCCATAAAAGGGAAGTGTAATCTTCTCATTATTATAGAAGACTGAGAGTCAAGGGAACTGGGTCTTTGCTCCCTGACCAAATGTCATTAAATCTGTTGGCTATCATTCAGCTCATTGTTCCTTCAGTTTCTCCTTTATAGAAAATTGAGTGTCCAATAGAAAGCATGTACTACTACTCATCAAGAATAAACATTGTTGGTCTGGGCATCTCACCAACTACAGGGTAGTGTTAAGAAACCCATTTTCCTCATATCTATTCATTTATTTTTTTCCCTAGGGCCAGCGCTGGCATCAAGGGAGTGGATATTTTGGGCGCAACTGGCAACCAGGGGATGTTGTTGGCTGTATGATTAACTTAGATGACGCATCAATGATCTTCACTCTGAACGGGGAACTGTTGATCACCAATAAAGGTTCAGAACTTGCCTTTGCTGACTATGAGATTGAGAACGGTATGTCCCTTTACCCTATCTGTACATCGTACTAGATGAAATGAAATAATGAGGAAGTATCGTTTAGAGTTAGACTGAGCGTTTGCTTTCTGATTTATTTTGGTTTTTTATTAATTTATTTTAAACTTAAATACTAAAGCTGAATTACACAATAAGAAAATAAAAAGAAACATTATGAACTTAAATACAAAAGAAAACAAAAAAAAGCATTGCTGTGTGCACAGCAGAACATAAGAGAGGATTCAAAATATGCAGCAATAAATTTCCATTTCAAGAAGCCTATATAATAGATACTTTGTTCTCTGCTGTGTACTTTTTACTTTCTTTTTTTTTTCTCCCTTCCTCCTCCACTCCCCCAAGAAGGCTACAATTAAGCATGGAGATAGATATATCTATACACACAAAGATATATATACACAAAGGTATATATGCATGCATACACATACATCCACTTAGATATCTATAATCATATTCATATATAGTGCTTTCTGATTTTTAAGAGCCTCTTAATTTGCAAAGGACTATCTCTCTTCTGGAAATCAAAATATTTAGAACTTCTAGGACTATTCTTGTCCCGTAGACAATTTTGTCACCTGTCTCTGAGGTTTCTTCTGGCATTCCTTCTTATGGTTAGGGTATTTGTTTTTTTAGCATATGTATTCTAAGGGCAGAGACTGGATTTAGTTATAATAGTTATTTTGCCATTTATAAAAATTACCATTTATATTAGTAAATAATAATAGTGATATGTGATGTATCCATTGACATAAATATTTTAAGTTATGAATTTTGTGAAAAGGCCATGCCCTAGCCCACTGCCTTGCCCTCTTTCTTTGGCTTACCAGTGACTCAGACAATGTTTTGCCAAGAACTGTATCTATACATATTAATAAAATTCAGGATGATGACTCTGTTTAGTTATTTTGTTTGGTTTTAGTTATTTTAATGTTAATTATTAGTTTTAACAATCTCTATGCTTTGATCGTAAGTTGATCAGACATGTATATATGTGTATATATATATATGTATATATATATGTATATATATATATATATATGAAAGTTTGACTGAAGTTAGTTTCCTGGAAAGAAGTATAATTCATTTTCATACTTGTGAAATCCAGATACCGTTTCCTTACTAATTTTGACTTGAATATACTTCATGGAATTCTTAAATAAACAAAGAAAATAATTAGCTTATACCTATTGACTACATCTCATTAATTAGGTCAGTCAATATTGCTCTAATGGCCAAAAGACCTTAATTTTAATCCTGTCTCTGTTTCTTGTTGTGTGACTTTTGACAAAATACTTAATCTCTCTGGGCTTTATTTCTCTTGATTAAAAAAAGAATGAGTGAATTGGAATGGATATGTCACTACCTTTGCAGTTCTAAATGTGTAATTCAATGAAAATTAACTGGATGTCTACTACATATAGTTCTAACCTTAGTGCTGAAAGAAGGTATAAAGGATCATGAATCTCAGCAAGGTAGATCAGTATAGTGGAAGGAGCACAGACTTGAGTCAGAGGAGCTGAGCTAAAATTTTACCTCTGATTCTTAATACCTGTAAACCTTATATAAGTCACTTCAGTTTACTGAGCTTCCATTTTGTAAGGAATTCCATTTGTGAAAGGAAGAGGTGGATGCATTCTGGGAAGATGGAGGAGTAGGTCTGAAATTTCCAGACTCTCCAGATTTCCAAATTGCCATGAAATGAAGATAGGGCAGCAGAAATAAAGGGGTAAAGTAAATGTCCTGGTTTTTGGAAAAAAGAGAAAGATAATGTAGTTTGCCAACTATTGGCTTTGGATCCTGGCAGAGTTCTCAAAGAAGTATCACTGAAGGAGTTGTGTTTACTTCCAGTGCTTCTTAAACCCTATATGGGGTCATGAAAAACTTGACAACAGTAAAAGGTTTCTGAATGCACAGTGACCAAAAATTAATTAAAAATCGAACACATAATGAATCTGAGGTGTTTCTGGTAGCACTTGCCTGTCGTGCATTAGATAACTTTATTGCAGCCTTGGTTCTGAGCACAAAGCATGTGCACTTTGCACTGCACATGTCCTCAGGCCATGCAATGCCAGTGCAAGGTGCTAAAACCCAACCAGGTATAGCAAGTGGAAAAAGTTTAAGAAGCCCTGCTTTAGACCTCTTGGCCATAAAAAGGTAATGGATGGGAAGTGTAAGAAAGAAATCACAAGCCTGACACTGAGACATGATGTAGTAATGACGAGAGACTTCATTTGTCTCGATGTTTATTGATTCTCCTTATTCAGGGAAAGTAGAACAGCTAATAATTTTGAGACTTACCTTAATGATAATTTCATCCTTCAAAAGGTGGAGAAACCAAAAAAGTAGAACCCTCTGATGAATTTATTTTCATTAATAGAAAGGAACTAGTTGCTGGTTTGTAATCAATCAGTCAAGCAAAAAAAGCATTTATTCAGCATCTATGTGCTGTGCACTATAGATAAAAGGATGGAAAATGAAGGGGAAAAACCTGCTAATAAGGAGCTTATATTCTAATGGGGAAGACCATAAGATATATGGAAAAAAGAGGAAATAAATACAAATAAAAAGTAGTTATATAAAAGGTAGTTTGGGAGGAGACAGTGCTAATATCTGGAAGAGTCAAGAAAGATTTCGTACAGTTGGTGGCATTTAAGAGATGCCTTGAAGAAGGTGGGGGAGTCTGTGAAGTCGAGGTAAAGAAGGAGTTCATTTCAGACTGAGGGAAAGCCATTGCAATGGTGTAGAGACAGCAATACTGCAGAGGAGTGCCATGGGTGAAGAACAACAGAGAGAAGGCTGGCGATGGGGTGCTATG
This sequence comes from Phalanger gymnotis, assembly GCA_028646595.1. Lineage (NCBI taxonomy): Eukaryota > Metazoa > Chordata > Mammalia > Diprotodontia > Phalangeridae > Phalanger > Phalanger gymnotis. The sequence goes on along the minus strand of CM053624.1, from coordinate 145,019,845 downwards.
GGTGAAGAATGGAGAGAGAAGGATAGAGAGGCCAGTTGAGAGAGAGTTGGGAGAGTTGAGAGGAGAAGAAGGATGTTACCTGAAGCTAGAAAAATAGATTGAGATCAGGTTGCAAAAGACTTTAAAAGCTACACAAAAAATTTAAGTGATGGAAATCTTGTGGGGAGTGGCCATTTCTCTTTAACACATGTGATTGAAGGAAAGTTACAGTGAGGACGAACAGTGGGGATTGTCTAACAAAGCATAGAGAACTCCCCAAGAAACTTAGATTTTATAAAGTTAGGTAAAGATGGAAGGAAAAACTAGTGACATGATGAATGTAAAACTATAGCAGAGTCCTATAGAACAGTGTGAGCAGTGTTCAATCTCACAGTGAAATGAGGCTGATGAGGGAAGACAAGGATAATAGAAATATTTTAAAAGCTCTATTTGGGGAAAAAAAAGAGGATCAAAGAAGGGATAGGAGCATGACTTGGAGTGCACGGAATACTGATAAATGACAACAGAGAAAGTTGAGGTGCTCCACTCTTATTTTGCTTCCTTTTTTTCCCTGTTAAGGAAAATGACTTTTGGATTAGAAAGAATAAAAATAAGGAGATGATAGCCAATATAGCAAATTAAGGTTTGCATATACTTTCTCATTTGAATAGCCTCAAAATAGCATTCTGAAGTGTAGGTGCTATTATTATCCCCATTTTCTATATAATATAACTGAGACTGAGAGAAGTTAAGTGATTTGCACAGGATCATATGATTTAGGTGAAGTCAAATACTCTTGCATCTCTTTTCTCCCAATGAATCCAAGTATATTAAGCCCAAGAATTACATCTCCAAATACTTAAAGAGCCAGCAGGTGTGATTGCTAAGTCACTGTCAGCAATCTAATTTAGTATATGAAAAGTCTTGGAAAATGGAAGGGATATCAGCTTAGAGAGGGATAAATATCCTCATTTAAAATGGAAGAGAACAGTAAGGCAATGAATTTGACTTTGATTCCTGGGGAAATTTTAGAATGGATCTTTAAGGAGAGGGTTATTGAAAGTCTATTCAAGAAATCAGTGACTACAAAGTGCCACCATGGCTTAATCAAGAATATATCATTGCAAAAAAACTTATTTTTCACAAGGTTACTAAGCTAGCCACTCAGAGGAATGCTGAAAATATAGTTTCCCTACATTTTAGCAAAATAATTAATAAAATATTTCATACTATTCCTATGGAAAGAGATGCAAAGATTTAAGCTAGAGAATATGTATATAAATGGACTCAGAACTGGAATTGTCATTTATGTATCAATAGCAACATCACAAAAGGTCTTGAGTGAGCCGGGGATCTATGCTTGGCCTTGTTCTGTTTAAGATGTTTATCAAGCTCTTGGATGGCCTATTCTTTAAATACTCAAGTCATACAGAATTGGGAGGGATAGCTAACACAGTAGATGATAATGTCAGAATCCCAGAAGATCTTAATAGGCTAGAGCAAAGGTGTCAAACGTTCAACCACAGGGATCACAACACTACCAAGTGTGGCCAGAACCAGATTAAAATATAATTAGAAAATATTCAACAAAATAAATAAAAGATAAAAATAAAAGAGATATAACATTACATTTTAAAACTAAGTCAATCTGTGGCCCCAAGGATCCATATATGCAGATTAGTGGCCTATGATTCTATTTGAGTTAGACATCACTGAGCTAGATGATTGAACTGAATCCAGTAAGATTCAATTTAGTAGGAATAAATATAAATTCATCCACTTACCTTCACTAAATCAGTTTCACAAGTACAGGATGAGAGAGACATGACAGCTTATCTGAGAAATATCTCAAGGTTTTAGTAGGCTGCAAACTCTTATAAGTAAGCAGGAGCAACAACAACAACACATGGTATTGAGCTTACACTGAGAGGCATAGCTACCAGGAATAAGGAGTATGAATACAAAGTCTTTCTCTATTCTACTCTGTTGGTCAGATTATATCTGAATTATTGCGTTCAGTTCTAGGTACCATAATTTAACAAGGACATTGACAAACTGGAGAGCCTAAAGGAAGGCAATCAAGATGATGCTATAAGATGACTAAGTATCAAGAGATTATTAAGGATTAGATTGGACAGAGAAGGCTTAGTTTGAGTGGCATTTGAGTTGCACCTTGAATGGGTAAAAGGAACTAACTGCTTTAGCAAGTTGTAAGGAAAGCACATGACATATTGAAGAACAATGAAAGAGCAATTTAATTAGAGCAAATTGATTCATAGCATGGGAATCGTGGAAGATGAGACTGGCAAGGTAAGTATGACCAGATTGTGGTAGATACTGAATACAAGACTAAGGAGTTGGGGCATTACCCTGTATGAAATGAAGAGAGACTTAATATCTACTTTCAGATATATTAAACAAGTAAAGGGATTTTTTCAATTACAAACAGAAATTCTGTTCATTCAATCATGGCTTAGAAATTTGGTTTGGGAGAGAGGGGGAGTTGAATGAAAATAGTCATCACTTCTGTGCAAGATGGAAGAGTAAATAGAACAGATCCTACAACTTCAGAGCATACCATCCAGGACACCCCAGGGAGATCTAGAAAGGCCTGGTTCTGGAGACGAGGTCCAGACGTGGACAGGTGTATCAGTAAGGCAATAACAACAATGTAGATGATAATTGTCAAAATGCCTATGTAGTTCTGTATCACAAAGTATATGAGACTCTCCACATAGAAGGTAGAAGTAAACCATTTATTCAAACACCAGAGAAACATATGCCACAAACCATTTATCCAATCTATCGGAGCAGTAAAACATTCAATACACAATATCACAACACAGAGCCTCGCCATCCCAAAATCTCTCTGACCCCTTGCTGAGGTCTTTCCAAAGATAAACTCACAGTACAGCTAAGTCAGCTCGTTCAGCTCTAACGATCATGATGGAGGCCATTAGTAGCCATAACTGCTTTCTCTTTCTCTCTCTCTCTCAGCATTTCCTGTGACATAACTTCATTTTCCTGTCAGGAAGCTCCTCCCACCACATGTGACTCAGGCTTCCTGTGACGTAAGCAGGTCACAGGGTGGGAAAGATCTTCAAATCTAAATTGCTACTACAACAAGAGCGAGGCTAATGGGCAAAGCTCCTACAGAGAAGACAGCTATCAGTCCACATACCTGAGGGATTCTGAAGTTTTATAGCCAGGAACGTGAGCCACACCTAATTTTGTTGTTGAGGCATTTCAGTTGTGTCTGACTCTTTTTGACTCCACTTGTGGTATTTTTTTTGGCAAATATGCTGGAGAGGTTTCCCATTTCCTTCTCCAGCTCATTTTACAGATGAGGAACTGAGGCAAACAGGATTAAGTGACTTGCCCAGGATCACACAGCTAATAAGTTTCTGAGGCCAGATTTGAACTCATGAAGGTGAATCTTCCTGATTTCAAACCCAGTGCTCTGTCCACTGTGCCACCTAATAGCCTTGAAGAATTTAATACTCCATAACCAGGAAGTAAAGGTGACACTGAAACATACCAAAACTCTTTCTACAGCAGATACCATCAAAAGAGAGGGCCTGTGGGACAGCTAAGTGGTACAGTGAGTAGAGCACCAGCCCTGGAGTCAGGAGGACCTGAGTTCAAATCAGGCCTCAGACACTTGACACACTTACTAGCTGTGTGACCTTGGGCAAGTCACTTAATCCCAATTGCCCTGACTTCCGCCTTCAGAAAAGGGGTGGGGGGAGCCTGAGTCAGGACCTCAGACAATATAAAATCAAGACCAAACAGACAGAGCCACAATTCCATCTAGTGATTGTAAAAGCAGTCAAAATTTGAACCTGAAAAAAAGCTCCAGTTTGGAAAGAAAATCTTTAAAAAATAAATTAAACAAGAAAAGATGTCCATGATTAATTAAGAAAAAAAAACACTATTTTATGTCTAGGTTCATTCAGGGCAGAAACCTAGAGAAATGCCCACAGTGATTAAAAGCAGAGCTTCAGACAAAGGTATGGCTTAGTTCTATTAAAATAATTAGAAGCAATGAAAAGAATAAATGAAATGAGGGCTCTAGGATAAATAATTGGAAAGGGAATAAATAGTTTCATATGGGAGTTACAAAAATCTCACTTGAATTATAGACCTCCTGAAAATTAAAATTTACCAAACTAAGTCAGTGATTTCATGAGACAAGAAGACACATTAAAGCAAAATCAATAAACTGGAAAAAATAGGAAAAAAAGTTTAAGATATCTATCAAAAAGAATTGATTTAGAAAACAGGTGAAAGAAATAATCTAAGAAATATCAAAATTTCAAGAAAACCATGATTTCTTCCTCCTCTTCTACCTTCAAAAATGCTTGGATGCCATATTTGAGGAAATTCTGAAAGAAAACTACCTAAATCTCTTAAAACCAGAGGACAAAATAAAAATAGAAAGGATCTACTAGTCACATCTTAAAAGAAACCCCAAAATGAAAACTCCCAAAATCATCAGAGAAAAATCTAGAACTTCTAGAATGATGAAAAAATAGTGTAAGTCAGAATTAAAATATCATGAAACTTCAGTTAGGATCCCAAAAGACTTAACAGCTAACAGTATCTAGGACAGGAGAACTTAGAATATGATATTCCAAAAGACAAAAAATAAAAAGGCATACATTCAAGCTTAACTTAAATAGAAAAAATGAATATGATCTGACAGGGGATCCACTGGAGCAGTGGTGGCAAACTAAAATAGAAAGAGATCCATGTAGGCCTCATATTGACTTAGAAAACAACAAATTAACATCTCTGTTATATTGTATGTTTATTATATCCCAGTTCCATTTTAATCAGGTTGGGGCCACAGTTTGGAGCTTTACAGGCCCCAAGTTTGACACATCTACAGTAGAAGACTTCCAAACATTCATGATGAAAATATCCGATTCTTTGAAAGAAAAACTTAGAGCAGTAAATGTATTGGAACAATTGGAAGGGACTGTAAAAAGAGAAAATATTTGAATTTTAGCAGGAGAAGAAAGTAGTGTCCCCTTAGAACCTTAATGTCTTTAATGATCATATGTGCAGTTATACAAAATGAGGGCCTAAGAATGGGAATCCCCCCCCCCAAATCTCTAAACTATGCTTACCTTTTGGCCCAGCAATAATTCTGCTATTCATATATGCAAAGAGAAGGAAAAGACCCATATGTACAAAAATATTTATAGGACCTCTACTTGTTGCAACAATGAACTGGAAACTAAGGGTTATCCCTCAACTGAGAAAGAGATGGACAATATATGGCATATACATGTAGGAATATTATTATGCTATAAGAAAAGGGTAGTTTAAGGGAAAACTATGAAGATTTATATAAACTGACGCAGAGTGGAGTAAGAAGAACTAAGATAATTCATTGTCCAGTAACTACAGCATTATAAAGAAGAACAACTCGGAAGCACTTAGAAAATTTCATGGCAGTGTCCAGAGGATCCATGGTAAACAATGCTTCTCTTGGGAATTAATTCTCACAACCAGTGTCTCTGATAAAAGCCTCATTTCTAAAATATATAGAGAACTGAGTAAAATTTATAAGAACACGAGTCATTCTTCAGTTGATAAATGGTCAAAGAATATGAATAGTTTTCAGAAGAAATTAAAGCTATCTATAGTCATATGAAAAAATGCTCTAAATCCCTTGATTAGAGAAATGCAAATCAAAACAACTCCGAGGTACTACCGCGTACCTATCAGATTGGCTAACATGACGAAACAGGACAATTATAAATGCTGGAGAAGATGTGGGAAAATTGAAACACTAATGCATTGTTGGTGGAGTTATGAACTGATCCAGTCATTTTGGACAGCAATTTGGAACTATGTCTAAAAGGCTATAAAAATATGCATAACCTTTGCCCCAGCAATACCACTTCTAGGGCTGTATCCCAAAGAGATCATAAAAAAGGGGAAAGGACCCACATGTACAAAGATATTTATAGCTGCTCTTTTTGTGGGGCCAAGAACTGGAAATGGAAGGGATGTCCATCAAATGGAGAATGGCTGAACAAGTTGTGGTATATGAATGTAATGGAATACTATTGTGCAATAAGAAATGATGAGCAGATTGACTTCAGAAAAACCTGGAAAGACTTACATGAAATGATGCTGAGTGGAGTGAGCAGAACCAGGAGAACATTGTACACAGTAACAGCCACGTTGTGCTATGACTGACTTGGATAGACTTAGCTCTTCTCAGCAATGCAAGGACCTAAAATAATTTCAAAAGACTCATGATGGAAAATGCTGTCCACATCCAGACAGATGGAAGCATGCTATTTGTTCTTGTTTTTTGTTTTGTTTTTTTCTTTCTCATGGTTCCTACCATCCATTCTAATTCTTCATACAACATGACTAATGTGAAAATACGTTAATAAGAATGTATATGTAGAGCCCATATCGGATTGCGTGTCATCTTGAGGAGGGGGGAAAGATTTGAGGTGGAGAAAATTTAAAACTTATGGAAGTGAATATTGCAAACTAAAAATAAATTAATTTGTAAAAGAAAAAAGAAATTATGAGCAGGTGGACTTCAGAAAAAACTTGGAAAGATTTATATGAAATGATGCTGAATGAGATGAGTAGAACCAAGAGAACACTGTACACAATTACAGCCACATTGTGTGAAGACTAACTTTGATAGACTTAGCTCTTCTCATCATACAAGGCTCTAAGACAACTCCAAAAGACTCGTGATGGAAGATACTATCCACACCCAGAGAAAGAACTACAGATAGAAACATACTATTTGCTCTCTCTTTTGTATTTTGTTTTGTTTCTCTTTTCTTGTGGTTCATCCCATTGGTTATAATTCTTCTTTACAACATGACTAATGTGAAAATATGTTTAATATTTTATTTAATATATAGTAGGACACTGACTGTATGTATGGATCCTATGTCAGATTGCATGCCATCTTGGGGAGGGTGGGGGAAGTGTAGAAAATTTAAAACTCAAAAGCTTGTGGAACTGAATGATAAAAACTAAAAATAAATTAATTAATTTGAAAAAAAAAGCAATGCTTCTCACTTCCTAAAGGAAATATGATGGTCTCAGAATGGAGAATGAGACATATTTTTAAAAATATTTATTTATTTATTCATTAGTTTTCAACATTCACTTCTATAAGATATTGTTTTAAATTTTCTCCCCCTCATTCCCCTCTCCCCGCCCCAAAATGGCATGGAATCTGATGAAGGCCATACATGTACAATCATATTAAATATATTTCTACATTAGTCATGTTGTAAAAAAGAATTAGAACCAAAGGGAAAAATCGTGAGAAAGAGAAAAACAAAAAATAAAAGGAAAAGTAGTATGCTTTGATCTGCATTCAGACTGCATAGTTCTTTCTCTGTATGTGGATAGCATTTTCCATCATGAGTCTTTTGGAATTGTCTTAGATCATTGTGCTGTTGAGAAGAGCTAAGTCTATCAAAGCTGGTCCTGACACAGTTTTGCTGTTCCTGTGTACAGTGTTTTTCTGGTTCTGCTCACTTCACTCAGCATCAGTTCATGCAAGTCTTTCCAGGTTTTTCTGAAGTCTGCTTGCTCATCATTTCTTATGAAACAATAATATCCCATTACATTCATATACACAACTTGTTCAGCCATTCCCCAATTGATGGATATCCCCTCAATTTCCAATTCTTTGCCACCACAAAAAGAGCAGCTATAAATCTTTTTGTACACGTAGGTCCTTTTCCCATTTTTATGATCTCTTTGAGATATAGACCTAGAAATGATACTAATGAATCAAAAGGTATGCACAGTTTTATAGCTCATTGGGCATAGTTCCAAATTGCTCTTCAGAAGGGTTGGATCAATTCACAACTCCACCAACAATGCATTAGTGTTCCAATTTTCCCACATCTCTAGCATTTATCATTTTCCTGTTTTGTCATGTGAGCCAGTCTGATAAGTACAACATGGTACCTCAGAGTTGTTTAGATTTTACATTTCACTAATCAGTAGTGATTTAGAGCATTTTTTCATATGACTATAGATAGCTTCAATTTCTTCTTCTGAAAATGGCCTGTTCATATCCTTTGACCCTTTATCAGTTGGGGAACAACTTGTATTCTTACAAATTTTACTCAGTTGTCTATATATTTTGGAAATGAGGCCTTTATCAGAAACGCTGTAAAAAATGTTTCCCAGCTTTTTGTTTCTCTTCTAATCTTCATTGAATTGGCTTTATTTGTACAATACCTTTTTAATTTGCTGTGATTAAAATTAAATTATATTATTAAGGTAATGTAATTAAAATTAATGTTTAATAAAATATAAATAAAATTATCCAGAATAAGACATATTTTTTAACAAGGGCAATGTAAAATGTTTTTAAATTTGACTAAACATATATATCACAAAAGTTGTTTTTTTGTTGTTGTTGTGAGAGGTATATGAGAATAGTGATCCTGTTAAATAAAAAGGGAAAACAAGCAGGACAACTTTGAAAGTAACAAGTTAGATTTATACTTAAAGAGACAAGCAAGCTATTAGTAATACAGTTTCATGTACAATCCTTATTATTTGTTTTACTTCATATATAGAAATGATAGTTTTATTTGGTATTTCTTAAATTCAGAATAATTTTAAGTATGTGAGTTAATAAAAAAGGCTATTCCAGACAACCCTGCTGCAATAAAATACCCCCATTTCCCCTCTGGATATCTTGTTTACCATCTATGACATGTAATCATCTTATATAAAGACTGAGTGAAGATGTCAGTGTCCTACTATATATTAAATATTAGTAAAGCTTAATTTCTTATTTTTAGATTACAAAATATAAATATAAGTTCAAAAAAAGAGAGGAGTAGTCATGCTGTTTTTCCAGCATTTAGTACTCCAGTTGTCCATACTATTCAGAGTCTCTGTGCTCTTTATTAAGTGGAAAAAACATTGAGCCAGAGAATAAGTTTTGTCTTGAGCTTTTAAAACCAACATTATTTAAAAATAGATCATCACACAAATATGGTTTTAATAAAAATGTAAATCTCTCATTTGTTTTTCTTCCTGTCGTCAGCCTACCATGCTTAGATATTTGAGGAAAAGAGCTGTCCAGCATGGAAATTTTTGTGTATGTGAAATGAAATTGGTACTTTGCAGGGAAGAGCAGGGACAAACATTTAAAATTCTGTTGTGGCTTTTCTTCTGTTATTTATAAATCCTTATTCCTATCAATATCCTAAATCAGGGCTGTCCAACCTTAGGTTATCTTAGGGCTGCATTAAAATAAAATCATTATTAGACACCCAGAATAAAAGACACAGTACGCTAATAGAAAGTGGGGGAATGCGCCTCATCAATACAACAGGCGAAGGCAGGAAGCTCAAAAGCAAACACAAAACAGCAAAGTGACAACATAGCAGTATAAAGGTAGGAGCATACTGACTAGTCTGCATTGTACAGACAGAACACATCCCACAGATCGATCGAAAATTCCATGTGATATGTTTCATCCGTAATACTGCTTAAAAATACCAAAGAAAATTAACATCAATGGGACTGTTTATTAGTGATGGAATTAAAAAACCTAATATGCATTCCATGCAAATTATTATTTTATTTTTTCACTCATGAAAATTAAAATCCACAGGCGGGCCATGTAAAATCACACTGTGGGCTGCATTTTGGACAGCCCTGTCCTAGGGGATTTCCTTATGTCTCTTTCTGTAGAATTTATTTGTTTGACTCTCAGCTACCTGGACTGTAGCACTTCTTTGTGCCATTTCAGGAAGGGAATGGAGAGAGAGACAGAGAAGCAAGAGGAGGGGAAAGGAGAGTTTCACTTTTTTGATATTTCTTTTTGTTTTACTCTTTGTTCCCCAGTACTCTTCAGAAGTTACTGAGTGAAAAAATGATAGATGATGTTGAGAAAGATCATTATTTGCCATAATGATATATGGTGGCTTGTTGTTGTTCAGTCATTTCAGTCATGTCTGACCCTTCATGATCCTTTCTAGGGTTTTCTTGGCAAAGATACTGAAGTGGTTTGCCATTTCCTTCTCTAGCTCATTTTACAGATGAGGAAACTGAGACAAACAGGATTAAGTCTCTTGCCCTGGGTCACATAGCTAGTATGTTTCTGAGGCTGGATTGAGCCCAGGTCTTCTTGACTCCAGGCAGCACTCTATGCACTGAACCACCTAGCTGCCTTGAATGTTGTGGCTTACTCTAAGGGGTTTCTTTTTTTTTTTAATCTAATATACCTGCATAGGATTCTCTTCTTTTACGGAGCCCAAAATTGTTGTCCTGCTCTTCTATCTTCCACAGCCATAAGCAATATAACTTAATGTTCAGTGGTTGAGGAAATTACATGTGAGAAGAGGTTTAGTTGATATACACAATAATTAGTGATCAAGAATTAGAAAATAAACATTCTCTCCTCCTCTCTGTCTTTCCCTCTCTCCCTCTCTCCCCCTCCCCTCCCTTCCCACCCTTCTTATGGTATTCATTTGGGCTTTTTTTTTCTGGAACCCATTCTATTTTCTTCCTGCTCTGAATCAGATGTTTGATTTTGGCGTATCTTCTACTTGCAAATATTATTCCCTCATCCACTAAGATGTCCCTTGAACCATTTTCTTTCTATTTTGTCTTCTTCCATAACTTTTTGTTGTCTCACCTCTCCACTGTCATCATTAAGACTGGTACTATTTTCCTTTGTAATGTTCCTTTTCTGTACTTCCAAAGGCACAACTGCTGTTAAAATTGGAAAAATGTCATTTTGTTACAGAATAATGCATGGATGAATGAATGAATACAGAATTTAAATGATCTTGTGAAGACTTGTCATATTGTTTATGTCAGAAAATGTAATATTTCTTACTATCTTTGTTAGGAATCCACATAATGACCTTGCTTAAGTCCTTTTACCCCTTTCCACATCAATTTTCTCTTTAATAAAATGCAACCTTGCACTTAATTTTCATTAATGCTGAGATAAGAATCTGAGAAAAGCTGTAATTTCCTTAGAAAAAATAAATTACATGTGGGATCATGCACTTCTTTCTCAAGCATTATCAGTTCACCCAATTAAATAGTCTGGAAGAAATATTTTCCTATACATTTAGTTGTAATTGCTGCTTCTTAAAAAATCTTTTACTTCTGCCAACTGCTGCCTTTAATCAATGGACAAAAAAGGAAAGAATTGTTTTTGGAAGGTCCCAGTTTCTGCTTACACCATAACTATATTCCAAGAGAAGCCACTGGGTTTGCTTTTTTTTTAAGTTGAATTGCCCACCATTAGTAGAAACTTGTACTTTTGATTTGGTTGTGGTGACAGCTTCTGTTGGTACATCCGTGTGTGCCCTAGCCCAATAATAGATTTTTTTAACTCACTATTATACAGTTACCTGTGAATATGGTTTGTTTGAGCATAGTAGTTATTTCATCTAGGTAGGAGACCGTGAAATATCCTTCTACTCATGCAGATGTGCAATTCACTTATAATTTGTAACTTTAGAGTATAGCCAGGTAGCACTGGACAGATTAAGTGACCTGCTTATACAAGCTAGTATGGGTGAGAGACATAACCCAAGTCTTCCTGACAACGTAGGGTGCTTATGGAAATTTGAGAATGATCTACCCCGACCACTCACTTAATCTATTGCCATTACCCATTTCTAAATGGTCCAGTTGTCTAGAAAGAATAATTGCATCTCTGAAAGTATCCAATCTACCCTGTGGAGTGATTTGTTTATCCAACTATATCTGACCCAATTTTGAATTCTAGTTTGAATGCCTCAAGTAGAATATGCTTTGTAAATTATTCCAGAAGGACTATATTTTGGTTTTTAATCTCAGTGAAAGATAATTTTCATTATGAAATGTAAGTTTTAAATGTCCTTTAAATCCTTAGGATAAATTTTCCTTTAGCCATCAAACCAAAAAACCCACATCTTTCTCTGCCTCTTTCCTTCTCTTCCTCCCTACTCCATAACCTTTCATCTAGATTGTTCTAGTGCCCAGATAAGTATGGCTTTCCCTCCATGGTCTGTTTATTTGGCCGCAGTTATGATTTACAGATTTAACACAAGTGAGAGCCAAATAGACTGAACTTCTTCTTTGGTCTTTTTATGAATGGTAATTTCGAGTGTGGGTAAGGATTCAAAAGCTAGCTTGGTGAGATAATTAGATAGCTGTAGGAAGGAAAAGGAATATTTTTAGGGCTTTTCCCATACCTTCCCTTAACTCTTTTTTTTCCTGTATAAAGAAATAGATTAGTGATGACATCATCATTTATGTCACCAGTTCTTTAAGGGGAGAAAGGATCCTATTCCTCTAACTTTTTTTTGTCATCTCCTATAATTTAGTATTTAGTGGTTTTAAAGAATTTATCTTTTCCTCCTAACTGGGCACTTATATAACCTTTTACCCGTAAGAGATAGCAGGAGAACCCTGCTTTTTCTTCTGTATTTGGTTTCATCTTTCTTACTTTGTCTTTGTTTTCATTACTAAGAAATGTTTTTCCCATATCATTTTGCAATCAGCCACTGTTTCTATTGTTAACATTGTGTGTTATGGAGAAAATATTAAGTTGCCAAAACACCAGCTTCCCCCTGGGTTCCATTGTTGGTAAGTATGTATAAAGGTTAGATTTTCTCACTAGCCTCAAAGGACTAGAGTGTGCTGGCTAAATTGGACCATCTTTCTACTGTTCTATAGGTTTTGTCCCCATATGCTCACTTGGTTTGTCTCAGATTGGCCGTATGAACCTCGGAATGGATGCTAGTACCTTCAAGTATTACACCATGTGTGGCCTCCAGGAGGGCTTTGAGCCTTTTGCTGTCAACATGAACCGAGATGTTGCTATGTGGTTCAGCAAACGCCTCCCTACATTTGTCAATGTGCCAAAGGATCACCCTCATATAGAGGTAGGATTATATATTCAAGGGATGCCCTAGTGGAGCCTGATGTGCCAAGACACTAATCCCTGTCATCAGCTAGCCTCTTGCATAAAGCCATGTAATATTACCATAACTCTTCCTCATCATTTTCCTTTTTGACTCTTGGTAACAATTGTAAGTATTCTGTGTGGGGCTGTAAAGCTATATCTTAATGACTCACTGGTGGTTTTTAGTTGATAGCTGCGTAATCTTGTGAACAGACATGTGAACATAGCTATGAACGGTACTTTCTAAGTCTGCTCTATCATGATGATGTTATATGCAGTAATCAAGAGCATCAGTCACTCACAGGAATAACCAGGACTGAGTGTTACAGTTCTAGGGTTTTAGTCCTTATATGCTTAAAACCTAAGCTCTCAGGCCTAACTTGATTTCCATAACACCATGACACTATGATAATGTCTTTCCAGGTTTGTAGGTTAAGAGATGACACATGTCCTCACAGCTCCCCTTATTTTGAAAATATAAAAGTTCCTGAAGTTGCAAAACTTCCACCTTAGTTTTAAAAATGGTACCTTGCACAGAGTAGCCTTTTCAATGAATATTTATTTATTTAAATTAAAATGAGGGAAATTCAATCTAACTGCCCAATCTAACTATACTCTAAAATTATACCCATCTGGCCCAAGTTGACCACAGTTTTGTGATATAAAGGGAACCAAACAGTTCTACTGTGATATTGATTCTAAGTGTTCTAGGTTCTTACTCATTTTAAATTCTACCATGTTTTTTCTTTTTAATTTTGAGCACATTATTTCTTAACCTCCTAATCCTGTGTCATTGTCTTCATCAGACTCTCCTCTGTGAGCCTTTCATTGATCATTATTTAAGTGTAGAGAAGGTGAAAATAACAAAATTTAAAATAAAATAAGTATCACTAGACACAGCCTAATTCCCCTGTCTTCCTAGGATGCAATTTAGTTTTTTCCTCCCTTGCTTCTTCCATGAAATGCCTGCTCTTTTATTGAACCTTTTGTAAGTCACTGATCCATAACTTTGACATTGATAGCAGAGATATGAAATTGCATTTGAAGTGCATACGTAAGTGGCTGGGTACGTAAGATTTCTAAAGCTATCTGTTCATCTCTATGAGAAGCCAAATGAAAGAATCATGAAAAATTTTCCTGCTATGTCTGCTTGCTCCAACTTAGGTCAGTGTCATTCAGTCTTTTAGGTAGTGTAATTTGGAGTGCTGCTAGTTTGGAGCTAACTTTACTCCTTCCTACTTGACTCTGCAGAATATAAACTTTGGGTCAGACAAACTCATAAAACAGTGAAAAGTCACAGTGACTTTAATGATTGTATTTGGAGAATCACCATTTCTTTTTAATTATAAGTAAACAAGAAAAATTCAAAATGAGTAATGGAGAGAAAAAATAAAGCCCAGGACCCCCAACTGCTTCATTATGAAGTTTGTGTTTTCAGGTCACAAGAATTGATGGTACAATGGATACCCCACCATGCCTTAAGGTCACCCACAAGACATTTGGCACACAGAATAGCAGTGCTGAAATGATCTATTGTCGCCTGAGCATGCCTGTGGAATGCTATTCTTCCTTCCACCACAGTACTGGTTTGGAAAGTGACATTTTTCAGAAAAGGTAAGATGTAACCTTTACTTCACTCCAACAGCTATGAAAAGAAAAATGTGTGCACATGCACATATGTGCATTTATGTGTATGGAATGTACATTGAAATGAAGGGAATGAAATAATGAAATGCATGCATGTATTTTTGACGTTTGAGAGACTTTTTTTAGGTGTCTTAATTAAAAGGATCAATCCAAAACTATAAAAGCTATGTCTCTGGTGGTGGGATTTCTACTTATTCTTCATCTCACTTATTTCCTAGAACTCTAAAATACCATTTACCTTTTGTTTAGAGAAAAATATCGAGTAAGTTTCTCATCTCTTTTGCCCTTTTGTGATGCTATAAACTCATAGAGGCCAGCAGAGACTACATTTTTAGCTAAACTAAGAAACAATTCCTAGCACAGACACGTATGGACAGAGAATATCAATATTAAACTAAGCTTGGCTTCAGTTTGATGTATTGAAAATATTTCCCCAACCTGGTCCACATTTTTAATAGTGGTCATGCATATATTTTTTCTTATAGAACTGCCTCTAATTGGCTTATTTTATTTTCCTATAAAAACTCATTATATACTAGATATTACGAAGCCATAGGTGGTTGAAAGAGGGAGGGTGGGCAGCCATGTGTTTAGAGCAAAGTCCAAGGACCAGCTAGCATTGTCAAGACTCATGTTTCAGTTTTCTAAATCTTAACAAAATATTAAAAGAAAGTCAACTAGCTGTTAAATCAACTTGATTCTCTAAACTGGTGAATAACTAAAGGATGATTATTTCTCTTCCCTCCTCACCCCACCCCCACAACCCCCCAGGAAACAAATACAAGAAATAGTTGCTCATACAACAACAGTAAGTAATATTTGCTCAGTTAAGATTTACATTATTGAGTTATTTGTTTCAATATTACCTTTTTGATTGAATCGCCCATTATATTAGAATTTCATTAAACCTTTTTGTTTATTCTTTCATGTATTAGTTACTCAGAACCCTTCCCCCCGCCAAACAGGTAAGATGGTGAAAATGATAAAGTGGGGAGAAGCAGTAAGAAGGCAGTCCAAAGAAAAAGGGCTATTTATTTCATCACATGTAAAATACTCAATATATATAAGTATATATAAATGAGTAACTGCATCATATATAATAATTTTATTATAAATTATATTATAATTATTATATTATAAAAAGGAAAGTAATGCCTCTTAATTCTTTACTCTCCATCATAGGTATTTTTCAGTGGTTTAAAAAAATCCTTTGAAAGGAACCGAATACTCGCCTCTCTGCATTATAGGAACATAGATTCCCAAAAGTTACATAGCAATCCATTGTGCAGAGGGAAGTCTAACTTCAGTAAAGTTTAATGATTATTAATAGAACATACATATAAAGCAAATATTGATGTTTGACTAAAAAGTTTGCTTTTTTTCTCTTTAGTAACTTTGCGGTTAGCCTAGCACACCAGAGTAAAAGCTATATCAGTCATTAAACCTTTCAGCCATTGTGAATGTTAAAATTATTTTTTAGCATTTTACAATAATGTACTTTGCCACTAGTCTCTTCTGTGTATATAACACCATTCTGAATGACTGTTTTTGGTCATTTAGTCTGAAATCAACAACTAGAAAGCCACACTCTCTGATCAACCCTTATTTCACATGTGTAGCCACCTAGTGCATCTTGGGAACCTAATATGGCCACTGAGAGAGAGAATCACCATACAGCAAAAATCTACAGAGAAAGCCCCAAATGCTTTGCCATCTTATTGCTCTTGTTTTCAACCAACATTGATGCTCTAGAACTTGTACTGCAATACTTTATCTTTTTCCATTAACTCTTCATATTTTCTTTACAGCAGTGCTATTATTCTGTGCGCATATTTGCTGGCCAGGACCCTTCCTACACCTGGGTTGGGTGGGTGACACCAGACTACCACTTATATAGTGAGAAGTTTGACTTGAATAAAAACTGCACAGTGACCGTGACTCTGGGAGATGAAAGAGGCCGGGTCCATGAAAGGTAAATGGGGTTCCCCTCAAAAGTCAGGAGTCCATCACAGGTTTCTTCACAGATCCTTTCCCCTTTTGTAACTCATTCCCAGAAACTCATTCACTCCTACCTTCCATTGAATCACCCCCACCTATATTGGGTGTAATACTGAGAGCAATTTTATCAAAGTGAAATTTCTGTATAGTTTTAAAATTTTTAGCCTCTTGGGTTTCTTAATCCTAAACCAAACTTTCCAACATATTTTTTCTGTCTTCCTTTGTACTCACCTTTACATTAAAGTCTTTGATTAGTTAATTGTGTTTTATATGGCATTGGAGGATTTTATCAAGTCTTTTGTCTATCTTCTTGTCTTCTTCAACAGCTTTTATTACAAAATATACACTGCATTCAAGTGTGGTTTTTTGCTTATGCAAATAAGGAAACCAGCAAAACAAAATTACCAAATATCCCCTGAAATAATATTTTTTTTTGCATTTGGGGATATGATGAAACCAACTCTACAAGCTCCTTCCTCTGCCTCACTAAAGAGAACCTAAAAACCAAGTTTTCATTTAGTAGCAAACTTTTTATATCTTGTTTTTATTTATAACAGATGTAAATATCTGTACGGTTATGTGCTTCTATTAGTATAGCAACTTATTGGACATTGAACAAAGATCGCATATTTATAGTACTAGTAACTAAGTTAACTCTTATGGATAGTCTAAAAATGATGACTTTTAGTGCCTTCTTACATTAATGCCTTATTATTTTATTAGTTCCTCACCTCTTTATTTTTTAGGTATAGAAAGTCCATTTTTTTCCCTCTACCACAAAAGAAATTGTTAGAACGCAAAAAGGTTCATAAATGTATTTTGACAAATACTTAAAACATGAAACATTAATACATTACTCCAATAACATTCTTCTGGGAGTTAAAGACTCCCAGGAGATGTCTGGGACTGCTGAATAGGCAGATTTCACTTTCACAGCAAATTTGCACTATCCAAGAAACTCTATCAAGTTCTGTACCTTCTAGTCAGTCAGACATGGATAAATCCTGTTGCTGATCATCTTTTCCTCCAAGAAGGTGCACTCTTGAGTTGTAGGAAGCACCTTTAGCTACAATTTAAGTACCCGAACTGATTAATTTCCCTTTCTTATAAACCAAGTAGATGGGTAGATTGGGGGATCCTATAGATATAGATTAACCAAGAATTTAGAAAAGCTTTTGATGGTCTTGCACTGTTTCTATAGGCAAAAGGGAGAGATGTGGGCATAGGTTCCCAAAGTAGGCAATACCACCCCTGTGGGGGGGGGGGTGCTGGAATGATCCAGGGAGTGGTAGCCTCAGGTGTAATTGGGGGGCATTGAATAAAATTAAGGGAGTGGTGGAAGCATAAGATAAGAAGAGAAGAGAAGAAAATTTCGAAAAAGGCTCACACATTTCATCTGTTGTGTAACAGAGTTAAAGTTATGGTGATTATGTTATTTTCTGAATAAGCACAAAAATGCGAGTTATAAACAATCAGTGGTCAAATCCACTGACAGGTCTTGACAAGCAAGTATTGGTAGGCAAGCATGTCATGCATTGTCAGGAAGTTCATCTTGTGTTGGCAGGAATATGTGCACATAATGACATGTATGTAATATAATACTATATGATTACATGATGCAAAATTGTATCATCAAAATTTCAATGCAGGGTAAAAACCCAAAATTTACAATAAATTATTAAATTTAAGATATGTCATTTTCTTACAAAATATGTCATATTTTTTTAAAATGACAGATTTTTAAAAAAAATGTTAAAGGGCAAATTAAGTAATTTCAGGGGTAGAGGGCTTTGAGCAATTTTTTTTAAGGGGGCAGTAGGCCAAATAAATTTTCATACCTCTGGACTAGGTGATAGTACAATTAAGTAGATTTGGGAATTTGATGAATGGCCACATCCAAAGTATAGTCATTAATTGTTCAGTGTCAGCTTAGAAGGAGTTCTTGGAGTGAGTGGAGCTAGGAGGGTGATTGATGGAGGGATCTATTCTTAGTTATTCTGTTTGACAACTTTATCAAGAATATGGATATCATGGCATGCTTGTATAAAATTTGTATCTGACAAAGCTCAGTGGGATCTAGAGGACAGAATCAGGATCCAAAAGCATGTTAAAAGCCTAGAATTACCTACTTTAAGAGATTAAATTAAATGAGCACATATATAATGTCTTATAGTTTGGTTCAACAAATAAACTTCACAAGTAGGAGTAACTAGACAACAGTTTGTGTAAAAAAGATCATGGAGTTGTAGTAAGATTGCAGATTCTATATGAGTCAACTCAAGTGATCTTAAGCAGCATTCAAATATGCATAATGTCAAGGACACTATAGTCAAACCTAGTAGACCACATCTGGAATATCACATTCAGCTCTGGATGCAGTGTTTTAGGTGTGACATTAACAAGCTGATGTTCTTTGACACTCCTTACTCAAGTTGTTCTGGTGGTTCAGGCTTAGGATTGGAACTAAGTGCAATACTGGTAGGCCATCTAAAATTGAACAAGAAGTTTACTGAACAATATAATATAAAGAGGTATTTGACATTAATACAGTATTTCTACAGGTGGTTGCAGTTCCCATAACCTCCACTTATACTACCATGACACACTTGATCTGTTGATTAGTACCACAATAGAGGATGTACGTAAAATCTAAGCAAGCCCAACTCCTTATGTTAAATGCTTTTTAAGCCATAGGCAACCAGGAATCTATCAGTTGTTCAAGTCTTAGTCACTTGCAGTAGTTAAGCCTCTTAAATAGTTAAGCTTCACTGCCTTTTTTGAAAAAAAAAAATACAGCCTATGTGAAGTAGGCACTGTTCTTCACCATTTCCACCCTTTGTGGCAAAGTACTAAAATTCTTCTAGGGGACTTCCCTCTTGGGCTATTATTTGACAAAGTTGATCTGAGAGGTGAGAGAACTTAGCATTGGAATGGCAACTTAGTGTGGGTTAAAAACAGACAAAAAACCATAAAGAAAAGGAAATAAACAATGTAATGGACCCTGAAGGAGTGTTATTCTGATTCATGTCATTAGTGATATCAGGGAAAGTTCATAGTGGATCAACTGATGAAAAGCAGTAGAAATGAGAAGAATAGTGCTGGGATCAGCAGGGTTGTATGTACAAATTATAACACTTATGGCACAGTCACTGATCCTTATTATAGGTAGAATTTTCTGTATTAAAATAGCTAAGAAGTTTTAAGTCTCTTATATATAATGTATTCCAGGGCCCAAGTTGACACCGAGGCTCACCCCATACTATCACCTGTACCTCATCTGATCTGGTTAACAATGTGTCATCAATGAAGTGGTAGACATCAATGAAGTGACAGACACCATTGGCCTCTGGAAGTGGACCTTTATCAAATATCTGCCCACAAAATGGTATCAGCATGAGGGAGAATTCAGGCAGCATTAGGCAAGGATGGGAAAGGTTTGCAGGACTCATTCCAGGTGAAGGCAAATTGTTGCTGGCTAATTGCAGTTATAGATAGAGGGGAAAAAAGCATCGTTAAGTTGCCAACATTATTACCACTCACAAAAGGCCTAGGCTACATTCATCTGTTACTTAATTAGGTCAGGAACAGCCACAACAGTTGGTATAAAAATTTCCAGGTGCTACTCACTTTTCTTACTCTTCCACATAAGGTTGTTGTAAGGGGCATTGGTGGACAAAGGTTTTCAGCCTCTGTCACCTATATCATTAGGAAAGAAATAGTTTTCATACTTTCTAAGCCTCAGTATTTTTTGGAGTTAATAGAGTAGCTTAGGTTGACCCCCAGGATTTCATTTTGACTCCTCCCACAATAAATAGTATAGATGTTGCCATAAGTATCTGTGTAGGTACTGTCTCTCAGGAGTTCAAGATATTCCTTCTCCTCATGGTCTTTCTCCCAAAACACCTCATCAAAATTGATGTGTTCCAGTGGACCCATTAACAGTCCCCTTTTAGTGGAAGAATAGGACAGTCAATTGATATGCTCCTTCCAGAGTAATTTGTTGACATGTTTACAATTCCTCTAACAAGACTTGGTAATCAGACCCTGGCAGTAGAATTATGGGGATATGGGCGGAGCCAAGATGGTGGCTGGAAAGCAGGGACTAGCATAAGCTCCCCGCCAAGTCCCTTCAAAAACCTATAAAAAATGTCTCTGAGCCAATTCTAGAACTGTAGAACCCACAAAATAGTAGAAGGAAGCAGGGCTCCAGCCCAGGAAGCCCGGATGGTCTCAGGGTAAGGTCTATCCCACACGGAGCTGGGAGCTGAGGGGAGCAGAGCAGAGCCCAGCGTGGGCAGCATGGATCAACCAGACCAGGAGCCAGGCGGAGTGTGCCTTAGCACCCTGAATCAGTGAGCTGCAGCAGTTACCAGACTTCTCAACCCACAAACACCAAAGACAACAGAGAAGGTTAGTGGGAAAAGCTGCTGGGGACAGGGAGTTTGTGGTTTCGATCACCGCCCCAGGGGGCAGCACATGTGGGGCAGCTTCGGAACTACAGCTGCAGTTGCTTCTGGCCCCAGGCCCACCTGGTGGGAGGACTTAAGTGGCTGATCGGAGCAGAAGTCCAGAGACTGCTGAAGATCTAAGTCCAGTCCAGGTTGGGGGTTCTTGGGGAAGGAGGAGTGCTGGTGTGGCAGAGCTGGTGCATCCCCCCAAGTGTGGAACATAGAACTCTTTACAAGCAGTCATACCCCGCTGAAAAACTCAAGGGTCAAGTAAGTTGGCTGGGAACATGGCCAGGCAGCAAAAACTTACCCAGATTCAGTCTCAGACTCTGGAATCTTTCTTTGGTGACAAAGAAGACCAAAACATACAGCCAG
>CM053624.1:144972359-144997958 GCA_028646595.1 Phalanger gymnotis | reverse complement strand
GAAGGGAAGTTATCTAAAAGAAATAAAATCAAATTAAGGGACGAGAGAGGAATATATTGAGAGAGAGAGAGATAGAATGGGGTAAATTATCTCACATAAAAGTGGCAAGAAAAAGTAGTTCTGTAGGAAGAGAAGAGAAGGCAGGTGAGGGAAAATAAGTGAATCTTGCTCTCATCAGATTAGACCTGAGGAGGGAATACCATACATACTCAATTGGGTATCTTACCCCACAGGAAAGAAGGAAGAAGAAGATTAAAAAAGGGGGGGGGGATGATAGAAGAGAGGGCAGACAGGGGAGGAGGTAATCAAAAACAAACACTTTTGAAAAGGGACGGGGTCAAAGGAGAAAATTCAATAAAGGGGGACAGATTAGGAAGAAGCAAAATATAGTTAGTCTTTCATAACATGAATATTGTGGAAGGGTTATACATAATGATACGCATGTGGCCCATATTGAATTGCTGGACTTCTTAGGGAGAGTGGGTGGGAAGGGAAGAGGGGAGAGAATTTGGAACTCAAAGTCTTAAAAAGAGATGTTCAAAAAAAAGTTTTTGCATGCAACTAGAAAATAAGATACACAGGCGATGGGGCATAGAAATTTATCTTGCCCTATAAGAAAGGAAGGGAAAAGGGGATGGGAGGGGAGTGGGGTGACAGAAGGGAGGGCAAGCAGAATATATGCCATCTTGGAGTAGGGGGGAGGGTAGAAATGGGGAGAAAATTTGTGATTCAAATTCTTGTGAAAATCAATGCTGAAAACCAAATATATTAAATAAAAAAGATTATTAAAAAAAATTATGGGGATAGTGACAGGACACGAAATGATATCTTACAGATAAATAGTTGAGTCTGAGGCTGGCTAGATATAACTGGCTCTTAACAATTAGAATAAAATAACACAAAAGTTGGCTAGGGTGAAGAAACATGGTCTGGTCTGGAGCCACCTACATATATAATGGACCCTCAGCCATCAGAATAACACTGCTTCAAGGTAAACTTACCACTTAGTGGCTTTCTAACTAGTGATGGTCCTCCCCACACAAGATAAAGCTAGTCCTCAAATAGTTGTAGTCTGTTACCAGGACCATGCTTGAAGCCTTTGTAGTGCTATCATCTCCACTGGCATAGTCTTCAAAAATTTGTCACAACAATCTTCAGGCCTTGAAATTCTCTCATTGGAGATTTAATCCTTTGGATACTAAAGGACTTTTGGTCCTCAGCAGTTTCTTATTAAAATCTAAATATCCTTGAAAGGAGTAGCATCATACTGTTTAACACTTTGTAGTTTGGCATTAGCTCAGAGCATTATGGGGAGAGAGAACACCAACAAAAGAATTAGGAGAGTCTCCAAGGACAAATTCTGTGTGCTGTAGTTTTGCTTAACAAGGATAAATGTTAGAAAAAATATGGGCAAAATTACTAGATTGTTCCCTGCTTTATTAGCCTGAATACTAGATTATGAGCCTGGACTCTTGTTCTTGTACCATTTCCTAGTGTAACTCTAAGCATGTCTAAAATGTTGCTGTTTCACTTTTTTTCACTTGTAAAGTGTGAGTCTACCCTTTCTCGTGGCCTTCTTGTGATAATAAATTGACTCTAAAAATGGTCTCTTCACATAATTGTTGTTGGGACAACTTGCAAATTTCCACTTATCTGTGTCTGATTTATGTTTGGTGAACTGTGGTAAAGTATGGTTTTATTTAGGAAAATTCATTCAAGTTGATCAATTTTGGAAACACATCTAAAATAATGTTACCTAGGGCATTATCGTTACTCAGGTTTAGTTATTAGCTCCCAGAGGCTAGACCTAGTACCTTTTAATCCTCTTTTTTTTTCTTTTAAATTTTGGTTCCTAGTGTGAAGCGCAGCAACTGCTACATGGTTTGGGGTGGAGATGTAATCGCCAGTTCCCAGAGATCAAGTCGAAGTAATGTGGACCTAGAAATTGGCTGCCTCATTGACTTGGCCACAGGCATGATATCCTTCTCAGCCAATGGGAAAGAACTGGACACCTGCTACCAGGTATTAGCAGCAGTTGAGCAAAGTGGTAGGGAGTAGTAGCAGTGCACATACGTTTTGTAAAGCATCTGTGTTCTAGCTTCATGTCTCTCTTATATGATTGAAAACAGTTTTAGCTGCGGTAATTTCTTTGTGGCACTAGGAGAAAGGCTTCTAGAATATCATCACTTGTATATGTGTCTTATATCTTGGAGAACTTTGGTAATAATGTCTTTTCTAGAATGTAGTTATTCTTAGGGAGGATGGCGAAGTTGAAGTAATACAGTATACTACCATACACTTATTTTCTGTTTCTATTTAAATTTCAATTCTTTTTTTCTTATGTCATCTGATTTCCATGCCAAAATGATTCTATTCTCTTTTCAATAAGTACAGTTTTTAAAAGTAAGTAAACAGTTAGATAGCCTGGAGACCAGTTAAACAGAAGGAAGCAGACTGGGACTGAGCCATACTATGAACTCTTTAACCAAAATCATCTTTACCTCTGTTAGGAACTTAATCTTGTGATTGATGGGCAACAAGCCCCATTAGGGGCCTGCTGACTATTTCTTAGTTTTATTCAGTCAGTAAGTTGCATATTTTATGGGTAACAGTTAAAAGAATTTGCAACATGTAGGGAAAGAAACAGAGAGACAAATATCCTAAGAGGTCTAGAAATGCTGAACTATAATAAACTATGATAAATTTTCAAAGCTAGAATTATACCACAGGTTTTTTTTCTGATTAGAGGATGGCCTTATATTGACTGTTCCCCTGCTTTGGGCCTCAGTTTCCCCCTCCATAAAACAGAAAGATGTCCTTATTAACCTCTTTAGTAGTTCAAATCAGTAACTAATGATATTGATTTGAAAGTTTATTACAGATTTTATTTTAACTCAAGAAATCTTTCTTTGGGCCAGGTATTTCAACATGGAATCCTTTAATATTGAATCTAAAAGAAATAAAATCCTCGTTTTACAGAAAAGGAAACTGAAACCCAGAGAAGGAAAGTGTCTTGCCAATGTTGGTATAATTATTTTCTAAGCCAGACTAGAATTTGGGTTTCCTGCTTCGCAGTCCACTTTTCCTTATGTTATTCCTTATACTATGCCTACCTTGTTTTTCCTTATGGAAAAGAGAGTTTAAAAAAAACTCTTATTTACTAACAGTTGATTTGATTGATTTAGATCCCTATATGGTGGAATAGATTACACATGAATGGATAGGCAATGAAAATCTTGTTGGTAGTTGTAAATATGTTGTCCTCTAGTGGCTAAACATAGGGGTTGCAAGTCATTAATACTACTGACCAACCAAAACAACCAGTAAATATATTTATTGCACATCTGCTGTATGCCCAACACCATAATAAACATAATACAGCATACCAAAAAAAAATCTGAGACCGAGGCTTTTCCTTTAAGGAATTTGTCATTTTGTTGGGGAGAAAAAGACAGATACAGAAAGTAAGATTTGAAACGAGTCTTAATGATAAGTAGACCTTTATGGAATGAGTCTAGGAATAAAACCATTGTCTGCTAACATACTATTATCCTTCTAGTCACCTAGAATTAAAGCTATAGCATTTTGGGGGGAATTTTTGTTCGACTTTATCCAATCTGTACTTTCCTTTGGGGCTTTGCTTGTAGATGTTTTCAAGCTTCCCTGTCACCATAGTAGCTTATTGTGATGAGGTTCTTATTTGTTGTTTGCTCATTGTACCAGCCAATTAGAATTTGATTTGACACATTTTCTTTGTTCACATTGGGGGGTGTGGCCTATCAGGAGAGCTGGGCAGAAATGCCAATTTTCATTCCATCATCTCGACTCCACCCCAAATGATAGCATTTTCTTTGACTCATGTCTCTGCCTCGTCTCCCTCATCTAGTCATTTGCTAAGCTCAGTTGATGTTTTACCTAGAATAGTTCTCAAATTATTCTTCCGTTTCTATTCCTACTGCCATCACCTAATTGAATTCCTCATTACCTCTTGCCTATACTATTTTGAAGACTTCTTCCCACATCTAACACCTTCCCACTCAAGCCTCTGATACATACTACTGCTAGAGTAATGTTATCACTTTTGTAAACAAAAACACTTATTTTTGTAAGCACTGGGCCTCCTATTGCCTACAGAATAAATTGTAAATACTAAAGTTTTTCAAGGTTCTCCTCTATCTAATCATGAACTTTCCAGACATATCATCTGCTCTTTCCTTTTGTTTACATTGTTTCTTTTGAATGAAATGACATTCCTTTTTCCCTGTGCTGGACTTTAGCTGTTGAAATCCTCTCTACCTTTTAAGACCCAAATCAAATGCTATGTCTTTCATTAGATTTTTTCCTGATCTCCTCAGCCATAAATGATCTTCCTCTTGTGTACTTCATACCTTCCCCAAAGAACTTAATGCTTTTTATGTTGTTTGCATATCTCATGAACCGTATTATGCTTCTTCATGTCTAGGACCATATCTTGTTTGTTAGCTTGTGTTCCTTGCAAATCTCTTGGACATAGTACCTAATAAGAATTTGTTGAATTAATTAATTGGCGTTCCTGAAAAATATAAGGTATTTTGGTAAACCATGAATTGGATCTGTTTGGCCGAAGATAAGGTTTTACATTGAAAATAGTAGGAGACTAAGTTGGAAGAACGTGTGAGATTAAGATTTTACAGGACACCGAATGCCAGAGTGAGGAATTTAGATTTTATCTGATTAATAGTGAAGAACCATTGAAAGTTTTTGAGAAGTAGAATAACAAAATAAAAGCAGGCAGACCTAAAAGAAGCTGGCATAGGCTTCCTAATTTTCCAGCTTTAATCACAATTTTTAAGGGCATCTGGGAGATATGTGAATCGACAGAGCCAAAGATTTTTAACTTGGACTATTAATATTAATATCTCTGTTCTCTGAAAAAAATTGTGGTTGTCCGTTTCTTGGTGTTTGGGCTGAGGGAGGATGACAAAATTGTGTGACAGTTAAGACCAGGAATAGGTGCGGCAATAGAAGAAGCCTACCACCATTTCCCTCCCCAGTGCTTTTTCTTGTCACTAATGTGCCTATAAGTTTAAAAAATAATAATGATTATAGGCATGGATTTTCCAATACTGTAATTCACCAAATATCTTGCCAAGGCAGATCCTTCATCTCAGCCAAATTTCTCTGATACTCCTATGTACCTTGCCTCTCCAGGGAAATAGGAGCCTGCCAGTTTGATTAGACAGAGGCTTTTCTAATCATAAAGCAAGGAATCTGATTTTAATTTTAGAAGTACAGTCACAGAGGGGAGCACTCTCCTAGATTTTTTTTCAGAAAAAAAATACTATATCTGTGAGTGTACCATCGTGTAGTAGATACAGAGCTGTCATTGGAGCCGAGAGGAAATTGGTTTAAGTCTAGCTTCTGAAGAAAGTAAGCTAAGAACTGGATAAAGTATAGAAATTGTGCCTTTCTGTATACAGATTCGTGGTTGGTGGTCATTTGAATAAGCCAGGCCACCTGAATTCCTGAGAACACGTTTAATTTTTGCAGAGTTCCAAATATATTTTTATAAACTCTTAATGTGCAATTATTTTATAAAATTGGATAAGTAAAATATCTTCAATTTAGGGGAATAGACATATAAGGAACTTTATGTTGGACCGTTATATGTTTAATGTTCAATTTTTGTTATTGCTAAGTAATTAAATTTCATCCTATTGTTAAAAAAAAGAACATTGAACTAGATGGTATCTAAGGCCCCTTCCAGGTCCAATTCTGTAAGCCTCTGATCCTAAAATTTTGTGTATTATTGAAGATAGATATAAAAAAGTATGTGATGCTAATTAAAGGAATATTAAATCAGATTTTATTAAAAAAAAAGTCTAGCCTCTGACAAATATGGCTTTGTGACCCTGGGTAACTTAACCTTTCAGTGTCCCAGGATATTCCCTAAAATAACAAATTTTAGAGAATATGCCAGCTTGAATTGGTAAAGAGAATTTCCTTACCTGGAAATTCCCTATACCAATGGAATCATAGGTTCAGTCCCTATTCCTGTTCCCTATGGATATTTTTCAAAGGTCTGTGCTGGATTCTCTTCTCTGTATATGCCCTTTCTTGGTGTTCTCATCAGCTGCAATAGGCTCAATTATTATGTCTTTGTAGGTGTTCCTCAGGTCTATATATCCCACAATAGCACCTCTCTTGAGCTTTGATGATTTCACATCACCAGCTATGTCTTGGACATTTTAAATTGGAAAATCTGTTCATATCTCAAACTCACCATGCCCCCAAAAGAAGTTATTAGCTTTCCCTCAAAACCCACCCCTCTTCTGTACTTCCCTATTTCTTCAAAACTAACACCATCCTTCCAGTCTCCCACATTTGAAATCTTGGAGTCATCCTTGATTCCTTAATCTCCCTCATGTTCTCTATCCAGACAGTTGTCAAGTTAACTTCACGGCATGTCTTGTCTCTATTTCCTTCTTTCCACACACCAGCCTCCACCCTCTTTTAGGCACTCTTAATCTTTTTTTTTAATTTATTTTTAATATGTTTAGTTTTCAGCATTGATTTACACAGGCATTTGAATTACAAATTTTCTCCCCATTTCCACCCCCCCACTCCAAGATGGCGTACTCTCTGGTTGCCCTGTTCCCCAGTCTGCCCTCCCCTCCGTCCCCCCATTCCCCTCCCATCCCCCTTTCCCTTCCTTTCTCGTAGGGCAAGATAAATCTCTATGCCCCATTGCCTGTGCATCTTATTTTCTAGTTGCATGAAAAAAAAAAACTTTTTTACTTTTGAACATCTGTTTTTTTTTAAAACCTCGAGTTCCAAATTCTCTCCCCTCTTCCCTTCCCATCCACCTTCCCTAAGAAGTCAAGCAATTCAACATGAGCCACATGCGTATCATTAAGGCGCTCTTAATCTGTGTTGGAATAAATTCCTGTCTGATTTCTCTGTCTCAAGTTTCTTTCTTTTACAGTCTATCCTCCATACATTTGCAAACTGATATTCCTAAAGCACCTGAGCATGTCATTCCCCTCCTCGTTAAGCTCCAAATTTGTGTATTTGGGATTTAAAGCCCTTCACAATATGGTCTATGTCCTACGTTTCACAACACTACTTTTCACAAACACTTCTTTCTGGCCAACCTGACCTTTAGCTGTTTTGCTGTCCTGACACTCAATGCTTCATCTCCTATCTTTATGCCTTTTCAGTGGCTGTCCCCCATTCCTAGAATGTGCTCCTTCTTCCCCTTCACCTCTTAAATATTATGTACACTTTTAAATCTCAGCTCAATCACCACCACCTACAAGAACCAGATCTCCCATAAACACCTACATATAGCTCTAAAAATGGACCAGAATGAACAAAGAAAAAGAATCAGTTATAAAGTCCTTCTAGTCCATTAGTGTACAAAAAGACTGCCAGAATCCTGAAAAAGCATGAAGGGGTGACAAGATAGAGTAAGGTAGGAGGCACAGAGGACACAGAGGAGAGAGGGTAAATGCAGCATTCTGTAATAAGTCCAGTGTGGGGTGATCCAGGGACCCCATAGATGGCAGAATACAAGGACAGACCAGTTCCTAGGTTAGGATAAAATAGGCTCTGAGTAACACTCAACACAAGGTAACCCAGAGGCCCCATCTATGCAGAATACAAGGACAGACCAGTTCCTAGGTGAGGATAAAATAGGCCCTGAGCAACACTCAACACAAGGTAACCCAGAGGCCCCATCTATGGCATGAGATAGGGCCAGACTAGCATCCAGGGAGCCTGTACCAGACTGAGGATCCAGGCAGCTGTGGCTGAACTACAGCACAAGAAAAGGCCAGGAACAGATTTCAAAAAAAAAATATAAAACCTGGAAAGACTTGCATGAACTGATGCTGAATGAAGTGAGCAGAACTAGAACATTGTTCATAGTAACAACAACATTGTGCGATGATGAACTATGCTTTACTTAGCTCTTCTCATCAACACAAGACGATTCCAAAAGACTTGTGATAGAAACTATTATCCACATCCAGAGGAAGAACTGTGGATGAGATCAAAATATACCATCTTCACTTTTTTTTGTTTTTTGTGATTTTTCCTTTTTGTTCTGTTTCTTCTTCTACAACATGACTAATGTGGAAGTATGTTTAACACAATTGCACATGTATAACCTATATCATATTGCTTGCTGTCTTGGGGAGGAGGGAAGGGAAGTAGGGAAGGAGAAAAATGTGGAACTCAAAAGCTTTTTAAAAATGAGTGTTGAAAACTATCTTTACGTGTAATTGGAAAAAAATACTATTTACTAAAAAAAAAGGAATAAAAAAGGAAAGAAAAGAAAAAGTCAGACAATTCCTTCAGAAGGTATAGTCAAGTCTTAACTGTGGAACTCAGGACCAAAAAGGATCTCCTAACACCATTCAGGAGTACTGGAAAAATTTTTGACCCAAACACAAACTTAAGATCCAGAAATTAAGGCTGAAAATTTGAATAGACGGAAGAAAACATCAAATTTCCAAGTCAGAAGCATTTCTTAAGTACGTCCTGTATGCTAGACACTGTGCTAAGTGCTGGGAATGCAAAGAAAGACTAGTCCCTAGTCTCAAAGAGGTCATGGTCAAATGGAGGAAAGGGACAACATGCAAACGACTACGTATGAACAAGATACATTCAGGAACAATTGGAGATAGTCTTAGAAGGAACAAGACAGTGACGAAATATCTTGGACAGGGATAATCCAAAGGGGTAAATCCACAACAAAAAAAAAATCTAAGACTCTGAGAAAAGAATGTCCTGGCCACAAATATTGTAAGAGTACTAAGACGAAACCGAGAGAGATGCAAAATTGAATAGCTAAGTAGGAAACAGTGGTAAACTTTGCCCAAGAATTGAACTCCCTGAATACTAGAATGGGCCAAACAGAAATTAATGAATCCATGAGACCATAAGAAATATTAAAACAAAATCAAAGATTGAAGAAAAAGAAGAAAATTCAAAGTATATATTATCAAAAAAGTTGACTTGGAACACAAATCAGAGAGAGACAAACTAACACTCATCAGACTACCTGATAATCATGACAAAAAAAGGCATGGATACCATAATTCAAGAAAACATTCTTTTTAATTGCCAAGGTATATTAGAACCAGATGACAAAGTGAAAACAGAAAGATCCTCTGGTCACCTCATGAAAGAAATCCTAAAATGAAAATTTCTGGGAAAATCATAGCCAAAATCTAGAATTTCAAGGTCAGAAAAAAACTTATATAGCAGGCAAAATATAATTTAAGTACAAAGGAACCATATTCAGAATCACACAACAATTGGCAGCTGGAATTTTAAAGGAGAGGTAGGCTTGGGGAAATGATATTCCAAAAGGCAAAAGAGAAATTCTTAAAACTGAGAATAACCTATCTGGCAGATGTGAGTATATAATCTTACAGAGGGAAAAAAATAGTCTTTAATGAAATGGATGATTTCCAAGAATTCCTGATGGAAGGGTCAGAACTAAATAAATATTTGAAATGGACATGCAGGGATCAAATATTCACATTTGATCAGTAGGAATGGACTGTGTGAAGGTACATTGTTGTGATTTTTTTTAGTACTTAGTATTTTATTTTTCCCCAATTACATGTTTTCCCACTTAAGTATTTTATTTTTTCCAATTACATATAAAGATAGCTTTCACCATTCACTTTTATAAGATTTTGAGTTCCAAATTTTTTCTATGCCCCTCCATTTCTTCCCCTTCCCCTCCCCAAGACATCAAGCAATCTGATATAAGCTGTACATGTGCAATCATATTAAACGTATTTCCACATTAGTCATGTTGTGAAAGAAGAATCAGAACAAAAGGGAAAAACCATTAGAAAGAGGAAAAAAGAGAAAATAGTATGCTTCAGTCTGCATTCAGACACCATAGTTCTTTTTCTGGGTGTAGTATTGTCCATCATGAGTCTTTTGGAATTGTCTTAGACCATTGTATTGCTGAGAAGATCTAAGTCTATCAAAGTTGATCATTGCACAATGTTGCTGTTATTGTGTACGCTATTCTGCTGGCTTCATTCTGCATTAGTTCGTGTAAGTCTTTCCAGGATTTCTTGAAGTCCACCTACTCATCATTTCTTATAGTGCAACACTATTCCATTACATTCGTATACCACAACTTGTTCAGCTGTACTCCAGTTGAAGGGCATCACCTCAATTTCCAATTCTTGGCCACCACAAAAAAAGATTCTATAAATATTTTTTGTACCTGTGGGTCCTTTTCCACTTTTTAATTATCACTTCGGGATACAGAACAGTCACCTTTTCTGGAAAGCATTGATTTTATGTTGGGAGATATTGTGAATAAGAGGAGGAACTCTCAGATTTTGTTGTATCCTCTTATCCTTTGTTAACCTAAGTAAGAGAATGATCTGACAGTCCAGACACTGAACTTAGAATCTCTCTCCTATGATTTTCCAGACACAGAACTCTGGGCTCAATAAATCAATTAATCTATCAACAACTGTATGTTAGGTGTACCCTATATGGCTGATACTATACCTTATATGAACAGCACCTCATACAAAAGGTTAGAGCATGGGCAGCTAAGGGGAATTTTGGCTGGATTCATGAAGGAGATAGCTCTGAGGTTGAACCTGGGAGGATTTTGAGAGACAGAAATGAGAAGAGTGTGTCTCAGGGCCTCAGGAAAAGTATGTGCAAATGTCCAGAGTAGGGGAATGGAATGTGAAGTTGAGGACAAAGCCAGTTGTCAGTCCATTTTGGCTAAGCAATTGACTCATGGAGGGAAATAAGTTAGGAAGCAGAATAGCGAAGGTAACTTGGAAAGAGTGGTAGAGGTTCAATAGAGGGACTCTTAACCTTTCTGGAGGTTTTTTTCCCCTGAACTTAGCAATCAATTGCAGACCTCTACCAAAAACTGTTTACATTGGAATCATGGAACAGGGGATCAAGTTAAACATTCTTGAAAATGGGACTATTCTTATGAAGATTGTAACATTCTTTTGTAATGGAAGGAAATCTATTATAAAGTCAAACACCACTAATTCCCCAATTACATTTTAAAACAATTTTAACATTTGTTTTTAAAACTTTGAGTTCCAAATAACTTCCCTTCCTTCCTTCCCTCCTCCTTCAATTGAGAAGGCAAGCAATTTGATATAGGTTTTATATATGTAGTCACACAAAACATATTTCCATATTAGTCATG
The DNA here is from genome assembly GCA_028646595.1 of Phalanger gymnotis. Lineage (NCBI taxonomy): Eukaryota > Metazoa > Chordata > Mammalia > Diprotodontia > Phalangeridae > Phalanger > Phalanger gymnotis. The sequence goes on along the minus strand of CM053624.1, from coordinate 144,986,758 downwards.
TTATGAAAGAAAACAGACCAAAGAAAGAAAACGAAAGTAAAAAAAAAAAGTATGCTTCAATCTGTATTCAGACACCAATAGTTCTTTGGGGATAGATAGCACTCTTCATCTTAAGTCCTTCAGAGTTGTCTTGGATCATTGTATTGCTGAGAATAGCTAAGTCATGCATAGCTGGTCATCTTAAAAAATTGTGTTACTTCGTACTAAGTATATTTCACTTCGTATCAGCTTGTGTAAGTCTTTCCAGGTTTTTCTGAGAGCATCCTGCTCATCATTTCTTATAACACAATAGCATTTCTATCACAATCACGTAGCACAATATGTTCAGCCATTTTCCAGTTGATAGCCATCCCCCCAATTTCCCACTTCCTGCTACTGGGAAAAAGCTGGTATAAGTATTTTTGTACATATAGATGGCTTTTTGTTTTTTTATTTCTTTTTGGATACAGACCTGGGAGTGCCATTGCTAGGTCAAAAGGTATGTGTGGCTTTACAATCCTTTGGGCATTGCTCCAAATTGCTGTAAACAATGGTTGAATCAGTTCACAACTCCACCAGCAGTGCATTAATGTCTCATTTTTCCCACATCCCCTCCAATCTTTGTCATATGAGGTCGTAACTCCAAATTGTTTCAATTTGCATTCCTCCAGTCAATAGTGATTTTTAGAGCATCTTCACATATGGCTATAGATAACTTTGATTATTTCATCTGAAAACTGTTCATGTCTCTTGATTATTCATCAGTTGGGGAATGGCTATTTTCATAAATTTGACTCAGTTCTCTATATATTTGAGAAACGAGGGCTTTGTCAGAGAAATTTGCTTCAAAATTTTTTTCACAACTATATATTTCCCTCTGTCCTGTTCCCCTACCCCATTTATTCTGTTCTCGCCTCCCTTTCCCCTTGTCCTTCCTCAAAAGTGTTTTGCTTCTGACTACCACTACCCCCAATCTGTCCTTCCTTCCATAATTTCCCCACCCTTTTTCTTATCCCCTTCCCCTCCTGCTTTCCTGTAGGGTGAGATAGATTTCTATACTCAATTGAGGGTGTATGTTATTCTTTCTTGGAGCCATTTCTGATGAGAGTAAGGTTCATGCATCTCCCCTTTGTACCTTCCCCATCTTCCCCTCTACTTTAAAAGATTTTTCTTGCCTCTTTTATGTGAGATAATTTACCATATTCTACCACTTTTTCCATTTCTCCTAGTACATTCCTCTTTCCACCCCCTTATTTATTTTTTTAGATATCATCCCTTCATGTTCAACTCACACCTGTGTCCTCTGTCAATATATACTCCTAACTGCCCTAATAATGAGAAAGTTTTTATGAGTTACCAGTGTTATTTATCTTCATATGTAGGAATGTAAACAGTTTATCCTTATGTTGCAACAATCCAGCTAGCAGCTGTCGTGGGGGTGAAAAACCAACACAAGCCCAACAAGAACACTACCAGCATGCTGCAAAAGTCCATGTTCTTTAGATCTGCTTTACCAAGGAAAGCAGTGTTAAAGAGTTGACAAGTTTACTTTAATCCAGCATACAAATACTATTCACTTAGTTCAGGGGAAAAAGCCAGCACCCTGAACTTCGGAGCAAATTATAAACAAATTACAGACATCGACAGACAGACCTTGTCTGATTCAAATCCCAATACATAGTTACCAGAGTTTAACAAAGTCCCAGCCTCAGGGTTCACGAGCCGGAGGGCTCTTAGCTACAGCTCCCTGCAGTCTCCCCATCAGCGCACCACCAAGAGTGAGAACTCTGAGCAAATAGCTCTGTCTTCTTTTCTTATACCATTTCAGACGTCATCAAACATCATCTGAATGACCAGAACTTAGGCTCGTATGATTGGCTCTTGAGTTAGCACCTCCCCTTGGTACCCTGGGAGCTTCACACCCGCATAGGCTTAGCATCTAATAGGGGTTTGGGCCTGGGGCTTAGCACCTAGTAAGACTCAATGAAATACACTGAACTAATCAAAGGAAACAAAAGCTAAACTCTTCAAGGGCACTTGGTTAAACTGTGTGCTAAGAGCCCATTTTGCTTACCAACACACCTTATTAAGCGACTTATAATTTCCCTTTTGTGTTTACCTTTTTATGCTTCTCTTAAGTCTTGTATTTGAAAATCAGATGTTCCATTTAGCTCTGGTCTTTTCACCAAGAATACTTGAAAGTCTTCTATCTCATTGGATGTCCATGTTTTCCCCTGAAGGACTATACACAGTTTTGCCTGTTAGATGATTTTTGGTTGTAATCCTAGCTCCTTTGCCATCCAGAATATCATATTCCAAGTCTTTCCATCTTTTAATGTGAAAGCTGCTAAGTATTGTGTTATTTTGACTGTGGCTCTACCATATTTGAATTTTTTCTTTCTGACTCCTTGCTATACTTTCTCCTTAATCTGAGGTCTCTGGAATTTGGCTAGAATATTCCTGGGAGTTTTCATTTTGAGATCTCTTTCAGGATGTGCTCAGTAGATTCTTTCAATTTCTATTTTACCCTCTATTTCTAGAATATGAGGGCAGTTTTCCCTGATAATTTCTTGAAAGATGATGTCTAGGCTTTTTTTTTTGATCATAGCTTTCAGGAAGTCCAGTAATTTTTAAATTATCTCTCCTGGATCTATTTTCCAGGTCAGTGGCTTTTCTAGTGAGATATTTCACATTGTCTTCTGTCTTTTCATTCTTTTGGTTTTGTTTTATTGTTTTCTGGTTTCTCATAAAGTCACTAGCTTCCATTTACTCCATTCTAATTTTTAAGGACTTATTTTCTTCAAGGAGCTTTTGTACCTGCTTTTCCATTTGGCCAATTCTACTTTTTAAAGTTTTTTTTTCCTCAGTGAATTTTTGTACTTCTTTCTCCATTTGGCTAATTCTGCTTTTCAAGGCATTCTTCTCTGCATTGGATTTCTGCACCTCTTTTACCATTCAGCCTATTCTCTTTTTTAAGGTGTTATTTTCTTCAGTGGTTTTTTTTTTGTGCTTTACCAAGCTGTTGACTCTTTTTTCATCGTTTTTTTTTGCCTTACTCTCATTTATCTTCCCATTTTTTCTTTTACTTCTCTTGCTTGATTTTCTAAATCCTTTTTGAGTTCTTCCATGGCCTAAGACCAATTCATATTTTTCTTTGAGGCTTTGGATGTTGGAATTTTGACTTTGCTGTCTTCTGAGTGTATATCTTGATCTTTCTTGTCACCACAGTAACTTTCTCTGATTAGAATTTTTCTGTTGTTTGCTCATTTTTCCAATCTATTTATTGATTTTTAACTCTTTATTAAAGTGGAGTTCTATTTCCAGGGTGGAGCATACACTGCCTCAGCTTCAGGGGTTTTATGCAACTGTTTTCAGAGAGATCTCTAGGTACCTGTAAATTTTCAGTTTTTCCAAGGTAGTATGATCTAAGGAAAGGTGTGTTTACTACTTTCCTAGCCTGTGCTGTAGTCTGTGAATGACCATAAGTGCTCTTTTCTGCCCTGGAGTTGTGATGAAGGTCCCCATTCCACTATGGCTGCAAGCGCTGATGTTCTTGTACTCCTCCTAGCCCTGGGATTGCCACTCAAGATTGCATCTAAGATCTGAGTACGGGCAAAGCAACAGAGTCCTGCCCCCACTGCCAGCAAAGATTCCCCTGTAATCTCCTTCTGATCAGTTGTTTGACTTGCCATCTGTGGGCTGAGAGCTCCAGAAGCAGACACTGCTGCTGCTGCTGCTGATTCAGTGGTTCCCAAAGCCTGCCCCTGGTTTGCTGGGGTCAGGTCTGTGCTGGTGCAGCATGTGCTGGACTGTGCTCCATTCTCTTCCTGGTGCAACAGACCTTTCCTGCCAACCTTCTAAGTTGTCTTTGGCTGGAAAATTATTTCACTCCATTTTTTTGTGGCTTCTGTAGCCCCAGGGATTGTTTTATGGCCTTATTTAAGGATGTTTGGAAGAGTTTTGGGGAGAGCTCAGGCAAGTAATTGCTTTTACTCCACCATCTTGGCACTGCCTTATGAAGGTACATTCTTTACAGGAAAATGGGGGATAAGAAAATAGTGTCTTCTCAGACACCTACTATATATAAGGGTCAGGGAGAAAGTTAAATATGATAAATAGAAACACAGAGTTGGGTTTATTTATTTTTTTGGTGATCTAGGTCAGGGCTGTCTGCAGTGCAATTTATGTGGCCCACCTACAATCATAGAAATTTACATAAATGCTTTAGTAAACAAAGCCAAGGTACCTCAGAGCTCTCACTAAAATGGCAAATCAAAATATATTGCCTATTGTTTCAATAAAAACCTAAGGTTGGACAGCCCTGATCTAGGTAAAGAAGGAAGGGTCAGGGAATATACTGGGGGAAGGAAGTAGTTTCAATCTCATGTAATAGGGATCCTTGAGAAGAAAAGTACACAAACATGGAGGAAGGGTTGGAAAAATGAGTATCCCATGAACCTCACTTTTATCTAATGCAGACAAAGGAAAGTTGAACATAATAAACATAATCATCATTACTAGCACTTATTTCTAGAGCACCTAAATATATTATCTCATATTTATTTACAACAACCCTAGAGGCAATTGTTATCACTATTTTTCATGTGAAGTAAAGGGTTAGGAGAGGTTAAGTGACTTGTCCATTGTCACATAAGAAAGGAGAAAGAGAATAAGCATTTATATAGCACTAAGTGCCAGGTACAATGCTAAGCATTTTTAAAATGTTATCTCATTTCATCTTTACAACAAACCTGTAGGGTAGGTGCTGTTTACACTTGAGGAAACTGAGGCAAACAAGTTAAGTGTCTTGCCCAGGATCATACAGTAACACAAATAGTAAATGTCTAATGCTGGATTTGAATTCAGGTCTTCCAAGATTCTAGGTTCAGTGCACTATCCAGTGCACTGCCTGCTGCCTACCATGATGTAGATATGCATTAAACCTAATGAAAGAATAGGCAAGGCTACCTACGGGTAAGAGAGGAGTTTAAGAGACAGACATTAGAAGTGATGGGAGTAGTCATGAAGAAAATAAACTCCAGAGTCTGGAGTTGGGGGGTACAAGACTGTAGGTCAGAAAAGCAAGAAGGAGAGATTAAAAGGAAAGAAAGTAATAACCTGTGATCAGGACAGGGCAATGAAATGGAAACAGATTGTATGATGTCTGGATTACAAGTGTTAGACTCTTTTTTCTATATCTTTTTTTGCAAAGAGTAAAGAGAGGAAAAGAGAAGAAAATGTAGGAGGAAGAGTGAAATACCATGAATATGAATGGCAGAATTCTCCCATAAAAAGGAACAGGATAGCAGAACAAATCAGAAGTCAGAATACAACAATATGTTGTTACAAGAATCAGATTTGTATCATAAAATCATATCAAGCTTTGTATATGCTTATATACCACATAGATGACAAGTTAACATCAATAGATATTTGCACCAAACAGAATACCATCTAATTACTTAAAGGGAAAGTTAATCAAATGGTAAGGAGTATTAGACCAAAACTTTAATTGTGGAAGACCGTAATGTATCCCTTTCAGATGTAGACAAATCAAAATATACATATATATAAATGGAGAAATTTAGGATCTGAGTAGAACTTTAGAAAAATGAGAGATGGGATATCTCTAGTATTTACTGAATAGGAAGAGAAGGGAATTTACATTTTTCTAAGCACTGAATGGCACCTATATAAAAAGGGGCTATATATTAGAGCTCCAAACCTCATAAAAATGCAAAACAGAAAATAAAAAAGCAGAAGAATTGAGTAAATCCTTTACTGGCCATAATGAAATAAAATTATATTTAATAAAGTTTGTTTAAAAATAAAAATAATTAAGCAGATATTGAATCACTTAAAAATCAGTAGGTCAAAGAACAAATCAAGAAAAATAGGAAGTCTAATTACAGAAATGACAACAATATGACACTGTATCCATACTTGTAAGGTACAGATAGCAGCTAAAGCAGTCCTCAGGGGAAAATTTATATCTCTAAGCACTGTCACCAACAAAAAAAGAGAAAGAACAAATCAATAAATTAGATGTTAATTTTTTTTAAATTAAGTCAGAAATCATAGACTAAAATCCAACATAGAATAATAAATTAATAAAATAGAAAGAAAAACTTTTAAAAAACAGAAGCAAATTGACAAATACAACTAGCAGCAGTTTTTAAAAACCTAACTAAAATACATAACTCGCTAGTCTGATTTAAAAAGAGAGAGGAAAATCAAATTATTCATACCCAAAAGGAAAACTCACAAGTGAAAAGGCAAAAAGAAAATGATAAGAAATTATTTTGCCTAGTTACATGACAAAAAATTAATTGAGATAAAGAGATGAATATTTACAAAATATTTAAATAACAAAAGAAAAAGCAGATTATTTATAGAAGCTCCCTCTTTTAAGTAGAAAAGAACTGGAAACTAAAGAATTCCCATTTCTTAAGGAAAGGATAAATAAATTATGGTATATGGTATGGTATGGTATGTGGTATGGTATGGAATATTTTTTTCACTGTAAAAACTGGAGGAGATAAACAGAGAAAACTTGTATGTCCTGATGCAAAGTGAGGGGAGTAGAACCAGGAAAATAATTTGGCAGCATCATTAAAGAGAAAAACAACTTTGAAATACTTTAAGAACTCAGATCAATGCAATGACCAATTTCAGTTCTAGAGAACTAATTATGAAATATGCCCCCATGAAGAAAGGTGGTGCACTCAAGATGTAGAATAAGATATCATTTTTCAAACATAGGCATTGTAGGAATTCATTTTGCTTGACTACACATACTTGTCACAAGACTTGTTTTCCTTTCTTTTCCCCAATGGAGGTTGAGGCATGGCCAAGATGAGGCAGGATTGGGATAGGGTAGTAAAAAGAAAAGAGAGAAAAGAGGGCCCTTGAGGCACCTTTTTTTTTCTGTGTACAGAACAAATAGAAGGCCAGAAAGACAACTGAACAGCTTTGAAAACTACAGGTGAGACCTACATGCTTAAAAGGAAAAGCAAGCTATATATAAAAGAGATCTGCAGTTTCAGGGAGTCTTCATTTTTTTGTAATTCTGCTATGCATGTGGTAATGCCCCTTTTATTTTTTGTTAATCGAATTCAGAAAAAAATACATTATTAAAAATTCAAGGAAAATCAACTCAGATTATTAGGAAAATCCACTCAGATTATTAAAGGAAGCCAATTTACTACCCTTCTCTTCATTGAACAGTGCCTCTTAATGAGAGCATACTTTGTGTTTCTAATATTGTTTTCATTGTTGAGGGAAATCAATGTATCATTGTATAATTCAACCTGCCAGGGTTATGCCCTGCAGTATGGAAGTAGAACTATCTTAGAAACCCATCCTATGAGTTTAAAGAACATTGACTCCCTTTGAGTAGGTTTTGATAAATTGTAGAGTTTGGTCAGGTTACTATGGATTTCCTTGCTGTGATTCTGATGAATTTTACAAATGACAGCTCTTCAATATGCATGAACAAGGAGCTCTAGGTACATTTTTACATAATGAAACAGACATATGAGTGGAGTTGGTGGAGCTGTGAATTAGCCATTCCTGAGAACAGCTTAGAACCATGCCCCCAAAGTTGTTAAACTGCCCATACCCTCTGACTCAACAATATCACTGTTGGCTTATATCTTCTCCTCAAAGAAATCAAAGAAAGAAAATGACCCACATATAATAAAGCAGCTCTTTTTTGTGGTGGCAAAGAACTGGAGAATGGAGGGGTGGGGCGGTGCTGATCAGTTGGGTAAATACTGAACAAATTATTGTGTATGAATACATTGGAATGCCATTGTGCATTAAATGATGAAATGGATAAATTCAGAGAAACTTGGAAAGACTTATATGAACTAATGCAAAATAAAATGAGCAAAAACAGAAGTAAATTTCTACAACATCAGTATTGTTTAAAATGAACACTTTTGAAAAACTTGAGAATTCTGATCAACATAATAACCAATCACAAATCTGGAGAACCTGTAATGAAGTCTGCTACCCACTTTGTGAAAGAAAAGTGATCAACACAGAATGCAGAATGGTATAGTTTTTAACATGGACAGTGTAGGAATCTGTTTTGCTTGACTGGATCTATTTGTTACAAAGATTTTGTTTTCCTTTTTTTGTATGCAATGGGGGAGGGGAGGTAAGAGAGAAGCAAAATAGATGCTTGTTAATTGAAAAAATAAAATTTAATTTTAAAAATGTATGCAGCTTAGCAATTGGATGTATTCATCCATCATTCCCTTTTAGATTGGCATCAGAATCTGCTATCCCTGCTGTTGGTTTTGGTAAAGTTGCAAAGCTCATTCTCCTTAAGCCCCAGGCTAAACAGAAGCCCAAATCAAAAAAATCTCAGAATTGGAAGGAACCTGAAATACATCTAGTCCAACAGGAATTGTCTCTACAACATCCCTGATAAAAGGTCATCCAGTCTCTGCCTAAAGGTCTTCCAAGGCAATTCATCCCACTTTCAACAGTTCTTATTCTCTGGAAGCTTTTCCTTATAGCAAGGTAAAATCTACCTACCTGTAATTTTTATATATTTCTCCTAGTTTTACAAAATATTTCTAATTCCACTTGGATAATTTGAACCTCTTCAAATAATTTTCAATTCAGTTTAATGGAACAAATATTTATTAAATATTTACTGCGTACAGGCAATGTGCTGGGTATTAAGGATATAAAGGCAAAAATGTACCTGCCCTCAAAGAATTTACATTTTACTTGAAGACACTTACTGTGTTCCCCAAATCTTCTTTTGGCCAGGCTAAGAATTTCTAATACTTTCCTTCAACTACCTCTCCTATTGCATGATTTCTAGTCACCTCAAAATCTTGGGTGGTCTTCTCAGTACATGTTCCAGCTTGTTAATGTCATTCTTGAAAAATGATATACAGAACTGAATAAAGTATTCCACATGTGATATGACCAGGTAAGAGTTTCAGAAGACTCCTACCACCATCATTCTGGACACTGTTTTTTCTTAATGAAACCTGAGATAATATTAAGGTTAATTGACTGGGGGCTGGGGGTGGGGGGGGGGGAACCACTCATACTTTTGACTCATATTGAACTTGTAGCCAACTAAAAACCCCAGGTCTTTTTCACGTAAATTATTATCTAGCCACATCTTATAACATACATTCAATTTTTAGCCCAAACAGAAGATTTTACAAGTATCCTCTTAAATATCATTTTATAAATGTGGCCCATCATTATAACCTGTCAAGATCCTTTCAGATTCCACTTTTGTCATCCATTATAATAGCTAACTTCACCAACTTCATGCTATCTAAAAATCTGATAATTATTATCTCTGCCTTTATTCAGTTATTGATAAAACTATTTAATGGATCTCAGGCCAGCTACCTGGAGTATTCCCTAGAGACTTTTCTCCATACTGACTGTCCATTAAAAATTCTCTGAGTTGGAAGGAATCTCAGGAGCCATCTAGATCAACCCTTAAATAAATAGGATTCTTCTCTATAATATTGTCAGTACCTTGGATGTTTTATAATAAATATTAGGATAAATTTTAATAGTAGTAATAGAATAATAATAGAATAACAATAGTCTTAGAATAAATTTTCTAATAAGTTTTAGAATTGTGCCAGGAAATAAAGCAAGTTCATTTGGTAATAGTTTGGAGACAATATATTCTTCCTGATTATCGAAATGGTCATCTTTCCCATCCAGATTTCAGATTCTGGATGATACTGAAATCTAGGGAAAGTAGACCAGCAAAGAGTTGTATGCCTTAGTATAACATCAGAAATAATTTTTCTTCCAACTCTATACTCGCAGGTGTAGTTAGAATAACCTAAATACCCCAAATGTTCTTTTTTTTATAGAGTTGCCTCACTTTTTATGGTAGATACATACCTGAAAAGTTGGGTATAAATGACATTTTTGTAAGTCAAATGGGAAATGTCACAAAATAAGTGGGCTTGGTTCTAGCACTAGTTCTGCTGTTGACTAGCCATGTTATAATAGACCAGTTACTTAACTACATTTTACTTAGATGGATAGTAATGGTGTATGAACTTTAGCAGTTAGTCCTATCCCCTTATTTTGTGGGTGAATGAAGGAACTTGGAGAAGTTAGACATCTTTGGCTCACCGGCCTATTTACTATTCCTCACACTGGCCACTTAATCTTCCATTTCTGTGCTGGGCACTGTGCAAAAAGAGAAAAAAAAGAAAAATAATCTGTGACTTCAAGGAACTTCAATTTGCTGGGGTGATTGTTGGGGGTACAATATTTACAGATAATTTGAGGAGAGACAAAGTGCTTATAAGTCGGTGCATTCCAGACATGGGAAAGTCTGCCAGTGGCAGAAAAGTGAGAAATGTAATGCTGAATAACCAAGTTTGGCTGCAATCTAGATTATAAGATGGAATAATGTAAGTTTAAAATCTAAAAAGGTAAGCTGGAGCCAGAGTATAAAGGGCTTTAAATACAAACTGATTTGGCATCATTTAATTGTAGAAGCTAGAGACAACAGGAAGCCACTGAAGATTTTTATAACTGTTTATTGGATAGATTAAAGGGGGTGGGGGGAGAGAGCACGGAAGATGGGAGGCCCATGAAGAGGATGTTATAATTATCTGAAGGCCTACATTTGGGTAGTGGCTCTAGGAGTAAAGAAAAAGGAGATAGTTGTGAGAATTGTTGTGGAGATAGAGTTAATGAGATTTATCAAGCAGTTATTAGGCATGATTCAGCTTCAGGCCAAGAAAAGAGCTGACATGACATTTCAAGAACCCTTCTAACTCTTAGTCTACCATTATTCTCTAAATGCTATCACATTTTTTGATATTTTCCCATAGGTTGAGCCCAACACCAAAGTGTTTCCAGCCGTTTTCCTGCAACCCACAAGCAGGTCTTTGGTTCAGTTTGAACTTGGCAAACTAAAGGTATTTATTTATGTCTTCTTTCCTGGGAATTAAAAGTGAGATAACAGGAAGGAATATTGTTTTTATAGTGAGAAGCCAGATGTTGTTGCCTTAGGGACTCAGAGATCTAAATAATGATGTTCGCCACCAGCACCATCCACTTTATTCTGCCTTTTGATTTCAGTGGCCCTTATAAAGCAGTTATGAAACTGTTCTTATGGCTTTTTCCTCCCATTGTCCTATAGGGTGTTCTGAGGGTTAATTATAACTCTTATAACTCCTTTTTAAAGGTCTTTAATAAATTAAAGTTGGGAAATTTCTCAGAGTTCCTTTCAGTGTGATGCAATTTCCCATTTAGTTTATAAAAATCATATTGCCTACCACTGGACTGAGTTCATTGTCCAACAATTAAGAAGTTCCTCAATGCACGTGTGTTCTCTTTTCTTATTTTTCTCTCACTTGCTCCAGAATGCAATGCCTCTATCAGCAGCAATATTTAAGAGTGAAGAGAAGAATCTTGTTCCCCAGTGTCCCCCTCGACTAGATGTCCAGACCATACAGCCTGTACTCTGGAGCCGTATGCCTAATAGCTTCCTGAAGATAGAAATGGAAAGGGTGAGCGAACGCCATGGCTGGATGGTGCAGTGCCTGGAGCCACTTCAGATGATGGCCCTCCACATCCCTGAGGAGAACAGGTATTGGGTAAAAGAGAAGAGGGGTAGGCCTAGGAAGCTGAAGTGATGCTTTAGGATGCTTTCATATCTCTTCCTCTAGGATTCATACCTGGATGTGGTCAGCATTGGGACAGGACAGGCCAGAAGACCTCAGGACTGAATTTGGTTAAGTAGGAGCAAGCTGACAGATAATATGAGAGCTAGTCAAGCATTCTCTTCATTTGTAAAATGTAGGGGTTAAACTTAATGTCTTCTAAGGTCCTTTCCAGTTCTAGATCTATGATCCTATGAATTGAAGCCAGGGGGCTGATTAATTTTACAAGGTAAAAGGAAATGTTGAAGATGCAGACATAATGGAATTCTACAGGTTGTATATAGAAAGGGAACCCCTAGCAAATGCCCATTCTGAGTACAGGTAGGCAAGCAGAGACCAAAGTCTGCCAAGTTCAACAGAAAGCAAAGAGGAACAATTAAATGTTGGCCAACATCAGGAACAATACTAGTAAATAGGGTGGTGACCTTTGATCAAAGACTGCTCCATAATCTGGTTTTGTGCTCCCTCTAGTGCATGGTAGGTTGGGACTCATAGGTATATTCATAGACTCAAAGAGACAGAGCCCTGAAAATGTCAGTAGATCCTGATCTGCTAGAGCAGAAGTAGAGTGCTAAGTCTTCCCAAGTAGTTCATATACCAGAAAAGATAAAGGGCCAGTATTAGTCTAATTTTTAAAATGTAATGAGCAGCTCAGAGTCATGTAACCTTTATTCTATATTTGAATGTTTCAGAATGTTGCTGTTTTGATAGAGTGGAATCTAACACTTGACCACATGACATAGTAAAAAGAGTGTTGGACTTAAAATTAAGAAAAATCTATGTTCAAATTCTCACTCAGACTTGCTAATTGTGTTACCTTGGACAAGTCAATTACTCTCTGAACTCCAGTTTCCCCAGCCTTTAAAATGAGAGTAACACTTACGCCACTTTTTTTTAAAGTTTTTTTTTTTTTAGCAAAGTACTTTGATAACTTTAAAGCACTTTATAATTGGTACTTGTTTGTATCAATACATTTGCCAACAGTGTGCTAAAGATGTGAAATGGTAAAGATTGAGAATTGGGGGAGCAGGGGAGAGAATCTCCCTCTTTAAAAGAAAGGAGTGTTTCAAAATTAAATGAATGGGGGGAACCTTACTTCATCACATAGACTCTCACTCTTTGTTAGGTAAATATATTTTGGAATCAGAGAGGATTGTTTTCTTTTAGACCATGAGTTGATTATTTGTTGTGTTCCCAGGTGTGTGGATATCTTGGAACTCTGTGAACAGGAGGATTTGATGCGGTTCCACTATCACACACTAAAACTTTATAGTGCAGTCTGTGCCTTAGGAAACAACCGGGTGGCCTATGCCCTGTGTAGCCATGTAGAACTGTCTCAGCTCTTCTACACAATTGATAACCAGTACCTCCCTGGTCTTCTGCGCTGTGGCTTCTACGATCTACTCATAAGCATCCACCTGGCACATGCAAAGGAGGGAAAACTGATGATGAAAAATGAGTTCATCATCCCTATCACCAATACTACCCGGAAAATTAGACTGTACCCAGATCAATCTAAGCGGCATGGGCTACCAGGGGTGGGCCTAAGCATATGCCTTAAACCAGGATTCAATTTCTCCACCCCTTGCTTCATTGTAACCAGTGAAGAGCGCCAAAAACTAAGCCCTGAGATTCCTTTGGAGATTCTCAAGACCAAAGCCCTGAGTATGCTGACAGAGGCAGTTCAGTGCAGTGGGGCTCATATCCGTGACCCTGTTGGAGGATCTGTGGAGTTCCAATTTGTACCAGTTTTGAAACTAATTGGGACCTTGCTGGTCATGGGTGTGTTTAACAATGATGATGTTCGTCAAATCCTACTCCTCATTGATCCCGCTGTGTTTGGGGAACATACAGAAGAAGTACAGGAAAGCATGGAAAAAGAGGTGACACAGGTGGAGGAGAAGGCAGTGGAGGCTGGAGAAAAGTCCAGCAAGAACACCCAAGCTCCTGCTCGAGGTTTGCTTCAGACTCGATTACCAGAATCTGTAAAGCTTCAGGTAAAGGCTAAGTAACAAAGGAAGGATTGATACTGTGGGTATGGAAGGAGGGAGGGAGGGAAGAGGTGAGAGAGAGAGAGAGAGAGAGAGAGAGAGAGAGAGAGAGAGAGAGAGAATAAATTAGTCGCCTGAGGCTTTGGCTAGGATTACAGTAGCTAATTACTATGAGGTTGACTTATCCCATCTCTCTGGATCTCAGTTCTGTCACCACTATTATAAAGACCCAATGAGAAACCCAGAGAAGTTTTATATATCTACATCTCCACATCCAAGTATATGTATGTGTGTATGTATACACACGTGTATGTATATATTTGTGCATGTGTACTCTCACACAGCTTCAGACCACTGCAGCTTAAGTTAAGTTTTTGAAAAATAGAACATTTTTTACAATATGCTGTGTGGATCTCATTTTCAGGAATTCTAGTTTTTTCATATAGCATGTATGTCTCAGATGTGAGCCGATTGTGGTTACTGGTTGTATACTGTAGAACACAACCTGGGGTCTTATGTTCCTTCGGAACTCAGGAGATGTGATTTAAAATGAATAAAGCACATACCACAGAATAAGGGTACCAATGAACAGAAGCAGTTAGAAAGGAGAAAGAGAAGAGAAGAGGCCTACATTCTTTTTTTTATTATTATTTCTTTTTTTAATTTATTTTTAATATCTTTAGTTTTCAGCATTGATTTTCACATGCATTTGAATTACAGATTTTCTCCCCATTTCCACCCCCCC
>CM053624.1:144954304-144971859 GCA_028646595.1 Phalanger gymnotis | reverse complement strand
TGGGGGTGGAGGTAATCAAAAACAAACACTTTCGAAAAGGGACAGGGTCAAGGGAGAAAATTCAATAAAGGGAGATAGGTTAGGAAGAAGCAAAATATAGTTAGTCTTTCACAACGTGAGTTTTGCGGAAGGGTTATACATGATGATACGCATGTGGCCCATGTTGAATTGCTTGACTTCTTAGGGAGGGTGGGTGGGAAGGGAAGAGAGGAGAGAATTTGGAACTCAAAGTTTTGAAAACAGGTGTTCAAAAACAAAAAAAAAAGTTTTTTCATGTAACTAGAAAATAAGATACACAGGCAATGGGGCATAGAAATTTATCTTGCCCTACAAGAAAGGAAGGGTAAAGGGGAGGGGAAGGGAGTAGGGTGACAGAAGGGAGGGCTGACTGGGGAACAGGGCAACCAGAATATCCGCCATCTTGGAGTGGGGGGGAGGGTAGAAATGGGGAGAAAATTTGTAATTCAAACTTGTGAATATCAGTGCTGAAAGCTAAATATATTAAATTTTAAAAAAATTTTTTAAAAAAGAACTTATCATTCAACAAAACTGCTGGGAAAACTCAGAAATGGTTGGCAGAACCTAGATATAGACTACCATCTCATACCATATGCCAAGATAAACTGAAAACTAACTTAATCCTGAAGAATTGGCCAAAGGACAAACAATGAAATGATATATAATTTCATTAAAGATAATGGCAGTACTGAAACAACATATCAGAATTTGGGGGATGTAGCCAAAATGGTCCTTAGGGAAAATTTGTATCTCCAAATACCTTCCTTAACCAAAAGAAGGGGGCTGAGAGAGAAAGGGAGAGAGAAGGAAAAATACCGTATGTATTGGGAATACAACAAAAAAATACTAGAAAACCAACAAATTAAAAACCCCAAATTAAACACCAAAAGTAAAATCCAGAAAATCAAAGATAAAAAAATGAAAACAAAAAATATTGAATTGGTAACTTATACTAGGAGCTTTCTTTTTGAAAAAAAAAAACAACAAAATTGATAAACCATTAGCTAGTATCATTAAAAAGAAGGTGGAAGGAAACAAAACCAGTATCAAAATGAAAAAAAATCATAAGAAGAGAAGAAATAAAGTATGTTGTTAGAAACTTTTCCCCAACTAAATAAAATAATTACCAAAATATAAAATACCTATTAACAGAATAATTAATAATTTAAGCCAGTGGTATAAAACTCAAATACAAATAGATCATTGAAGGCTGCATGTTGACTTGGATAAACACAAATTAATATTATTTATGTTTAGTTGTATATTTATTTATTTTGTTAAATTTTTCCCAATTACATACACCTCAGTCTGATTGAGGGAGAGTTTTGCCTATTTGGCCAGGAGTTTGACATCTCTGATTTAAGCAGTCCAGTTTCAGAGCAAGAAATTAAAGAAGGCAGAAACAAACCTCCACCCAAAAAAAAAAAATTCCCAAGGCCAAATGGATTTACAAGTGAACTCTATAAAACATTCAAAGAGCAATTAATTCCATTATTACATCAACCGTTTGAAAATTGCAAAAGAAAAGATTCTATCAAATTCTTTCAGTGGCGCAGATGAGATCTTAATATATAAGCCAGAAAAAAAAATTCTAAAGAACAAACACTATAGACTAATACTCCTAAAGATTCTTCTATTCTCTTCTTTGTTAGTCCTGAAATAAATCAAAGTCATAAGTGGAAGAAAAAAGGTGTCTTTAATCAAGATTTAGAGAAGATATGAGCCTTGGTTACCTATATATCTGAGTACACTGATGTCCCCAAAGAAAACTCAGAGAAAAGTGTTTATACTTTCAGAAGGAAAAAGTCAAGGGGAGGGGCAGAGTTGTCATGTGAGGAGCAAGGCATGGTCAAGAGGCCCCAGCTGCTCTTCATAATCTGAACAAGAAAGGTTGTTTTACCCTTCGAGCTCAAACTCGCCATAAATCTTAATGAAAGATTTGGTAGCTATGGTTAGCCCAAGATCATTCTGTTTATAGAGCTAATGATCCCCAGAGGGGGGCATAGTTCAACCTAAAAGAGTAAGAATGCTAAGACATTCCTAAGATTGTTTAAAAGGAGAGGTTTTCTTACTGTCAGGATGGCCTTTTGACAGTAAAGGGAATATAACATTTGATACTAAGAATATTAATAGTTAATTTTTCCTGTCACCCTGTTAAAGAATCTGTCTCCCACCTATGGTTATTAAAAGCATAAAATTTGCTTCTCTTCTAATTCTTTTATAATATGGTCTTTAATGTTAAAGTCATGTACTCATTTAGAATGTTTTGCAGAGTATGGTACATAGGTTCCCAAAGTGGGCAATTACTACCCTCTGTGGGTGGTGCTGGAACAGTATTGAAATGACACAAATTTTAAAAAGTTAAAGGATTAAAGAAAATAGATTGCCAGGGGGTCGATGAATGATTTTTTTTTAAAGGAGGCAGTAGGCCAAATAAGTCTGGGAATCTGTAAAGGTTGATCTAAGCCTGATTTCTGCCTGAATGCTTTCCAGTTTTCCTAGCAGTTTTTATCAAATAGAGAGTTTTTTCCTAAGTAAATTATGTTTCAGGTTTATCAAACATCAGGTTGTTGAGTTCCATTGTTGCTGATTCTTCCTCAGCTTTTCTTTTCAATTATTTTACGTACCTGTTTTTGTTTATGATGTAGTTTAAGATCTGGAAGTGGTATTCTCTCTTTGTCCCAACCTTTTCTCCTTACACAAGTGAGCATAATATAAGGCAGTAAACGCTACTTAGTGTATTAAAAATGGAAGAGACGGTGTGGTATAGTAAGAGTAAGTTTTGAGTCAGTCAAGAAACAGCTCTGTGGTCTTCTAGCCCTGTAATCCTGAGCTAGTCTCAGGATTGTAGGATTTATAGCTGGAAGGGACCTTGAAATCATTAGTTCAGTCCTCATATTTTTAGAGAAAGAAACTGAGCCCCATGGAGGTTAAGTGATATTTACAAAGTCAGAATATGAAAATCATCAGAACTAGTATTCAAAACCAGGTCCTGATTCTAAAACCTATATTCTTTCAACTACATCACAGTATCTTTCACAATTCTCTTCTCTAAGCAAGGTGCAATAGAAAGAAAAGTGGATTGAGTTTTATAACCAATTATTTAGTGACTCTCTCCAAGTCAAGATGGTCACATCTCTGCTTCAGGATTCTAGGATACCCTGAGGTGTTTGTGGGTGACTTTTCTCTACTTGCAGTAGCTCAAGTACCTTCCTGCTGCATTCCTCCCAGCCCCGCCCCATCACTACCATTATTAGGTGCCAGTGATCAGTCTCCAGTTCCATTAAATCGTATAAAATCATATCGCTTTTACAAAGGGACATTTACTTCAAAGATATAGCAAGAACAACCTACAAACATTTCCCTCAACACCTCCAGGGTTTGCTTTATCTATATCACCTCTATCTTTGGGAAAATAGGCTCAAAATTTAACTCATTTCTTACCAAGTTTATGCCCGGACACATTTTGCCTGCCTGGTCAATCTGTATCTCTGCTTCCACTTTGCCTCAGCCTAGAAGTTCCCTCTCAAATGTTGTTCTTTGCCCTTTGTGGCATTTTTGCTGGATTGGCCATAAGCCTTGCCTGGATTCTTATTTCTAGATTCTTATGCTTCTCTGCCCTGATCTTTCAAAACTCCCCAAATCTGAGACTTTACTCCCTTCACCTAGAACAGAAAAGAACACACACAGAGGCTAGGTATAGTCCTTTATTCAGGGATACATGACCTCGATGGAGAGATAGCATTGTCTCTTGATCCTGTGAATAACAAGAGTCCAACAGATCCACCAAGATGGCAATCTAAAACCGTTGCCAGATAATTTTGCATACTACCTCTTTTGGACTTCACAACCAGATAGATAGATAGTTTAAGTAGTCCTCTGATACTTTCACGGATCCATGATTTCATTGGTATATGCTCCACTGATGTTGATTACAGTTCCTCTGTGCTTTAGTAGTTTGTAAGCATCTGTGGATAAAATAATTTGCTTGTCCAGCCTTTATATGATCAGCCTGTCTAAAAGCAGGTATTTAGACGGTAAATATGTAGTCTATCACTAAAACTATAATGAAAGACTTTCAACCTTGGTAGGACTGTATGCTCTACTGATGTAGCCCTTGAAAACCCAGGGACAAATCAACAGAAGAGTGAGGAAGTGAAGTATGATTTTAGTGAAGCTTATGTTTTTATAAATAGTGAAACTAAAGCTCAGAGAGGTTGCGTGACTTGCCCAAAGTTATCTGATTGATGAGGGATAGATTCAAGAATTCAGACCCAATATACTTTGATTCTAAGTCCAGAACTTTTTTTTTTTGCTCTATGTCCTGCTGCCTCTGGGAATTCTCTTCTTTCTTAGATTAACTATGATGAAAAGGAATGCTATGAAATTTTCCTCAATCCTGACTTTCCCATCTCTACCTGAAATTCATCTCTTCCCTATTAAATTATTTGATAACAATTTGTCTGGACCTTCCTTCAGTTGCAGTCTGCTATGACTCTGTATATTTATTTGTGTAGTTGTCTTATCTCACTTTTAGTTTGTAAGGTGCTTGAGGTCAGGGACTATGCCATTTTTCATCTTTATATCCCTAGTACCTAGCATAATGCCTTGCACATAGTAAAGACCTAATAAGTGCTCATTATATAAAATTCTCATTTGTTGGTCTTTTCCAAATATTAGAAGTTATTGATCCCCTTGATTTCTTAAGTAAGATAATTCCTTTTCTTTTCATTGTATAAAGCTAACCAAATACATAGACTTCCCCCTTAAGAAGTCCAGGTGAAGAAGTAGGGCTGATTCTCCTTATATAAAAACATCGGTAGTGCTTGGTGATGGTTAATTCATAACCGGTGTGTGGTGTAGGTAGTATTCAGTGTAAGAATTCAGAAGAGGAAGATATTAATGTGATGGTCTTTTCTCAGGAATCATCCTTCTTGACCCTTCTGCTGCATTTAATATTGTTGACTATATAGTTACTCTTCTCTTTCTGGGCTTTCATGACATTACTCTCTCTCTCTCACACACACACACACACACACACACACACTCTCTCTCTCTCTCTCTCTCTCTCTCTCTCCCCTACTCCAACCTATCTAATCTATTCTTATAAATTTCTTTTGCTAATTGATCATCTATGTAATGCCCCTAGAAGTACTCTGATCTAGGCCCCCTACTGTTTATACGCATTTTGTTAGTGACCTTATTAGCTCTCCTGAGTATATAAACTGAGGCAGATGCTCTCTTGAGGGAATTTAGACTTTTCTTTCCACCAAAGGGGAAGGTGCCCAGAAAATGCAAAGTCCAGTTCCCTAGATTTAAATCCCCCTTTTCCCTGAAGGGAAGAAAACCAGGGGAAGATGATGCCTGTGAAATTAAAGAAAGGCTTTTGTTAAGTAGGGAAGGAAAAAAAAAGCATGTGCTTTGGTACTGTCCAGCCCGTGCTGAATAGGATGACTTGTAATGGAGGGGAAGAACTTATGTACCTTCTAAACAAAGAAAGCTAAGGAACTTGGGAAAGGTAGGTTTAGAAAGGAATGAATTAATAAGCCCCATCCCCAAGGTGGGGGGGGAAGTGAAGAATTCCAATTGTCAGAGCTGTGGCCCTTTGACATACAAATGAGAAGGCATTCTTGCTGATAAGCAATCCATAGTTCAAGGCTTAATACAGAGATGTTTTCAAAAACAGAATATTCTTAGAGCCTTATAACCAAAGATAAGGGAGTCTCTGGAGATAAAGTTGTCTCCAAAAACCCTAAAACAGGATGTGTCCATAGTTAATCAGGAAAGTCTTTGAAGATTGGGATGCCTCTTGAAGGTCTATAAACCACCTATTGGCTCAGGGTCTGCTTCAAAGCTGGTAGTCTTAATTGGCTTCAGAGTTGCTGATTTTCTGCACATCCAGCTGGATTTACTCTTGATCACTGCAGAGGATTGTTGGTATGTCAAACCGTTCTGCTACTTAGTTAATACAGCTAGTCCTCATACAGCTTAATTCTTGGTTACCTATGTAATTGGGAAGCTCAAGCTAGTCGGAGTAGTTAGTATACTCATTTACAGATGCACTCATACAAGTTTAATTATCATCTGTATGTGAATGACTACCAGTTTTATATATTTCTCTCCAGACTATCCCATGAGCATCAGTCCTACACCACTAGTTGCCTCTTAGACATTTCAAACTAGACATTCAGGAGCAAACTAGGATTCCCTATCAAATCCTGCTTTTAATCCACAGAGCACAGGATATAAGCACTTTTTCTTCATGAGCATCACTCTCTTTATCATCTTACTTTACTTGATTGTTTTGATGTTCAAGAGATAGGTACTTACTTTCTATCTCAGATTTTTAAAAAGAAAAAAAAAACTTGCCATTCTCTTCCGGCAAATAATTGTGTCTGTGCTATCGTAATTTTGTCTCTTAGCAGTTCTATGATAATTCTTTTAAGAACGATTTCTAGTGTTAAATGTTACCCTGTGGTTTTATAATGACACTCTTCTCTGAGCCATACCTCCTGTAACTCAATTGTGTCAGGTACTTTCAATTATGACTATACTGTTGCTGTTGTGCTCTTAAGTTTCCTTAAAGTAAACTCAGCAAATTGTGCCAATTACCTGGGGGCTTCTTCTCGATGTGCTTCCTTTGTGATTAACTTTACTGAGACTTTCTATCCCTGATTTAAAGTTTTAGAAAATGAGTGAAGACAGTATATGAAAGGTGTCCTGTTCTGAAATAAATCAAAGCTATGGGTTGAGGAATAAAGTGTCTTTAATTGAAATAACAGAGTAGCAAAACTGCCACCCTGGGGGACATCCCATGAGTACAGAGCACAATGGATTTCTCAACTCCAAGACCTATGCAAAAACGTCTTATGTCTTTAGAAGGAGTGGGGGAGGGTAACATGAGGTAGCAAGAACTAGTCGACAGTTAAATACAGAAGTAGCTATTCTCTCAACAATTCCTCCTAAGAAATGCAGTGCTTTGGAGACATGTTATTCATAGGGGTTTTTTTTTTTGCAATGATTTATATGTAATTATAACAATTGTTTTTTAAAAAAGCAGTAAATTGAGATAATTATTAATATTGCCCAAAGTAATAACCCCATAAATAAATCTACTTATAATCATCTAAGGAAACCACATGCACATGACGACTTTCCCCAAAATATTCTATTTTATTAAAAGATATGTCTCATTTTTCAT
Organism: Phalanger gymnotis; assembly: GCA_028646595.1. Lineage (NCBI taxonomy): Eukaryota > Metazoa > Chordata > Mammalia > Diprotodontia > Phalangeridae > Phalanger > Phalanger gymnotis. Next base: position 144,964,640 of record CM053624.1, on the reverse strand, counting down.
TGGAAACCAAGTTTACTTTGTCATTTATTTTTTCATTTTCCATTCATGAAAGGACCACCAGCTATTTATCAAATTCTCTGACTTGGACTATCTATCAAGCCTTTTTGACAGGGCCTTCTGTAAATCCAGATCAATCTTCTGTCTGTTGGGGGATGCTATGCCTAAAGTGTTCTGGGTCACATTGTTTTGGAGAATATAAACATAACATTACAACATTGCTCAGAAGAAAAATGTAGGTGGGTCACATATTAGGGCATTGCTTCCATCTGACTTTTTCCCCTCGCCTTTCTATCTCAAATATATCATAAAAAAGTGTGACCCTCACTTAACTTTCTTTCGAAGAAAGTAATTGGGTGAGCCAATCACTGTAAATGGCTTAGTCCATTTTAAACACATCTTTTAAATTTCGGACAACTTTCTTTTCAACTATCCTTTGTCAGCATTCCTCCTAACTTTATCATGGAGATCTTTCTTCTTTCATTTTACTTGATTAGTCTGTATGTCCATCTCTTTCTTTTTGCTGGCTCTATATTTTTAACATCAGCATATCCTTGTAGAACTTATGTGCTTGGTTGAAAGGTTGTTATGCTGAAGTGGAGTTCAGCCCTAAGAGAAAATCTAAACCATCATTAAGATTCTAAAACAGAGGGGCAGCTAGGTAGTGCAGTGAGTAGAGCACCAGCCCTGGAGTCAGGAGGACCTGAGTTCAAATCTGGCCTCAGACACTTAACACACTTACTAGCTGTGTGACCTTGGGCAAGTCACTTAACCGCAATTGCCCTGCCTTGCCCCTTCCAAAAAAAGATTCTAAAACAGTTTCTTTTTTTGTGTAACTAGAAGGAACATTTAATAAATGCTCATTTACTTCCTTCCTGAGATAATGGCTGGCATTTACAAAGTACGTTTTTTTACATTTTTTTTAATATTTTTAGTTTTCAGTATTGATTTCCATAAGATTTTGAATTACAGATTTTCTCCCCATTTCTACCCTTCCCCCTACTCCAAGATGGCATATATTCTGATTGCCCAGTTCTCCAGTCAGCCCTCCCTTCTGTCACCCCACTCCCCCCATCCCCTTTTTTTTAATTACTTTCTTGTAGGGCAAGATAGATTTCTATGCCCAGTTGCCTGTATATCTTATTTCCCAGTTGCATACAAACCTACCCTCCCTAAGAAGGCAAGCAATTTAACATAGGCCACACATGTATCATTATGTAAAATCCTTCCACAGTACTTATGTTGTGAAAGACTATTTTTGCTCCCTCCTATCCTGTCCCCCTTTATTCAATTTTTTCCCTTGACCTGGCCCTTTTCAAAAGTGTTTGCTTTTGATTACCTTCTCCCCCTATCTGCCCTCCCTTATATCATTCCCCCTTTTTTATCCCCTTCCACCTTCTTTCCTGTGGGGTGAGATACCCAATTGAGTGTGTATGTTATTTCCCACTCAAGTCAAATCTGATGAGAACAAGATTCGCTCATTGCCCCTCACCTGCCCCCTCTTCCCTTCCTACAGAACTGGTTTTTCTTGCCACTTTCATGTGAGATAATTTATGCCATTCTATGTCTCCCTTTCTCCCTCTCTCAATATATTCCTTTCTCATCCCTTAATTTGATTTTATTTTTTTTAGATATCCCTTCATATTCAACTCACTCTGTGCCCTCTGTGTGTATGTGTGTATATATGAATATATTTATATATATATGTATATATGTATATATATATATATATATATATATATATTCCCTTCAGCTACCCTAATACTGAGGTCTCATGAATTATACACATCATCTTTCCATGTAGGAATGTAAACAAAACAGTTCAACTTTAGTAAGTTCTTTATGATTTCTCTTTCTTGTTTACCTTTTCATGCTTCCCTTGATTCTTGTGTTTGAAAGTCAAATTTTCTATTCAGTTCCTGTCTTTTCACTGAGAAAGCTTGAAAGTCCTCTATTGTATTGAAAATCCATATTTTGCCTTGGAGCATGATACTCAGTTTTGCTGGGTAGGTGATTCTTGGTTTTAATCCTAGCTCCATTGCCCTCCGGAATATCGTATTCCAAGCCCTTTGATCCCTTAATGTAGAAACCGCTAGATTTTATGTTATCCTGATTGTGTTCCAACAGTACTCAAATTGTTTCTTTCTGGCTACTTGCAGTATTTTCTCCTTGATCTGTTTGCTCTGGAATTTGGCGAAAATATTCCTAGGAGTTTTCTTTTTGGGATCTCTTTGAGGAGGTGATCTGTGGATTCTTTCAATTTCTATTTTGCCCTGTGGCTCTAGAATATCAGGGCAGTTCTCCTTGATCATTTCTTGAAAGAGGATATCTAGGCTCTTTTTTTGATCATGGCTTTCAGGTAGTCCAATAATTTTTAAATTATCTCTCCTGGATCTATTTTCCAGGTCAGTGGTTTTTCCAATGAGATATTTCACATTGTCTTCCATTTTTTCATTCCTTTGGTTCTGTTCGATAATATCTTGATTTCTCACAAAGTCACTAGCTCCCACTTGCTCCAATCTAAATTTTAAGGTGGTATTTTCTTCAGTGGTGTTTTGGACAATCTTTTTCCATTTGGCTAATTCTGCCTTTCAAGGCATTCTTCTCCTCATTGGCTTTTTGGAGCTCTTTTGCTATTTGAGTTAGTTTATTTTTTAAGGTGTTATTTTCTTCAGTATTTTTGGGTCTCCTTTGCAAGTCATTGACTTGTTTTTCATGGTTTTCTCTCATCCTTCTCATTTCTCTTCCCAATTTTTCCTCTACTTCTCTAACTTGCTTTTCCAAATCCTTTTTGAGGTCTTCCATGGCCTGAGACCAGTTCATGTTTCTTGGAGTCTTTTGATGTACTCTTTGACTTCTTCTGGCTGTATGTTTTGGTCTTCTTTGTCACCAAAGAAAGATTCCAAAGCCTGACTCTGAATCTAAGACCGTTTTTGCTGCCTGTTCATGTTCCCAGCTAACTACTTGACTCTTGAGTTTTTTGTTGGGGTATGACTGCATGTAGAGTAGAGAGTACTTTGTTCTAAGCTTGAGGGGATGCACTGCTGTTTTCAGAGCTATTTCTGTACAGCAAGCTCTGCCACATCTGTGCTCCTCCTCCCCCAACAACCGCCACCCAGGACCATGACTCAGATACAAGCAGGCTCTTCACTCCTGCTCTAATCTGCCACTTAATTCCTCCCACTAGGTGGGCCTGGGGGCAGAGGCAACTGCATCTGTAGCTCTGGAAGCTGCCTCAGAGCTGCACCACCTCTGCTGCCCCCGGGGCGGTTGTGGACTGGGAACTCTTTTCACTCTGTCTCAGCAGCTTTTCCCACTAACCTTCTCTGTTGTCTTTGGCGTTTGTGGGTTAGAAGTCTGGTAGCTGCCACAGTTCAGGGTGCTATGGCCTGTTCTGCGTGGCTCCCAGTCTAGTTTGGTCCTGGCATGGCCCAGGCTGGGCTTTGCTCACAGCTCCATGCGATAGACCCTTCCCAGTGACCATCCCAGCTGTCATGGGTTGGAGCCCAGTTTCCCTTTGATATTTCGTGTGTTCTGCAGCTCTAAAATTTGTTCAGATCCATTTTTTTATAGGTGTTTGGAGGGACCTGGGGGGGGGAGCTTAAGCAAATCGCTGCTTTATAGCTGCAATTTTGGCTCCAACCCTCCACCCCCATCCCAGCCCAACACAGGAAAAATTACATCAGAGTAACAGAGAGGTAACTTATTTACGTATTACAATCTTGTCCATTCCTCTTAGGTCACAAAAGGTAAAGAGCAGATAGATCCGCAATCCTATAGTTTCTTCAATGTCATAAAAGTTGAACAAACTTTAATTAAGTTTAACATTAAGTTTAATTAAATATAACAGAGTCATAATCTCATACATCCCCTAATGAAACAAACCTCATCAAACAAACTCTGTAGGTAAACAAAATTAGGTTACAAATTAAACTTCATTTTTAGAATTCACAAATAGACTGATTGAGAAAGAGGATTCACATGTTGCCAGGAATCAAAGACAGTTAAGATTCCTCCTCCAGATTCTTGTCCAAGGAATGTTTAAGGCTCTTAAGTAAATTTTCACATCCCGTGAGACAACTTTTGTTCAGGAGGCTAATATATAGATTTTTAGTTAACTAAAAATTACGGGAGGAATGATCTTGAGTCCTGAATAATAAAAAGAAATAAAAATTACCCAGTAATAGCTAGCTAGCCAGAAAGATAGGGCATGGCCAATGCAAAAAATTGATTTGCTTGGCAAAACATGTTTGCAACATGGGTTTTGTTTTTCATTCTCAGTAGCGGGAGAAAGAGGGTGGGAGAAAAAAGGTTAGATTTTTACTGATTAAAAAAATAAAATTTAATTTTTTAAAAGGGGATATGAAGACTATCCTTGAGGTTTGATTGGTCTGAGGACCTAAAAATTCAGGCTTGTTGACATCACTTCTTGGTTGCCTAGTTAAGAAACAGCTGCAAGAAGTTGCAAGGACTCTGTGATAGAGGCAGGTATGTTAAATGTGCTGCCACATGTGACTCATAGCCCTCCAGAGCAAGGCCCAGAACTAGATTAATATGTAACTGGGAAATATTTAACAAGATAAATAAAATACAGTAAAACAGATAATTTTAGTATGTGGTTTTCTAAGTCAGCATCATCCACAGGTGTCTGTAAGCATGACTTAGGGGCCCCCATTTCTATGGGAGTTTGAAAACTTTGCTCTGTGAGGCTCAGCTGGTGGGAAACAATGAACAACTCTGATAAAGCTGAATCAACTTGAGGTATCCCCAGTGCCTATTCTTGTTGAATATCCTTCTCTTGCTATGAATAAGTAAATATCCTTTTGTAAACTGTTTTAAAAAGAAAAAAAATGTAAAAGAGTGGTCCTTAAAAGCCTAGGACTTAGGAAGGGAAGCCAAGATGGCAAAGTAAATGCCTGAGATCTCCCTCAAACCTCTCCAAAAACCTTTAAATAACAACTCTAAACAAATTCTAGAGCAGGAGAACCCACAAAAGACAGAAAGAAAGAATTTTCCAACCCAAGACAACTTAGAAGGTCAGTAGGAAAGGTCTATTGCACCAGGGTGGTAGTGGAGCAGAGGCCAGCCCAGGATTCTCCAGCACAGACCTGGTCCCAGCAAACCAGGATCAGGCCTCAGGGCAACTGAATCAGTGGTAGCATGGCAGTTTCCAGACCTCTCAGCCCATAGACCATAACAGGGTTGAACCACTGCTCAAAAGGAGATTTACAGGGGTCTCTGCTGGCACCAGAGCTCTGTTGCATTACTGATGCTTGGATATAGGTTGCAGTCCTGAGTCTCAGTCCATTGTTAGGAAGAGTTCTAAGGTTGAAAAGAGTGTTTGTGGTTGCTCATAGAACACTGTAGAGTACAAGACAGTAATAAACACTCCTCTCCCTAGAGCATACCGCCTTGCAAGAAATAAAACCTTACAACTCCTCAGATTTGCCTCTGTTCACAGTGACACAAGACACGTGAAGCTTGTTACAATGCCCCCTCCACTTGGGAAGCAGAGCCTCTTTATCATAGAGTTAAAAGTCAAGAAATAGGCTGGGAAAGTGAGCAAGCAACAGAAAAAATTTTGGCCATAGAAAGTTACTGTGGTGATAAGGAAGGTCAAAATACACACTCAAAAGAAGAAAACAAAGTCAAAATTCCTATATTCAAAGTCTCCAAGAAAAATATGAATTAGTCTCAGGTCATGGATAAACTCAAAAAGGATTTTTTCTTTTTTTATTACTAAAACAAATATACAGTAAAAAAGAAACATAAATTTAAATACTGAAATTTAAATACAAAATAAGAAAAGGAAAAAGATGTTATGTGCACAGCAGAGTGTAAGAAGGGATTAAAAATAAATAATAAATTTGCATTTCAAAAAAGCCTATGTAATAAATTCTATACATTGTATTGAGAGCTGTCCATCTTTGCTTCCTTGTTAGGTTTTCTTTTGTTCTCTACTGTGCACTTTTTCCTTGGTCCTTTTCCCCTTCTCCCCCTAACCCCAGGCTACTTAAGGACAGTTACAGACATATACTTTCCCTAACAAATTTTACTTCTGATCTTTGTTTTCATATTTGCGCACATATATATAAATATATACATATATTATGCATATATGTATATATCTATATATCTATATCTAGATATATCTATATGTATATATCTATATTTCTGTATCTATATAGAGATATAGATATATATTTCCTATCCCTCCTGATTCTTCTTCTTTACTTCTACTCACTACCTTGCCCTCCTGTTACTTAACCTACCCGCTCTAAGAGGATCCCTCCCTTATCCTCCCATTGCCATAAATATAATTACTTTTCTGTACCCCCTTTGACCTATTCCTTCATCTTTACCTCTAGAGATCCCTCCCTTATCCTCTCCCCCTCCCTATCCCCTTGGGATTTTATTTGTTTCTGAATTTAGAAGACTTCTGTATTCTTCTGGATATATATATATTGTTCCTTCTTGAACCTACTCCAATGAAAGTAGGTTTCCAAAACTAATAGCCCTCCTCTCGCATCTAATTGCTCTGTGTTGATTCTTCTTCTCACACCTCATTTGTATAAGATGAATTACTCTTTCTAGCTGTTCCTAAATAGTTTTACTCTATGAAGTCATTTCTTATTCAAGTCTACCCCAGTCTTTCTTATGGACTACCCAATTACCAATAACAATTTTAGACATATATTTGACATTTTACATACATAAAAGGTAAACAAGCTATCCTTTGTGAGTCCCTTGTAATTACTCTTTGGTATGTACCTTAAATTTCTCTTGGCTCTTATGTGTCAAATCTTTCACTAAGTTCAAATTTTTTTTTAACAAAGTCCTGAAAGTCTGACAGTTCATTAAATGTCCATTTTTTTTTATTAAGGATTATGCTTAGTTTTGCTGGGTATGATATTTTCAGCCAGAACCACAGTTCTTTAGATCTTCAATATATAGTGTTCCAAGACCTGTGATCTTTTAGTGTCAACACTGCTAGGTCTTGTGTGATTCTGTCTGTGGCCCTGCCATATTTAAATTGTTTTTTTTTTCTTGTTGCTATTGAAAAGGATTTCAAAAATAAGTAAGAGAGATAGAAGAGAAATTGGAATGAGAAATGAAAGCGATGCAAAAAAAATAATGAAAAAAGAGTCAAAAACTTGGTAAAGAGACACAAAAAATATGGAAGAAAATAAGACTTTAAAAGAACAGAATAGGTGGTCATGGTGAAAGAGGCACAAAAATCCAATAGTGGATTTGGCCAAGTGGAAAATATACAAAAATTCACTGAAGAGAAGAATTCCTTAAAAAGTAGCATTGGTCAAATGGAGAAGGAAGGTACAAAAGCTCATTGAAGAAAATAATTAAGTTAGAATTGGGCAAGAGGAGGCTAATGACATTAGGAGACATCAAAAAACAATAAAACAAAACCAAAAGAATTAGAAAATAGAAGAAAATGCAAGATATCTTATTGGAAAAACAACTAACCTGGAAAATAGATCCAGAAGAAATAATTTAAGAATTATTGAACTACCTAAAAGTAATGATTAAAAAAAGATCCTAGACATCATCTTTCAAAGACTTTTCAAGGAAAACCACCCTGATATTCTAGAACGAGAGAAAAATAGAAATTGAAAGAATCCACTAATCACTTCCTGAAAGAGATTCCAAAATGAAAACTCCCAGGAACATTCTAGCCAAATTCTAGACCTTCTGGGTCAAGGAGAAAATACTGCAAGCAGCCAAAAAGAAATAATTCAGAGTAACATGGATCCACAGTTAGGATAACACAAGATTTAGCAGCTTCTGCATTAGAGGATTATAGGGCTTGAAATATGATATTCTGGAGTACAAAAGAGATTACAATCAATAATCTCCTATCCAGCAAAACTAAGTATAATCTTTCAGGGGAAAAATGATATTCAATGAAATAGAGGACTTTTAAGTATTCCTGATGAAAAGACCAGAGTTGAAAATAAAATTAGACTTTCAAATACAAGACACAAAAGAAGCATAAAAAGTTGTCTTGTTAGTGTATTTTTGCTTAACAGGAAGATCTTTCCCTTCCATTATTAGGCCCATGTGACCTGCTTAAGTCACGTGGAAGCCAGAGTCAAATGAGTCTGAGTCACATGAGCCTGGGTCACAACAGTCATGATGCCCTCTGACCCTGAAGAAGTGTGTGTGTATGTGTATATGTATATATATGTGTATATTTTAACTCCTAAAACCTTTATCATTATTAGGGCAGTTAGAAGGAGTACACAGACAGAAGGCAGACGTGTGAGTTGAATTGTCATTGATGATTATCTAAAAAATAAAATTAAGACATGATAAAGAAGAATATACTGGGAGAAGCGGAAAGGGAAAGGTAGAATGGTATAAAATATCTGACATAAAAGAGGCCTGAAAGATATTTTATAGTGGAGGAGGAAATAGGAAAGAAGGGAGGGGAGCACATGAACCTTACTCTCATCAGAATTGGCTCAGAGGGAATAATATACACACTTATTTGGGCATAGAAAGCTATCTTACCATACAGGAAGGTAGGAGGGGAAGGGGATAAGAGAAACTGGGGGACAGGCAGAGTTAATAGAAGTGAGAGCACTTTGGGGAAGGTAAAAGTCAGAAGCAAAACACTTTGTAGAATGGACAGGGTAAAAGGAGAGAGAGTAGGATAAATAAGAGGAAAATAGGATGGAGGGAAATACACGGTTGGCAATCCTTGCTATGAAAAAAAGCTTTTACAGTGGGTTTCTCTGATAGGCTTCATTTCTCAAACATATAGAAAACTGAGTCAAATTATAGAAATAAGAGCCATTCTTCAATTGATAAATGGTCAAAGATAAAAGTTATCAAAGCTATCTATAGTCATATGAAAAAAATGCCCTAAATCACTGTCGATTAGAGAAATGCAAATTAAAACAACTCTGAACTACTACTTCACACCTCTCAGATTGTCTAATGTGACAGAAAAGGAAAATGACTAATATAGGAGGGGATGTGGGAAAATTAAAACACTAATGTGCTGTTAGTGAAGTTGTATACTGATTCAACCATTCTGTGAAGCAATTTGAAACTCTGCCCAAAGAGCTATACGACTATGCATATCCTTTGATCAAGCAAACCAAAGAGATAAAAAAAACAAAAAATGAAAAGAACCTATGTGTGCAAAAATATTTATAGCAGACCTTTTAGTGGTGGCGGCAAAGAATTGGAAATTGAGTGTGTGGGGAGTGGGGAGGAGAGAGAGGGAGAAAAAAAATGGAACTCAAAATCTTATAAAAGTGAATGTTGAAAACTATATGTGTAATTGGAAAGAATATTTTTACGTGGGGAAAAAATAAAAAACAATAATTTTAAAAAGAAGAAATAAAAAAAGAAATTGAGGAGGTGTCCATCAATTGGGAAATAGCTGAACAAGTTGTTGTATATGATTGTTATGGAATACTGTTGTGCTTGAAGAAATTATGAGCAGGATGCTCTCAGAGAAACCTGCAAGATGTGCTCACAAAAACCTGGAAAGACTTAAATGAATTGATTCAAAGTGAAATGAGCAGAACCAGAACATGGTACACAGTAACAGCATGTATAATGATCTACTATGAATTACTTAGCTATTCTTAGCAATACAGTGATCCAAGAGAGTTCTGTAAGACGTATGATGAAAGGTGCTGTCCATCTCCAGAGAAAGGACTGGTAGAAGCTGAATGCAAATCAAAAGATACTTTTTCTTTATTTTTCTTAGGGGTCTTTTTGGTCTATGTTGTTTTCTTTCACAGAATAGCATATGGAAATGTGTTTTGCATGACTACGCATGTATGGTAAATATTTTGACATGTATATATAACCTATGTCAAATTGCATTCTCAATAAGGTGGGAAGGGGGCAGGGAGATAATTTGGAACTCAAAATTTGAAGAAAAAAAAAGAATGTTAAAATTGTTTTTACATGTAATTAGGGAAAAAAATAAAATGTTAAATAAGAAAAATAAAAGCCTAGGACTTAATCATTGAAAAACCCCAGCATTAAACTAGTTAGTTATAAAAGACCCTTTTATGAGGTGTGAGCAGTCTCTTGTATGAATCAGGAAGTAATAGTAATACTATAAAGAAGAATAGTAGGTTATATCTCATGGTAGTCTTTAAAAGTCAATTCACTTGGGGGGCGGAGCCAAGATGGCGACTGGAAAGCAGTAACTGGTGTGAGCTCCCCACCAAGTCCCTCCAAAAACATATAAAAAATGGCTCTGAACCAATTCTAGAACTGCAGAACCCACAAAGTGGCAGGACAGCCTGGATGGTCTCAGGGTAAGGTCTGTCCCAAACTGAACTCCCAGCCCCCA
>CM053624.1:144925250-144953804 GCA_028646595.1 Phalanger gymnotis | reverse complement strand
GAAGGGTTATACATAATGATACGCATGTGGCTCATGTTGAATTGCTTGACTTCTTAGGGAGGGTGGATGGGAAGGGAAGACGGGAGAGAAGTTGGAACTCAAGGTTTTAAAAAAATAGATGTTCAAAAGTAAAAAAAAAAAAAGTCAATTCACTTAATCCAGATCTTCTTGAAGAACTCTACTCATGATAGGACAAATAGAGCACTGACTGTTGGAGCTTCAGAACCCTAAGCTGTAAGAAGTCATAGATGGATAGATACATACATACATACATACATACATACATACATACATAGATAAGAGATAGAAACCTAGGCAGAGGTAACCACTGCAAAGAAAGCAGCCAGGACTGAGAGCAAGACAAGGCAAAGCAATAGGCATTTATTAAGTACTTACAATGTGCCAGGCACTAAGCTAAGCCCAGGGGATAGAAAGAAAAGGAAGAACAAAGTCTATCCCTGACTTTAAAGACTTCATATTCTAATGAGGGAAGACAATCAGTATAAGGGAGCTTGAAAAGGAGGGGGAGTGAGGGAGGTTTCAAGGGGGCCATGGTATCAAAATCCAGAAAGAACCAAAGGAAGAGAATGAAGGGTTAGCTAGACTGGGTCTCTTCCCAAAATGAAGGCTGCATGAGGAGCTCACCAATGAGATATGGGGCCAGCATGGTGAATAGATGTTCCAGCATGAGAAGATTGTTTTGGGGAAAATTGATGTTGTAGGGTAAGGAGGCTCTAGATGTTCAAAGAAGTTTCAGGGTGAAAGAACATGAATGAAGCATGATGTAGAATTCCAGAAAGTCAGAGCTAGTCAGAAAGGGAAACACATCAAAAGTTTCATACACATGAGTACAGTGCTGCTGCCTCTGTGCACCTGGAAGAGTGTAGTCTGTAGCTCCCGGGCCCAGCCCAATGGCAGCTATAACCTTATCAGTCTGAGGCAGCTGAAGCAGGCCTGGGTGATCTCTGGGTTTTCTAGTGGCATCATCCTGCAGGCTCTTGAAGTAGTAGACATAGCACAGGCTAGGTTAACAAGAACAGTATTATTTACCTTCCTTCCTCTTGATTCTGTTTAAGTTTTCTGATAGATTTCCCTAGGACAGAGAAAGATACAATCTCTTTCTTTAATTCACTTCTACTTGGCAAACATTTTTAAGCAGCAGCTATGTGTTGGAACTTGGTGATGTAAAAGTGGAATTCTCTGGTAGTCCCCACCATCATAGAGTTTATATCCTATTGGGGGCTTATATTCTGACTATTCCCCATTTCTGGAATGCCTTCCCTCTTTACTTCTACTTCATAGAGTTTCTCATTTCCTTTCAGAGTCAACTCAAGAGCCACCTTCTATAGCCTGAGTTGTTATGTCATCATAAAGTTAATAGGGAGCTACTGAATATCATAAAGTAATGTTCGTTGTCAAGCTATTGCATTATTTCAAATGAATCATGAATTCATCAGTGTGGGTAGTCCTGTCACTGATTTAATTTCTTAGTATCCTAATAAGTATCTTTTTTGTACTTAATAGTATTTTTTTTCCAATTACATGTAAAGATAGTTTTCAACATTCAGTTTTGTAAGATTTCAAGTTACAAGTTTTTCTCTCTCCCTCCCTTATGCCCCCTTCTTCCCCAGACAGCAAGCAATATAGTATATATATTGTATATTATAGTATATATGTACAATCATGTACAATACAGCATATAATGCAGTCATGTTAAACATATTTGCACATTAGTCTTATTGGGAAAGACGAATCAGAACAAAAGGGGGAAACCACAAGAAAGAAGAAACAAAAACAAAAAAAGGAAAATATTATGCTTCGATCTGCATTCAGACTCCATAGTTCTTTCTCTAGATGTGGATAGCATTTGCCTACATGAGTCTTTTGGAATTGTCTTGCATTATCGTATTGCTGAGAAGAGCTAAGTCTGTTATAGTTGATCATCTCATGATGTTACTGTCACTGTATACAGTGTTCTCCTGGTTCTTCTCACTTCACTCAGCATCAGTGCATGGAAGTCCGGGTTTTTCTGAAATCCTCCTGCTCATCATTTCTTATAGAGCAATGGTATTCCATTACATTCATATACCGCAACTTGTTTAGCCATTCCCTAACCAATGGGCATCCCGACAATTTCCAGTTCTTTGCCATCACAAAAAGAACTACTATAAATATTTTGTATGTGTGGGTCCTTTTCCCTTTTTCATGATCTCTTTGGAATACAGACCTAGTAGTTGTATTGTTAGATCAAAGGGTATGCACAGTTTTATAGCCCTTTGGGCATAGTTCCAAATTGTTCTCTGGAATGGCTAGATCAGTTAATGACTTCGGCAATGCATTGGTGTTCCAATTTTCCCACATTTTCTCCAATATTTATCATTTTCCTTTTTTGACATATTAGCCAATCCAACAGGTATGAGGTAGTACCTCAGAATTGTTTTAATTTACATTTCTCTAATCCATAGTGATTTAGAATATTTTTCATAGGAATATAGATAGCTTTCATTTCTTCGTCTGAAAATTGCCTGTTTATATCCTTTGACCATTTATCAGTTGGACAGTGACTTGTATTCTTATAAATTGGATTCAGTTTTCTATATATTTGAGAAATGAGGCCTTAATCAGAAACACTAGCTGTAAAAATTGTTTCCCAACTTTCTGCTTTCCTTATTATCTTGGTTGCATTGGCTTTGTTTGTGCAAAAGCTTTTTAATTTAATGTAATCAAAATCATCTGTTTTGCATTTCATAATGTTCTCTCTCTCTTGTTTGGTCATAAATTCTTCTCTTCTCCATAGATCTGACAGGTAAACTATTCCTTGGTCTCCTAATTTGCTTATGGTGTCACCCTTTTATGTATAAATGATGTCCCCATTTTGACCTAATCTTGGTATAGAGTATGAGATACTGGTCTATGCCTACTTTCTGCCAAAGTATTTTCCAGTTATCCCAGGAGTTTTTGTCAATTAGTAAGTTCTTATCCAAGAAGCTGGAGTCTCTGGGTTTATCAAAGAGTAGATCAGTCCTAATAAGTATCTTAATAGACAGTTTTGTAAATCGTTGTGGCCAAAAGAAGAGTAATCACTTAGTCACCAGTCTTTATGTAAGGAACCTCTCCAAACTTAATAAGTTGTTTTTTGACAGCACAGTTCATCACTAGCCCTATACTTTTTTAGCATTTGATTGAATCTACCAAAACTTGTTCTCTGCTAGCTAAACTTTTGAGAACAGAGAGTTGTCATACTATAAAGAATTTTATAGTATGGCCTTTGAGATGAAATAATAATAGCTTATATCTATGTATCACTTTGCAATTTGTAAAATGCCTTCCTCATAATTCTGTGACATAAGCAATGCAACTATTATTGCCCCCATTTTGCAGATGAGGAAATTGAGGCTCAAATAAGGCAAGAAAAGTTCTCTAATCGACACACAGTGACAGAGGAAGCATATGAACTTAGGTTCTATATAGCTGCTCACCTTTTCACGGCACCTAGGCATTCCATCACAATGCTTAAAGAGCTCTGATATGATCTAGTTCAACCATTCCTTTAAGTATGCAAGCATGTAATAATGTACCACTGCCATCCATGCATTCAGATATCTTATTTGAGAGCTGCCGTTTTCCTTTCAAGTCATATATAGGCTTCAGAAGAAAAATGTACAGCCTTTGCAACTAAACATAATTCTTATGGAATACAAGATTTCTATTTCCAGCCTTCCCCTCACTTTTGGAAGAGACCATAGGTCATTTATTATTGTTCTTTTGAAGTGAAAAAGATTGATTAATCTAATATTTTGGCTTTGAAGCAGGACCCTGTTATATTTGACTCTTTGGGAACAGTCTCCCAGAAACAAATAAATATGTTCCCTTAATAACTTCACAGAAAGCTCAGATAATCAAGCTTGACAGACAGTAATCCCTCCTCCCTCTTATTCAGCCATGCTTGGCATCCTTTCTGTAACTGTTTTCCTTTAATTTGGTTGTACTTTTGCTAGTCTTTTAGCTCCTGTCCTTAATCTGAACCATAAAACACTTACCATATTGATATACACAGCAGGAGGTTAAACTAATCCTTTTGCATCTAAATGTCTTTCAGAGCTCTAGTAGAGTCCTATTTTTATGCTCTTGTGATGAGCTAAGACTTATCTAGAGCAAACATCTGCTACATATGGTATTATGTAGGTAAAAAATAGGCCATTAGGTAGAGCACATAGTATAGATATCCTAGATCTGTACTCATTCCTAGGTTGCTATTCACTGTGTGATTTTAATGAAGTCACCTTTAGCACTCTGTGTCCTGTGACCCTAAATTTAAATCAGGAATCTCAGCCTCTTCTTTATTTCATGGGAACATTTAGGCAAAATAATGAAAATATTTGTTTTGGAGTTCCTTCGAATTACCCTTATAACCTTCTCTGCCCCTTCCTTTCTGCCATCATTCCAAGGACCCAGCGCCCTCATCCTGCCACTTGGCTTCTCTTTTAGCAGAACTGTGTCATCTGTCATGCTTCAATCAAAACTTAACTGCTCGTTGTCCCATTCTTTTTAGCATTCAATTAGCTGTGATGGGTTCATTTGCACTCTAAGATATTAAAGGCTGATAATAGTTATCTGAAATATTAGCATTTTAACTGGAGACTCCTAGAGAGACATGTTGTTACCTGGAAAAATGATCCTAATCATGGGTGTTCAAGGACTGTAGTTGAGTGCTAGAGGATGTAGACCTTTGCAAGCTGCTCTTAAATCAGGAATCAGAGTTTCCCATGGCAAATTATTTAATTGTATTAGAAAAGTGACAGACTATCCTGTATTTCTTCATATAGGAAAAAGTTCTTGTATTTGATAGTCCTACAGTGTATAAATGAATAAGTATTAATCATTTACTATGTGCCAGGCATAGTTCTAAACACTATAGGATTCAAGAACCTTTCTGCATTCAAGAAACTTAATGGGGAAGAAAATATATATATAGAAAAATGTTATGGCCAGGGAAGCAAGTTTTGGTCAGAGAAGTCATCAAATAATGATGGAAGTTGTAGGGTACTCCACCAACACACAATTTCCAACGGTCATGCTAGTAATGATTTGATTGTAGCTCTGTAAACAAGAGGTGTAAACAAGGAAGGGATATTTTGAGCAAGGTGCATCAGCACAGAAAATGTCTGGGGTAAAGAGGCTTGGTCCCCAGGAGTGACTTAGTATGGTCTCTGGAGTTCTGGTTTAACACAGCAACTACAATGTTAGTAGAGACATAGAACTTCAGAGTTGGAAAAGACTTCTGCTATTATCTCTAGTCCAATATGGACTAGAATTTCCTCTACAATAATCTCAACAAGTAGTTTTCTAGCCTCTGACTTTAAGATCTCCTGGGATGAGAAATTCATTACCACATGAGGCAGCTATTTCCCTTTTGCATAACCTTAGGAAGTTATTCCTTGTCCATCTGTAGTTTATCTCTGTACTACTTAAATCCATTGATATTAGTTGTGCAATTTTCTTGCTGAAATATTGCTTAAAACTCAGTCATTTGTTTGGTGGAGGGTCAGATTAAGTCATTCAAAAAATATGTCCCTAAGCATGCACCTATCCTTGAAAATATAGTGTATTGAAGTTTATTTGAATGAATGTGATGAAACCTTTGCAGTGGAATAAAACACATTTGTTTTCTGATTTCAACTGGCACCTCACTGCTGCAAGGATATTCTTTTACTGTTCCATATCTGATTTTCAGTTGCACTTCCAACAGCAGATATTTTAGAATTTCTTTTCTCTCTTCAGGTCTCACCACTCATTCCCTGTCCCTTAGCAGAAGACTTTGCTTCATACTTTAATGAAACAATAAAGGTCATTTTTCATGTGGTCCTTCTTCTCCCTTTTACTGCTTTCAAAATGCTGCTGACCTGACCCCTCCATTATCTCCTCACTTATTCTGATCTCTAATAAAGAGGTAGCCTTTTTCCTCATCCAAGCCATCCCTTCCATTTCATCGCCTCCCTTGCTTGGCAGTCATTTTCCCTTTCTCCCTTTACTTCTCCCTCTCATTCTCCTTTTAACTCTCTTTCTTTATCTATGGGTTCCTCCCCTGATACCTAAAAACCTACTCAGGTATCCTCTGTCCTTAAAAAACCCTCACTTGGCTTACCACCTCTTCAATCTATCAGTCTATAGCTCTCCTCGTTTTCACAGCCACATTCCTAGAAAATTTTTCTCTGCTTCTTCCATCTCCTTCCTTTCATTGTACTCTTTGACCCCTTGCAATATGGCTTCTAACCTCATCACTTAACTGAAATTTCCCTCTATAAAATTACCAATAGCCTTTTAATTGCTCAATTTAATGACTTTTTCTCATTTCTCATGCTTTTTCACGTCTCTGCAACATTTGACACTTTTTGATCATCTTTTCCTCCTAGATAATCTCTCCTCTCTGGGATTTCATGATATTCTTCTTCCTTGGTTCACCTCCTCCCTTTCTGATCTCTCCTTTGAATTATCATCTATACCACTCCCCCAAACTGTGAACATATCCATAGACTCCATCTTAGACCCTCTTCTCTAATCTTTTACTCTCTTCATGACCTTATCAGCTCCCATTAGCTCATTTATCATCTCTGCATAGGTAACTTCCAAATGGAAAAATATATTATAAATATATATTATCTATTTATAAATATAGATATACATATATAAAGAAATAGATGCTTCCTGATATCAAAAAGAAAAATTCATATCCACCGATATGCGTATTTTGTCCATCAACATATACATATATGCATATATGCATGTTTGTATGTGTATATATGTATATACACACACATATATAATAGATAGTACATAGAGACAACAAGCCAGAATTGAACAAGTAGAGGACTTTGGACTTGATGGCATTCAGGAAATTGCGAAGCTTTTTTTTTTTAACTGACCCTCCCCCCCTCCAAGCTTTCCATGAAAGCAAAGGCCCGACTTTTTTTTTTTTTAAGGCCCGACTTTTTAATACCGTCTTTCTGTATGGCAGCAAAAAGAATGTAAATGTCTCTGAAGAATTAAGTGAATATCACAGAGGTCAATGGAAAGGAGTAGAGTGGGTGCGAGCAAGCTGCAACATGTAGCCAGTGGATACTTCAGAGATCAGGAGATTAAAATGTTATCATTTGTATCATAGGAAAAGAAGGAGAGCTGATCAGATGGTGAGAGTACAATACCCTTGCCAAGTCAGAAGAAAGCAAAGAAGCCTTCTAGTACTTTAGGGACCTGTTGCAGCAAACTCAGAAGAGGCAGGGATAAGAATTGCGCAGGACAAGCCAGCATTGATAACTTGTGATCTGTACCATTAGAAGGAACTGCAAATTGATGAGCTCATACTTCTGTTAGATACATGTGGACGTATAGATATGTATAAATCTGAGTTATCTATGTAGAAATGATAACAGAACAAATGAGAGCTGATGAAGTCACTGAGCAAGGAGTGTGTATTTATATACACACACATACATAAATACACACACATACACTCACACACACATATTCATCCCTGGTCTCTTTCCTGCGCTCTACACTCACATCTCCAACTGTTGGGTATTTAAAACTGAATCTTCCATAGTTATCTAAAGTTTAACATGTCTAAAATAGAACCTTTAATTCTTCCACCAAAACCCATCATTCTTTTGAACTTCCTCGTTTCTTTTGAAGGTACAACAATCTTTCCAGGAGCCCAAGTTTATAATTTATAATTGTGGTGTCATCTTTGACTCCTTACCTTTCCCTCACACCACATATACCTATACATGCCATTGCTAGCACCACATCTCTCATGTTTGGCCCTTTCTCTCCCATGACACCATCCTAGTTAAGATAGAACCTGTCACCTCTCACATGGACTATTGCAGTAACCTCCTAATTGAGTACCCTACTTCAAATCTCTCTTTCCTCCAATTCATCGTCCACACCACTGTCAGAATAATATTCCTAAATCACAAGTCTGAACATATTATTCCCCTACTTAGTAAGCTCCAGTGGCTCACCATTGCCTCTAGAATCTAACAATATAGTTCTGCCTCTTAAAAACATTCAGAACCTAGGTCCAATCTTCCATGCCAAGCATGTTGTACATCATTCCCCTTTATATGCTTTTCAGTCGACCCACACCTGCCTTCTTATTTTTGCAGATGACATTCCATATCTCATCTCATTGCCTTTGCACAAACTATCCTTCAATCCAACAATGCATTTTTACCTCACCTCTACCTCTTAGAATTCCTTTCAAAATGAAGCTCAGGTACCACCACCTATATTAGCCCTTTCATGAGTCACACACACACATGCACAGCACACATGCATGTACTCATATGTTTGTACAATCTAAATTACATGAAATCAGGGACTGTTTCATCTTTGTGTCCTACTTGCCTAACATAATGCCTGGAACATAGTAGATGTTTAATAAATTTTTGATGATTGATTAAAGCAATTTTATTTAATATTTTCTATTAAGGATTATTAATCTCCTTGGTGCTTACCTGTAACCTTAAGCCTCTAGTTCTCTATGCCTGTTATTTTACTTGTAAAATAGAGCTTGAAAGTAGCCATAGCTAACCAGTGATATATGTGGTAATCTGCTCGGAAAGAAGCAGATGACAAGTTCATTCTGAACTTATACAATAACTATGTCAATTCTTGTTGCTTTTTCAGCAACCCTGAAAGAACTTATCTCTCAGACTATGGTGTGCTGGGCTCAAGAAGATCAAATCCAAGACCCAGAGCTTGTTCGGATAATGTTCAATCTTCTCCGTCGGCAGTATGACAGCATTGGAGAGCTTCTGCAAGCCATGAAGAAGACTTATACTATTAGCCATGCTTCCATAGAAGATACTATCAACCTACTAGCTGCCTTGGGCCAGATTCGCTCCCTCCTCAGTGTAAGGATGGGGAAGGAAGAAGAATTGCTTATGATTAATGGACTAGGGTACGTAACTCCCAGATAAATATTTTTACATTCCTAAATAATATTTTGGGCCAGTAATGTATAATTGACTCTGAGGGACTTGATTCAGTTCCTATTCAAGGGTGCTATAAATGGATAAAGAGGAGTTTATTTAGTTCCTATTTGGGGTATACCATCTGCAGTTGTCATATCAGGATGTTCTTCATTGAGATCATTGAAGGGGTTATTAGTGGTTCCATATTTCCATCCTCATTTGGAATGAGTACATGCAACATAATTGGATATGTGGTACCTCAAGTAAAGTAATCCATTAGGCCACGGAAAGGTGGCCCTAGTTCAGGTATGTTGTTGAAAGAAACCCAAAGAAAACTCATAGTAAAGCCAAGAGAAGCAGGTGATGTAGTAGTATTGGACTTGGAGTCAAAAACACCTGAGTTCCAATCCTGTGTCAGATATTAGCTGTCTGTCCCTGGGCAAGTCATTTAACCACTGTCTACCTCCACTTCCTTGTCTGTAAAATGGGGATAATAGCAGCACCTACCTCACATGGTTGTTTTGAGAATCAGATGAAATAACATATGAAAAATGCTTTGCAAAATGCTAGCTATTTTTATTATTAAGTTTGACTTCAATAAAAATAGCTTTTGGAACCTGTCAGTATTTTGAGGATAGAGAAATAATCCAAATCAGAAAGTGAGAAGTGAGATTTTAGTATTCAGATTTTTTTTTATTATTGAGAGGTCTTTTAAGAAACACTCATTCGGATAATTTTTCAGTTAAAATAACCCCTCTGTGTTTACAAAAATATGCTTTGAATCATCAGGATCAGTTCCAAGGACACTTTCTCCAGCAACAGCAATTACTATTTGTTGTTCAGTTGTGTCTGACTCTTCCTGACCCCATGTGGGGTTTCCTTGGCGAGGATTCTAAAGTGGTTTGCCATTTCCTTATCCATCCCATTTTACAGATGAGGAAATGAGGCAAATAAGGTTAAGTGACTTGCCCAGGGTCACACAGCTACTAAGTGTGAGAGGCCAGATTTGTACTCATGAAGATGCGTCTTCCTGATTCTAAACCTGGTGCTCTATCTAGTCTACTACCTAGCTGCCCAGTAAATACTAACTGCCCTTGTATTTCATAGAGATTCATGAAATATAAATAATGAACAGGACTTTAGAAATGATCTCATCTCCTTGTTTTACAGATGAAGAAACTGAAGTTGTAAGAGATGAAATTATTTTTGCACATTAACACAGTTAATTAATGGAACAGTCAGAGTCAAAACCCAATTCAAGCCTTTTCTCATTGTACTCCATCAATAGCTCCCAGGTGCAGCCTACACTCCAAGTCAGAGTCCAGAAAGGTCTCAGAGAATCCTTACGAAAAAAAAAAAAAAACATAATATCCTAGCCAGACATGATATTGGAATAGGGATCAGGGACAACTATTGATGTGTAGGGGATGACTAAGAGAAGAGATAAAATTCAGAAGCTGCCCTTCCTCCTGCCAAAGCAGTATCTCCTACCAGCCGTTCACCGGCTTTACCACTGTCGTTATCATTCTTCTGTTTAAAAAAAAAAAGAGGGTAGGAGGTGAGAGAAACAGCAGCCCAGGGTCTCATGAATAATCTAAAGATTAAAAGGCTGCAATTCACCCATGCCTCTTTATGAATTTTGGTTTTTAATGTCAAATTATGCCAAAATGCAGCATGATATAATGAAAAGAACACAACTTGGATCAAGACTATGTGACCTCTAGCAAATTACATTAGTGAACCTCTGTTTCATTTGTAAAGTCAGAGTTGTACTTTCACTATCCCAGGTAGCTCAGTAGAATGAAACGGTTCACAGTCTTTTGTACCTACAGGCCTTTCAGTGAACACAGATGCCTGGTATAGTATAACACAACAGTATTGATGGCAAAGTGAAAAAGTAAAGCTCTTTTCTACTCTTTATCCTAGGGATATAATGAATAACAAAGTTTTTTACCAGCATCCCAACCTCATGAGAGTCCTGGGCATGCATGAGACTGTAATGGAGGTGATGGTGAATGTTCTTGGAGGAGAGAAATCTCAGGTATTGTTACAAGGAGAGTTTTATCATCATTTGCCTCATGATAGAAAGCAGTGAAATGGATGTCCCCAGAATTAACACAATGTCAGTTTCCTCAAACTCTAACAAAAGCATCTCTGAGAGAATAGGGAACATCTCAGAAGGTGTTGTCAAGAACTCAGCTACCACTAATGTTGTGATACAGATTGATCACTGCAAAACTTTCATTGTTATTTGAACATGTGCAACTTGTAGCATGTCTAGCATACTAAGAGTCCCTAAGGACACACAACACAGATAAACATAGATATACACAGAGAAAATACCCAGAAATAACAGGTCCCCAAAGCTACACTACTCTGTCAGAAAAAGATTCACAGACTTAAAAAAGAGTCACTGCTACCATAGGATGAACCAGAATTAGCCAAAACAACCAATGATAAAGCAGTTCTATTTCTCTTTACTTTTATGTGTTGCTTCCATTTAGCCTTAGAGTAAGGGAGAGAAAGTTCTAGTTCTCAAGATTGTCATGCTCCAGTGCTACTTGCCTCTTTCTCCTGTCCCCAGTTTAGCTGCCATAGTTTCTTTATTTTGATGACAGCCTTTTAGTTATTGTCTCAGTTATTCTAAGTTTACAAAATTTGGGTATAATGGCAGGTAGAGAACTGAATGATACCCGGCTAAATCAGAGATCATGGTATAATCATGTACACTTGCTACTAGCCTGAATATTTAATTCAGTTCCACCTCAGCAAAAATTTACTAAGTGTATACCATATAGAAAACTCTGACATAGATATTGAAGGGTCTAGAGAATCCATGAGCAACAATACTATGAAAGCCCAAAGAGCTTCCTTAGCCACATCGCTGTGCTAGATCAGTTTGCTAATGTTTGCTTTTCCTCCTCTGTAGGCTGGCTCTTCTCAACCTCTAATTCTTCTTAGTTTAGTTTCTTGACTGTTTAAAAGATATCTTGATGATTCCAGGTCCCATACCCCTTGGATTATGTACGTTTCTGATATGTCTAGAATTTCTAAAGAAATCAGACTCCATGGTCCACTGCCTGGTGAGTGCCCTGCAGTTAGAAGGAGCATCAAGGAAATCCGTTTCTCTTGTAGAAGGAAATGAGTATATAGGGTAACTCAGTACTACTCAGCTTGGATTCTCAGTAGCGTTAGACAGCCTCTACTTAGTAGACAAAGCAAATTTCCCAGACCAGCATTCAGGGGTGTCGGGCTTCCAGTGATTGGTAATATCCTATACAAAATCTCTAAAGAGTGAGGAATTAAAAACTAGGCAGATGCTAAACTTAGTACTTGTATCAGTAAGGCAATAATAACAATATAGATGATAATTGTCAAA
This sequence comes from Phalanger gymnotis, assembly GCA_028646595.1. Lineage (NCBI taxonomy): Eukaryota > Metazoa > Chordata > Mammalia > Diprotodontia > Phalangeridae > Phalanger > Phalanger gymnotis. The sequence goes on along the minus strand of CM053624.1, from coordinate 144,941,450 downwards.
ATGCCTACGTGGTTCTGTATCACAAAATGCCTACGTGGTTCTGTATCACAAGACTCTCCACACAAAAGGTAGAAGAACCATTTATTCAGACACCGGAGAGCCATATCCCATAAGCCATCTGCCCAATCCATCACAGGAGCAAAGTATTTGATACATAATATCATAGCATGGAGCCTCGCCGTCCCAAAACCTCTCTGTCCCCTGCTGGGGCCTTCCCACAAAACGATCAAAACTTACAGTACAGCTATCACAAGTTAGCTCTCTTTCCCTCAGCTCTAACTGTTGTTAACAGCCAGAAGGGCTCTCTCAGCATTTCCTGTGACACAACTTCCTTTTCCTCTCAGCAAGCTTCTCCCACCACTTGCAACTTAGTCTTGGTGTGAAGTAAGCAGGTCACATGGCCTATTAATGGATGGGAAAGATCTTCAGATCTAAATTGCTTTTATAGTACTCCACTTCAGCTAGTCTTGTTCCAACTCTCAGAAGCCTGGTCTTTCTAGTAAGCTCCTTAGAAAATGCCTTTAATGTTCTCTGGAGCAGTCTGTCTTAATGTCAGCCTATTGTGGTTAGTAACTTGTTCATTCTTGAAGTACTTCATCCTTAATTTAAATGGGGAAAATCAAGGCCCAGTCAGCTATTCTGGTCTTCCCAAGGCCCTTTGAGGAAAACTAGTGAAGGAAACTCAGACCTGAAACCCACAATCAATAAACATTTGAGTATCTACTCATTATAAAAAGCTTCTGGTTAAAAGAGCATAATGTGTGGCACATAAAAGTATAAGTGCTCAAGTCAGTCTCTTTGGAAATATGAGATTACTAATAATATACATGAAGCAAAAGCAAACAGACAAGACCACTTATAGCCAATTCCTGAATTTCATAGTATAGATTCTAAGTACCATAATTATTAACAGAAGGGTATATTTTATTATTGACTGAAAAAATTGAAAAGGCCTCATGAGTCAGTGAAAGGCATAGTACCCAGTGAATAGCTTGTTAATTTTCACAACCAACCTTTACTCTGATGTCTTATATTCTTGAATATGAGCACAATTACTTACCACCTCTTCTCATACTCTCCCTAAAACTTCCTTTAGAATGCATTCATACTTTATTTCTAGCTAGGAAAAACACTACAGCTATACCATATCACATCATCTCTGGGGAATAAGAGGGCAACTAGGCTAGACAAAGAATGTTTGGTTTGGATTTCCTTTGGAGAGAAGATGCTTCTAAAAACTATATTTAGCTCTCAGCTCTAATAGCCCTCATCTGGATAAACGACTTGCCTGATTCTCTCTGGGGTGGATGCAAATCACAGGGAAGGGATGAGAATATAAGGATACATCTCTGAGCTACTTTCTGTTTGTAAGAGCTATTTCTTAGATTATTTATGGTCAGTGTTTTTTGAGCAGATTTGGTGACAACTTCTAGCAGATACTGATTAATTCCTTTCTTTGATTCACTTTTCAGATTGCTTTTCCAAAGATGGTTGCTAGCTGTTGCCGATTCCTTTGCTATTTTTGCCGAATCAGCAGGCAAAATCAAAAAGCCATGTTTGAGCATCTAAGCTACCTACTTGAAAATAGCAGTGTTGGCCTAGGTATGTAGTGTTAGAGCTTCAGGTCTCATTGTAGAAGCAATAAAGTAACAATGTCTTGTATTTTTTAAAGGAGAGATTATTCATGATCTAAAAGAAAATATGAATGTATCTTTCCTTTTTCTGTTCGTATGTGCACTTTTCACTTCCTATTCAAACATGATGTTACTGATGCTACATATTATTTTTCTTGAATTAGAGATAGATCTGTATCAACGCATTCTTCCTATTTCAACCCATCCCCCTTGGGACCAATGACATATGTCTTATGACTTGTCCAGTCAGGGCAGTACATGGCATGTCCTACTCAATTGATTAAAGCATGATGATAACAATGACAGTGTGAAGAGTTCAGTCAGTTAACAAGATAGCCTTTTTCTGTTCCATGGTCATGGAATACATTTCTATCCCCATCCTGCCAGCTTACAAATGCATGTTATTAGTTATTAGTCACCCTGGAATAGAGAGAGGGTGTGACTGGACCTTGGTAAATCCATCACTTCTGTTGGAAAGCAGTGTCTCAAACAATTTTCACATATAAATGATAGCATATTTTAATTTGCTTTATATACTTCATTATTTCAAGGATGCATGATTCCATTGGTATAGGGACTCCTACCAATACAGATGGTAACCCACTAATAATACTTTAACAGATGGTCTTCATGAGTTACTGTGGTTCATTCACCATTATAACTGTTGCTGAATGAGCTTCTCCAGACTTAGCTGGGCAGGTCCTTGAATGTTAGACATACAGTCTATTAATGATCTTTATTTGAAACCTTTTCAGTATAGTGGACCCTGCCAAAGTTTATGCTCCACTGGCACAACCTCTGAGGAGTTACTTCCAGGAGATGATATAAATCAAATTTATTGTTTATACATATACATGATTGCATATACATGTGTAACTCAAATTTCTGTTTAACAAATGCATTATTAATTCAGCATTTTCTTCTTAAAACACCACTGTCCTGTATTAGTTTGCAGCATGATTTTATCTGACATTATTTACAAAAGACAGAAATTATTTTCTCATTTCTTTCAGCCTAAGAATAAAGCGAAACAAACCGAAGACTTTAGGAAATTTTTAAATATGGAAAGCAACAACACTATTTTCTCCAAAATTAAATGGGACTTAAGGGTCAAATGATATGTTAGGTTATAGGATACTTGATTGCTACCATTCTCCAACTATGCCAAGAGTGACATCTCCATTTCTCAGTTTCTGTGTCTGTAAAATGGGGACAATAAAGGTGGTCACTGAATGGAGTTTCTATGAAATTTCCTACTGGGGGAAAAACTTTAAATAATGGGGACCCTTTATATCAGTAGAAGCATTCTTATTTACAGTGACTGAATCATACATTTTCCCCCTTGTTCATCTTAAGATGGTGAAAAGGAAGAAGAATGAGTGCCAACCTCCCACTTCCCAATTTTGGCTTATTTCAACCTCCAAAATCCTATTCAAATTGCCGTTCTGAGACAAATTGCCATTCTCAGACAAATGGAGCATGACTCCCTTTGATAGGAAATAGACCATTAACCTAGATTCCAATAAAACTGTTATTCTCCTCCACCTGCAAAAGCCATTAGGACAATGTTGTGTTGCTTCTCTTTCTTTGTTCTTTCCTGTCTTTCTGCAGCCTCGCCAGCAATGAGGGGTTCCACCCCACTTGATGTGGCAGCTTCATCAGTCATGGACAACAATGAATTGGCACTGGGCTTGGAGGAGCCAGACCTTGAGAAGGTAACCACTCTTAGATGGTAATGTGATTTATGCAGCAAAAGCAAGGAAAATAGAACTTAAAATCCTTGAGCATGTAGATGTTTTCACTTTTGTCTTTGTATCCTAAGTACTTAGCACATAGTATGTACATATTAAATATTTGGTATGTATGAATGAATGAAAAGTAAACCAAAGAGAGTTCCTTTCAGAAAGCTATGTGTCTAAGCGGTCTCAAAAGAAAAATGTGATAGTATTGATATAATAATAGTGGTATGGTAATTCTGACTATATTATTTTTCTAAGTGCACATATCAGAAATATTTGTGTATTTGTATACATAAATCCAATCAGCAAGCACTTGTTGCATACCTATTTGGGTAAATAACACTGAGCTGTCAACTAAGAAATGATAAGAAATTATCTGCTCTCAAAGAATTTCTAGACTAATACAGGGAAGGTTAGACAGATATTTTTATTCAGAATAAATATATGAAGAACATATGCCTATGTAACTGTGATTTATACATGCATAGAAATATGGCATTGATGTTCATGTGTGTTAAGTTATTTTTCCTCTGATGTAAATAGTATTGCAGAGATATGGTCATATCCTTTCCCCTTTCTTCTCTTGTGACCGAGGGGCATTTGCTAAAGGGCTAACTAGGGCTAAAAGTACAGTGTTTGGCTATAAGATTAAACTAATGACCTTGGTTTCATTAGTACCATGCTGTCTTCTAATCAAATGAGCTATCTCGCTAGCATCCTAAAGACATCAGTTAACTTCACTTTTTGCCAGAAATTATTAATATTAAATTTCCAGCTTTCATCAGAAATGATCATATCAAGTAGTATTTTAGGGGGTGGGGCTAGGGATCCAATTAATTCCTTTTAAGAAAATAATTGACCCATGGATCAGCCTTCCCCCCCTTTTAAAGTTACAAATATAAGCTCTCAGCTGGGAAGAAAGAGGAATTTGGACAATAAAGGCAACATATGAAAAGCAAGTCCTCTAGACCTTATATCTAGAGAGGTGAATGACCTATTTTGACTCAGATTGTTATGAAAATTCCTACCACCAATGTATATTATTTATTCATTACAAGCCATGCTTTTCCACAGTGTGTATTCTCAAAAGATTTAACCTTAGTCAAACTCTACTGTACATAAATCTAAAAGGAAATCAATAACTTAGATTTTTCTGGTCACCAGTGGTGCTAGTAGAGAGATAACAATTCATATTTCCCCTTCTCACCTGAAAAAAGCAGTTAGTAATGGATCTTTAAACAAAGTATTTATCACAGATATAGTATATTGCTCATAACCTCAGTTTAGCCTTTGAAATGACACTGTGCCAAAAAAATCAGAAAATCCTTATAATGTACTGGGACCTAGGCAGCCTCTTGGAAGATATATGTTAGAAAACCCAGGACACTCCTGCAACAATTCAGAATAGTTCCACGATGGCATTCTTGGATGGGTTCTGGATAATGGATGATGCTCCTTTCCCAGTCACCAGTGGAATGAAGCAGGGCTGTGTGCTTGCTCCCATGCCTCTCAGCAATATTTTCAGGTGCTTTCAATGAGATAAAAATGGCATCAAAGTCAGCTACCACACTGATGGTAAATTATTTCGCTTGAAAATAAGTTAGTGCTAGATTTTTTCTTAGCAGGTGATTGTGTACTTAGTGCAACCTCTGAAGTGCATCTCATATTTTTTTTTGTTTGCAAGAGTATGAACCAATTCTCTGCCACTTTTACTAATTTTGGCCTAACAATTAGTACCAAGAAACCATAGGTTTTCCACTAGCCAGCACCACATTATCCATATGTGGAACCATTGGTTATGATAAATGGATAAATTTTGAATGCTGTGAATAAGTTCACCTACCTTGGCAGTATATCTTCCAGAAATGTACACATTGATGGTGAGGTTGACACATGCATTGCCAGAGCAAGGTACATGTTTGGGAGGCTCCAAAGGAAAGTATGAGAGGGAGGAAGTATTAAGCTGCCTACCAAACTGAAAGTCTACAGAGCTGTTTTGCTGACCTCGTTGTATGCCTGTGAAACCTGGACAAGATACCAGTTCCATGCCAGGAAACTAAATAGCTTCCATTTGAATTGTCTTAGGAAGATTCTGAATATTACCTTGCAAGATAAGGTACCAGACACTGAGGTCCTTTCTTGAGCTGAATTCCATGCATTCATACTCTACTGCAAAGAGTGCAACTCTGATGGGCTGGCCACCATTGTTTGAAGGCCAAACATATGTTTACCTAAATTACCGCTTTACACAGAATTCACACGAGGCAAGTACTCACACAGAGGTCAGAAGAAGTGATTAAAGACAGTATCAAGGTCTCTGAAGAGCTTTGGAATTGATTGAGAGACTTGAGAGATGCTGGCACAGGACCACCCAGCATGGCAGGACCACCCAGCATGGCATGCCCACATCAAAGAAGGTTCTTTGCTTCATGAGCAAAGCAGAATCGCAATAACTCAGAAAAATATGAGATGCACAAATTTAGAGACATCTCCACTCCAAATGTTCATATGGACTATTTGTGCCCGATCTGTGGTAGAGCCTTCCAAGCTCATTTTGGTTTGATCAGCCATGGTCAGATACATTGTTCCTTGACCCCAAAATTGTGATATCATTTTGGTCCTCTTCAAGCACTGAAGACAACAGCCAATAAAGACAACATAACCAATATGTTAGAGAAAAATGCAGATTTGCTAGGTTGAAAATGAAAATCTGAAATGGGATTAGGAGTAGCTGGTAGCTGTAGAAACTACCTGGTGCCATAGCAGTGGGTATATTTCAAATTATCATAAAGGACTTATTTCCCTCTACCTTTTTAAATGCTAACAGGAATCAGCCTTGCAAAAAATTTTGGACTTGGAGTCTGAAGACTTGGTTTTGAATTAAGACTTTGTCTTATTTCATGCTCTGTGACCTTAGGAAAGTCACTTAATCTTTCTGGGATCAATTTCATCATCATTATTATTGTTTTGTGAGGCATTCAAGGTTAAGTAACTTGCCCAGGGTCACATAGCTACTAAGTGTCAGGTGTCTGAGGTCAGATTTGAATTCAGATCCTCCCGACTTCAGGGCCAGTGCTCTATCCGTTGTACCACCCAGCTGCCCCAATTTCTTTATTATTGAAATAAGTATGTTGGATCATTTTGTGGTCACTTTAAGCTATGGGCATTTAGTAATTCTGTGACTGAATGGATTTCAGTCAGTTAGTAACTAGATTTCATGATAGTCCCCTGACAAATTTTCCTCAGAAAGACATTCCAAGGAACAAGAACATGTTACTCTTGTTGCTGATCATACAGACACAAATAAGAGCAGTTTAGAATGAGACTACTTGAAAGGGTGACTGGATAACTTACTAGTGGCCTCTAGAGTTGCCTTACACTTTATTAATTTTTTCATGGTGTTGATAAGAGATCAGAAGAAGCCTGGGAAATGCCTAGAAAACTAGCAAATTTTATGACAACTTTTTAATCTCCTTTTAGTGGGAATCTGGACAGGAAAAAAAGTTGGGAGGGGGAATTAAAAAGTCCTCCTTACAATGTTTACCATGTTTTTGTTGTTCTTGCAATAAAGTCTATTATTTTATTCTTTTCCTCCCAAAAGAATTCAGTCAGAATGGTAATAATGTCTTTATGACAAGCAAAGGCATAGAGTCTGAAATATCCATAATGCCAAATCTGAGATTCTGTGGATATATTCCCAGTTACTGAAGCTTCTATTAAGTTATAAGAGAGCACAGAGTCTGACATGTTCTGCAAACCTACTTGGTCTGTTCCTTATATTGCAAACTGAGAATGGTGCATACTTTTGATGGATGACTGGTGTTAATGAAGAAACAGAGTGGGTATGTTTGTGAATCAATGACAATGTCATCATGACATAAACAGAGAGCTACAGAATCCCTTGTAGAGCCCCTCAGCACCAGCTCCTTTAGGTTCCATTAAGAGGTGATATTATTATACAGAATCCCTCTTCTTACCTTGTCCCACTTCCTCAGAACCAGAAGGAGACTTGGAAACTGATTGCTGAATAAACAGCTATCTCTTATATTTCTCAGTTAGAACTGAATATCAATTTTATTTTGATGCAAGGTAACTGAAAGCATCTGTTCCTTGATTAGTAATAGTTCTTGGAAACAAAGATAGTTGTGGCACTTTGATTAAAGAACATTGAATTTCACATCTAGAATGCTCAGGTCCTCCTCAACCTATGGAAAAGAGAAATTTCTCTAGTTCCTATATTTTCTACAGCTATTTATAGTACTCCCTAGAACCAAATATACATCTAAATATATATTTACCATTTTATCATGCTTTGCAGGTTGTGACATACTTAGCAGGCTGTGGTCTGCAGAGCTGCCCCATGCTCTTGGCTAAGGGATATCCTGACATTGGCTGGAATCCCATTGAAGGGGAACGTTACTTGTCCTTCCTCCGGTTTGCTGTCTTTGTGAACAGTGAGTCAATCAACAAGTGTTTATTAAGAGACAACCATGCCAAGCCACATGTTGGCAATTCAAAACCAAAGAGGGGGGAAGGGAAGGAAAAAAAAGAAATTCACACAATAATTTCATTATATATTTAAAAGGAATAGCAAGTTGTACATAATAGATTTGTAGTATCATGTGCAATCTTTTTACTATACTGTGTTACAGAAATGCTTGTTTTATTCCATAAATTAAAAATAGAATAAATGAATATGAAAAAAATTTTAAATGGCAAAAAAACAAGGAAGAGATAGTCCCTTCCCTCAAGGAGCTTATATTCTCTTGGAGTAAACAGTGTATATACCTAAGAATATAAAAATATCTGCAAATAAATAAAAGATAGTTGGGGGGAAACTAACTTCTAGAGGGATCAAGAAAGGTTTCATGTTGAAGGTGGCATCTGAGCTGAGTTTTCAAAGGGGTTTAAGGTCAGAAGTGAGGAGAAAATGCATTCCATTCATGTTGAACAGCTAATGTAAAAATATGGATATGGGATATGGAATGTTGTAGATGAGGAATAGGAAGACCAGTTTGACTAAACCTTAGAGTGTGTAATGAGAATAATGTGTTAATGACACTGGAAATATAGTTGGTAAAACAGCTTGCTGTGTGAGCAAAGAGTGAGACAGATGTGAGAGATGTCATGGAGGAGAAACAACAATATTTGGCAACTGTTTGGATATGTGGGATGAGGGAGAGAGTGGAGTCATAGATAACATCAGAGTTTTGAATGTAGAAGGTTCAAAGGTTAATTAGAAGAATGGTAGCACAATTACCACAAATAGGGAGGTAGTAGATTTGGGGGAAGGATATCAATTCTATTTTAGACATACTCAATTTGAAATTCCTACAGCAAAATTTGAAATGTCCAGTAGGAAGTTGAAGATGTATATCTGGAGCTCAGGGGAGATGATGGTTATTTAGATTCGGGAGGCAACCTCATAAAGATGATATTTAACACATGTAGAGAGAGAAAAGTGGGCTAGGGACAGAGTCCTGGAAAATCCCTCCCCCATATATACCCACCCAGTTATGGGTGATTATATGATTGATGAACTAGTAAAGTAGGCTAAGAAGAAGCAATCATACGAGTAGGAAGAGAACCAAGAAAGTGCAGTGTCACAAAAACCCTAAAATGTTAGAGTTCCCAGAGAGGGTGATATACCATTTCATTGCTTTATAGAGGCTGAGAAAGATGAAGATTGAGGAAAATAATCTGATTTAGCAAATAAATCTTTGATGATATCTGGTTTTAATTGGCAATGTGAAAGGTCTCCTATACACATGCCAGCAAAGACCTAAAAGAATGCCAAATAGAATAACGATTAATAAGGCCTATGAAAAATGGTGGTAAATTTCTCCATCCGGTCCAAGACTGCACAAGAAAATGGCCAGAAACTTTCAAGTATGCTTAGTTATTCCAGGGGAAGCTGAAGCTAGCTTAAGTTCTAATGATCAGGTGCTGAAACTAGCAGTATCTCAGCCCTGGCCTATCAGAGCAATAAAAGAAGAGAGAGCTAATTCCTATAAGTCACTATTCAAGGGGGTAAAGTAGTGCATGCTTTGGCACACTTAGAGCTGCAGCAAGAGAAAGGGCCAACTCAGTAACTGGCCTCACATATAGCAAAATCTTTCAGGAGGATTGAGGCCACAATAATCCCCATTATGTAACCAGTTCGTCTTAGGGCCACAGCACAGGACAGAACCTACTCCTGATTACAGCTTATATAAAGAGAAGGTAAGCCAAGGCCAGCATGCTGTTGTACCACCAGGATACTGAGGAATAAACCTGGAATTGAAGCACATCAGGATCTAGTGTCAGCCACCCCCAGCCCCCTGGAACTTCAGTTACATTGATAGCTTTAAGATGTTAGAGAGAACAGGACCAAACAGGATCTGCCCACTAAGTGTGGGAGAAGACAAAACATAGCCATCACAAATTCCCAATCCAGAAACCGAGGTGAGAGATACGAGCAAATAGAAGAAAACACTGAACACAACGAAGAAATTAAGAAATTTAGCATATAAATCCCAGAAGAGAATAACTCTGCAGCAAGTACAAGTAGAACCAATAGTAGATGGAACAGATGGAGTGAAAGATTTTTTTTAAATTAAAATTAGAATGGAAATCAAATTGGGGTGAGGGGGTGGGAAATTGGAAAGAGAATAATAGTTTAGAATAGTAAATAGAAAACTTTAACCAAGGAAATAGACAAAAATGATCACTTAACCTTTTTGCTTCAATTTCCTCAACTGAAAAAAGTGGAGAAAATAACAGCACCTAGCTGGGAGGGTTACTGTGAGGATCAAATGAGGTAATGTTTGTAAAAGAGCTTAACACAGTGCCTGGCACTTAGTGAGTACTACATAAATGCTCGTTCCCTTCCCTTCCCCATGTCATGTCAGTCACAAATATATCCTTGTCATCCACATAGGCAGTGCTTAATAAATATTTGCTGAATTGGGGGCGGGGAGAGTATTCAAATAGCAGACTCCCTGAAAAAAATGAAATGAATAGAATTCAATAATTCTGTGAGGCAAGAAATAATGGGGGGAAATGTCAGAAGACTTAATTAGACCTGCGAAATATGTCAAGGAGGGTTCATTTTAAAATCTTTGCTCTCCCCAAGAATAAGGACCAAACAAAAACTTCAACACTGTATTTCTCTAAAACTACCCAAAGTTATTGGAACCAGATGACAAAGTGAAAACGGAAAGGAGCCACCATTCACATCCTGAGAGAAATTTCAAATCGTCATGGCCAAAATCTAGCATACCCAGGTCAAGGAATAAAAAATACTGAAAGTAGCCAGAAAGAGAGTTCAAGTACCGGGAAATTAAAGTCCAGATCATACAAAGCTATGCTACAATTATTTTAAATGAGAATCTTGAATATGATATCCTGATAGGAAAAATAATTAAGGCATGCCATCTCACTGCGAGTAAGAATAATTTATCTTACAAATTTAATATAATCCTATTGGAGTGATAGTGGATTTTTAAAAGAATAGAGGATCTTAAAACATTCCTGATAAAAAGACTAGAGATGGGTAGAATTTTTGAAACACAAAAATAGTCAACAAGAGAAACAGAAAGATTTTTGAAACATTTGGAAGCAGTTGAGCAATTTGAAGGGACTAAATGATGATTGAGAAGAGCTTATATTTTAATAATGAAAGAAAAGACAAATATCCCTTTAGAATTCCACTGGCTTCAAGAGTCCCAGAAAGAGTTTAAGAAGACAAACATGGGGCTTAGCTATAATTTTGTTTTCTTTTGTTGGTTTTAAAAGAAGAAAGAAAAAGAAAAATGTAATATCTGAAGTAGAATTAAGGAAGAGAGGTGAAGAATTTACCATTTCTCATAACTAGGTTGCATGAAAAAAGAGTATATGAACATAGAAGTAATTAAAGGAAATGCTCAATTACAGGGAAAAATAGCCAGCAAAACTATAACAAAATTGATGTGTTTTTTTAATACCTGGACAAATGTAACAAAAAGGGGGAAAGAAGAAGGGAATAAACTTTTCTATATCACCTACTATGCGCCAAGCCACTTCAATAAGGACTTTACAAATATTCTCATTTGATTCTCACAACAGTTCTGTCATGTATGTACCATTATTATCTCTCTTTTATAATTGAGTAAACTGAGGCAAGCACAAATGACTTGCCTAGGGTCACACAGCTAGTAAAAGTTTCTATGGGTGGATTTGAGCATAGATCTTCCTGATTTCAAGGCTGACACTTTATCCACTGTGCCACCTAGCTGCAAAGATAAAGGTATTTTATCTAAAAATATAAATAAGGAATAAGTGAAGGCCCAAGAGAAATTTTAGAAAAGTTAGATTTGATAAATCTCTGACAACGAAAATTGTTTACAAAAATAGGGAAAGACGGGACCAAATTTCTTTGATTAGACAGATGTGCTCCTGATACCTAAAACAGAGATAAAGCACATGAAAAAAACCTATGAACCAATCTCTAATAAATGTTGGTGTAAAAGTATTGGATTATTAGCAAAAACATAAAAAATATAATAATTGTTAAAGGGGGTTTGGAAGGTCAGGTGCACTATTGCACTGTTGATAGAGCTTTGAATCTTTTCAACCATTCTGGAAAGCAATTTGGAAATGTATCCCAGAAGTAACTAACTTCTGTATACCCTTTGACCCAATGATATCTCTACTAGTGTTACATCCCAAAGAAATAAAAAAAGAAGGAAAGGAACCATGTGCACAAAAATATTTATAGCAACACTTTTAGCAAAAATATTTAAAGCAAAGAACCAGAAACAGCAGGTGCTCATCAGTTGAGGAGTTCTTGAACAAACTGTGGTATATGGGTATAATATTATGGTACCTTCTAAAATGGCAAAACTGATGTGTTCACTGGGAGGATTTGTATGACCTGATGCAGAGCAAAGTGAGCAGAACAGGGGAAACTGTTTTATGTAAAGGAAAACAACTTTGAATGAGTTAGGAACTGTAATAAACACAATATCCAATTAATTACAACTCATGAGCAGAGCAGGGAGAACTGTTTTATGTAAACGAAAACAACTTTGAATGAGTTAGGAACTGTAAGAAACACAATGTCCAATTAATTACAACTCAGAAGAGTGATGACTAAGTATGCTTCCTTCCTCTTAGCAGCCAGGTGATGTACTAAAGGTACAGAATGAAACATAAGTTTTCAGACATGGCCAATGTATGAATTTGTTTTATTTAACTATTTGTTGGTTACAAGGAAAGGCTTTTATTTTTATGGGGGAAAATGATTAGGAAGAAGTGGAGACAGAGAGACCAAAAAGGGGAAAGGATCATCAATAAAACATTTTCTAAACATTTTAAAAATACACAGAAGAGAACAGAAAGAACTTAAAAAGGATAAACAGGGTAGTGTTTGTCATACTATAATGAATTTAATATATACTTCTTAGAAAATAAGTTTCATTTAAAAGGTATTCCTGGTGGTTTTGTATACTTAAAAAAATTAATGACAGATAAATCATGAGGTTCGAGACCATATTGCACAGGGCTAAGAAACAAGTAAGAGAAGTCAAGTCACTAAGTGTAGATAATTTTTTCTAGTAATTTGACTGTGAAAGGGAGAACAGATATTAAAGGCATGGCAGAATCTAGTGAGCAGTTTAGTTTGTTTTTCTCAAAATGAAAAAGACTTGGCCCTTTGTGTTGGCAGCAGTGAAGGAACCAGTATGTAGGAAGAATGAAATTAGAGCTATAGAGAGTATGATTATGGAGGCAATCTGCAAGAGAAGACAGGAGGAAATGTCAGTGAACATACATATAGAGAAATTGGCCTTAGCTGGGTTAAGAGTCACCTCTTCATCAGAGGAGGAGAAAATCAGTATGAAGTCGAGTGTCTATGCTTTTAAAGTCTAGACTTGTATTTCCATAGTTAGGGTAAAAAAGCAGCATAATATGTCCATGTGTAAAATAAAAATTGTATTGTCTTCCCCTTAACTGCTTCATAAGGATTTGGAAAGAAAAAAATGTTGCTTTTTCAAAATTATTATTGAAAGGAATTATTTACAGTCAGATGAATAAGTGTAAAAGTATATAAAGCTCCTGTAAGGGAAAATACTGCAAGGATCCAAGATATCATTGTTACTATTAGAGATTCATTATCTGAATGAATTTTAAAGGATCACTCAAATAATTTTGTCATAAAGGATTTTGGTTGGAGTAGTTATTACTTGAAATAAATGAATCATCTAATGCGGCTTAGAAAGCTTTTTATTATTCCAGCATTTATTGTAGTAGATTTGAGTAAATTTAACTTAGCATATACTTGCGTAAAGTAGTACTAATTTTTACATGAGCCCTTGGACCCTGAACTAGTAATTATCATGTTTCATTGAAGGACCTCAAAAAATTTTACAAATCTAATTATTAAAGTATGTATCAGATGGGCTCATTTGCTACCATGATTTTTTTAAAATTCTAAGGTATTCTGAAGTCTGGATCCTCTACTCAACTGGAAATAAGCAAACATTCCAATATTATCTCCCTAATGAATATATAACATTTGTATTTTTCTTTCGAATTTTTTATAATGCACTATTTAATTTCTGTTCTGATAGTAACATTTTAAAGCCCTTTTTTGACCAAACAAAAAACTTTGCTATGTAAAACAATGAAATTAGGAAATTCTAGATAATACTTACTACAAATGTTACTTACAGGGTATCCATTAAGTCATCTTAATCAATATTGTTTCTAAAAGAACTTTTTCCATTTCATTTATTAGTTCTATAAAAATCTTTGGGTTATATTTAACCCAGAAAATAATGACTTTGAGAACCTTATATTTACTCTGTAGTTAGACTTCTATTATAATGCAATAAAAAACTGTTTTAGAGTGCTGCGATTTTGCCCTTAGATTATGAGCAAGGAAAGAAGAAATAATAAATATTTTAGTGAAATTCGAAGAATCAGATTTGGTTGGAAAACTATAACTCAACTAAACATGGCCATTATCATGATGTTGATTTTTAGCCACAAATATGAGCCACGACTATCTACAACTATTTGCTTTTCAGCAAACCCTCACTGAGTTTAAGAAAACAGTCTTATTTTTCTTTTGTTTTCACTTAGTATTTTGAACTATTTCTTGCCTTTGGAGAGGTAAAACTCAGTTAAATTCAGAACGAGGTAATGGAGCTATGTCACTGTATTGAATCTGATAATTTTATATAAACAGACTATATTGCTTTATATGAAGACCAAATTTCCCTCTATCATTACAGCCTCTTAATATAGTGAGTTACAGATTTAATGAAATTTTATATCCCCAAACCAAATAATTAAAAGCTAATTCCTCTGTCAGTCTTTTATATGAAGCGGACACTGGTGCTTATTTTTCTTAGGCGAAAGTGTGGAAGAAAACGCTAGTGTTGTTGTCAAGCTTCTTATAAGACGTCCAGAGTGCTTTGGACCAGCTCTAAGGGGTGAAGGAGGAAATGGTCTGTTGGCAGCCATGCAAGGAGCTATTAAAATCTCTGAGAACCCAGCCCTCGATCTTCCTTCTCAGGGATATAAGAAAGAAATGTAAGTAAATGGAATTGCCTTTCGATAAGTGCTTAAAACCTGTGAACTGGCATAGTGATTCGCCTACACACTGTGAATAAAATTGATGACTTATGAAGTATCAGTTGTGTCCTAATTAGGAAAATTTTGGCCCTTCAGTAGTATAATGAAAACACTTTACAACCACTTAGTCATGTTCATTTATTCTATCCTGGGACTTGGCCCAGGTAATGGGCCTTGCAAATAAGCCTACCACTCTTCTCCTTCCTTAACCACTCTTCATTATACCCACTACTGCTCTTGCTTAGAGTGAGTTACATGACTTAGAGTGGAGAAGGGCACTTCAAGGCCCACATAGTCATTCACAATGTTTTAGTTAGAGGCCACTTTCCCTAATTTATAATTTCTGCTTTCAAGATGACCTAGGCCAAAGTTAGTCCAATTAATTATTTGTTTGACTTAAGGCAGTTTGTGTTTGTGGGCTTCATCCTATACTCATAACCTACAAAAATATGTAGCTATTATTAATTCCTATGCCAAAAGTATGAGGATTAGTTAGATAAGCGTGTTGAGCTCCATTTAAGGAGGAAGATGTTGGAAATCATAAATTATTGCTAATATAAATTCTTGATTTTCAGAGATTGACTACATAGTGAACTAGCCATGTTTTTTCCCATGTCTGTCCTTTATTTTTTACTGCTAGTCAAAACTTACTCCATACTGTGGAAATACCACTCCCTTCCCTTGTCAGTTATCCAAAAAGTAGTGAAACTCTTTTTGTTCCTTCTCTTTCTTCAAAAATAATTTTGAAAATCATAGAATTTCAGAATTGAGAAAAACCTTAAAAATCATTTTTCCAACCCCTTCATTTTAAAGATGAGGAATTGTCCACTAGAAAGATGAAGTAACTTACCGCAAAGGTCACACAGCTAGTCAATATTAGAGTTAGGGCTAGAATCCAAGTGTCTTGACTTTGACTCCAGGGATTTTTTTGCTACATAAATCTTTAAAAGGGAAAAGAACTGATATTAATAGCTAATGTGAGATTTGGGGATAATCTATGTTATACTACTTGGGTGGTCAGAATTTTTTTTTGTGTCCTTTCTATAATTTATTTATTTTATTTTTCTGTCAGTAATTATCTGTGTGAACTTGGATGAAGAATTCACTTCATCTCTACAAACTTCAGTTTAGGATCATATCCCCAATGCTTAGCACAGTATGTGGCACATAGTAGGCACCCAATAAATATTGATTGATTAAGTAACCTTAGAAGTCACTGGTCTGCTATC
>CM053624.1:144873475-144924750 GCA_028646595.1 Phalanger gymnotis | reverse complement strand
CGTGGCTGCTTAAAGACTAAAGAGTTCTATGTTCCACACTTGGGGGGATGCGCTGCCTCACCAGCACTCCTCCTTCCCCAAGAAGCCCCTACCTGGACTGGGCTTAAATCTTCAGCAGGCTCTTCACTCCTGCTCTGATCAGCCACTTAATTCCTCCCACCAGGTGGGCCTGGGGCCAGAAGCAACTGCAGCCCTAGTTCTAAAGCTGCCCCACCTCTGCAGCCCCAGGGGCAGTGGCTAAACAGCAAACTCAGTCACGCAGCTTTTCCCACTAACCTTCTCTGATGTCTTTGCTCTTTGTGGGTTGAGAGGTCTGGTAGATGCCACAGCTCAGTACTTCAGAATGCCGGGGCACTCTCCGCTCATCTCCTGGACTGGTAGGTCCGCGTCTGGTCTATTCGCGCCGTGCGAGCTGGGTTCAGCTCTGCTCCCCTCAGCTGGGGGCTGGGAGCTCCATGTGGGACAGACCTTACCCAAAGACCATCCAGGCTGTCCTGGGCTGGGGCCCTGCTTCCCTCTGCCACTTCGTGGGTTCTGCAGCTCTAGAATTGGTTCAGAGCCATTGTTTTATAGGTTTCTGGAGGGACTTGGTGGGGAGCTCAGGCCGGTCACTGCTTCCCAGCGGCTATCTTGGCTCCGCCCCCTCCACAGCTCATATTTGTAGGTGAAATTTGGTGCCTTAATTCTGTATTCTAATTTCTGAATAATAGTCACACCAAGTAAATCAAATTATTTTCTTAGGCAGAATGTCTCTCTAGAATCATTTCCAATTCAATTCAAACTTTTTTTCCTGTGATCCTAAATTAGGTTGTAATTGTGTAGCACGAAGCAGTTTGATCCCTTGATTTAGTCCTGTGTGTAGAAAATAGGAAATAGGAGCAACATTATGGGGTGCAGATAGGGAATATGTTATTTAGCATATTTAAACATAGGTTTCTGTTTTGACAGCTTATCCAGACAGGAAAAGGGGAAGCCATCCGAATCAGGTCAATCCTTCGCTCCCTGGTCCCCACAGAAGATTTGGTAGGGATTATCAGTATCCCTTTGAAACTTCCCACCCTTAACAAAGGTAATGGTATCAGGATCACTTTTTTAAAGTTTATGAGCATATAATCTGAGAGTAGTACTTAAATGTTTCTTCAAGGCTTTCCCTTGAGAAATTTGCTCAATTGGCAGAAATTACAAAGGGGAAAAATTGGGGATGGTTCCTATAATTCTCACACTTTCTCTGCTAGGTATTACACATGAATTTACATCTAGTCCTTTTATGACATCTCCAATTTTCCCCCAAAACAAAAGCTACCCGTTTTTTTCTTTCGTTAGCATAGAGGTGCCATTGCCCACTGAATACCAGGTTATCTGTAATAAGATTAATGGGTTAAGAGAGATAGAAAGTGTCTCTATGTCCCAATGCCCATATGTTCTGGGAAATAAACTGCAGACATCTCAGGGCAGACAGACAGATCAGCTATGAGGTCTCTCTTCATGCCTATGCCATAGTCTCATGTCCTTCTCTGTCAAAAATCATCCAAATCATCCAAAAATAAGTTATGTCCTCATACCTAGTGCCTCGTGTGGCTTATAGTTCAATTTACAGCACATCTTCCCTCAAAGTTCCTTGGCTTTTCTCAGACACTGCATCTACAATTTAGGTAGCATTTTTCGAGGCTCAGTTCCCGTGTTACCTCCTTCTAGAGCAATGATGTCAAACTCAAATAGAAACAAGGGCCACTAAACCATACTAACTGAAAATCACATATTAGCATTATCTATTTTCTATCTAATTTTTATTTATTTTGTTAAATATTTCCCAGTTATACTTTAATCTGGTTAGGGCTGAACCCAACATTTCAGCAGTGTGTTTTTGACCCCCTCTGTTCTAGAGGATTTTCCTGATCTTCCCAATGGTTAGGGCTCTCTTCCCACCCTATAAATTGCCTTGTATTCATTTTATATGTGGATTGTATGTTGTCTCCCTGGCTAATATAAATATAATACTGGCCCACATGTATCAAAGTTAGCTATCAAGAATCTGGTCTACCCTATCACCAAGGGAGACTATGATTATCACCTTTTTGGGGAGCAAGAGGAGGACAATGGTTGGGTGCCCCCTCTTCCACTTGCATTTCTCCAAGAGCACTATCAGGCTAAAAATATATCTGTCTATTTAACACATACCAAATACCTATAATCTGGTGATATAAAAATAATAAAGAAAAGGAACAAAATAAATTAATAAATTAAAGAAAGAATAAAAGCTACCATCTCTAGTCACTTTTAAGGGTAGAGCAATACCTAGCTTATTCTTGATGGTTTAGCTCCCTCTCATCTTCACCAAATGCTGGTTATGTAAAAGAAAATCACAGAAAGCTAGTAAATCTCATCAAAGTAAACAATAAACAGAAATTGGACATGTGATATAATATCTGTTTGTAGGTGAGACCAAATCTCAACTTACCCACCAAAAGAGAGAATGATGTGGAGGTGGATAAAGGAGTTTCCCTTAATAGTCAAGGTTTCCAGGTGCTGGGAAGCAAGGGACATATTGGAGGTGTGGCTCTAGTCCATATTTCAAAAGTCTGTGTTTGCCCTTCTTAATTATTTTTCTCAAATTCTCAGAACTCAGAGGTTTCTCTCAGCCAATCAGAAGCCATGTCTCCTTCTGTGTACATAGTTCTCAGCATCACGATACAGGCCTTTAGGGAACCACACATCAGATGAATAATATATGAAGAGTTTTGATCCAGCATTCACCTCTCTAGTCAATATTTGAGTTCTTTCTCACAAATTGGGTAATATCTTCTGTAGGACTCAAACAGCAGGTTTTTTAACAGCAAGTGCCAAATAATGAATTTTCTTAAGGAAAGGCTACCAGAATCAAATGGTCCTTGGCCAGGAAATCAATAGACCTGGTCTTTGCTGTGTGACATTGGGTAGTTTAGCTAACAGTGTTACAATCTACTAAACAGTACTGATTTTAAAATCATAGTCTCTTGCCCTCCATTCTTCAATAATCCTGGCCAAACCCTTTGCCTTCTGTCCCAGTCTCATTATGAGAGCTAATTAGAGAATTTGTTATAAAGCCTGACTTTTTGGCAAGGAAGATTTAGCAGTATCATTTTAAAATCCTCCTATTTCTTTATTTAGAAGGGTAAAAAGCCACAGACCAGCTTTGACTTCTGTCATCGAGAACTGTGATATTTTTAAAGGGCTAATGAAATCTCTCCTTGTCTCAGATGGGTCAGTGAACGAGCCAGACATGGCTGCCAACTTTTGTCCTGACCACAAAGCACCTATGGTACTGTTCTTGGACCGTGTGTATGGTATTGAGGACCAAACTTTCCTCCTTCATCTTCTGGAGGTTGGATTTTTGCCTGACTTAAGAGCATCAGCCTCTCTGGACACAGTAAGTTACTGAAATAAGAACTGTGTTTTTCTCCTGTGATTATTTTTGGTAGCTGAGTTCAATTCAGTATTTGCTGTTTTTCGTGGGCACTGTGCCTCTGTTCTTACATCCCTGCCTATATTTGCTCCCTTTTAGAGATGCAAAAACTAAGACACCGAGAAATCGTTCAGTATGCCACACCCAAAAGAGAGGCTGAAATAAAAAGTCAGGAATCCAAAATCTACAAGTACTTATTCAAGAGCTTGACCAGTAGCCACCTTTGGCCTTAAAACATTCCATCTCCCTTCTTGTGTTCAAACCCAAAGAGGAAAGAGGTTGACTACTTGCAGAGTGTCTAACCTGTGCTGAAGCTCAAGGCATTTAATTCCCCACACTGAGAAAAAGTGACCCAGCCTTTGGAATAAATTATATTTTAATTGGTAACCCAGAAATAGACAGTTCATGCCATTCTCAGACTGAGAATGAGAGAGAATTCTGACAGATATCTGTGAAATAGAAATAATAAGTATTTTAAATAAGCTTTTTTGATATTTTGTTTCTTACATCACTGTCATTGTGTCAAGTATCTCCTCCTCACAAAGAGACATCTCATTGATGAATAGTTTTAGAGACAAAAAAAAGTCAGCACAACTGATCATTAAATTGGAAAAGTCTGAAAACATGTATAATATATATAAAAACTGTGAACCTTCTACTTCCACGAAGGGATTGGCTGGGGGTGTTCTCTCATATCTTTACATTTGAATCCTGTTTGATCTTTATAATTTTGTTACATTTACTTTTGATTTTCCATTTACATGGTTGTAATTGCTTTGTATAATATAGTCTTGACTCTGCTTATTTCACTCTGCATCAGTTTGTGTAGGTCTTTGTATGTTTTTCTGTATTTGTCTTTAATCATTCTTATAGCACGATAATATTCCATTATATTCATGTATCACAGTTTGCTTGGTCATTCCCCAATTGATGGGTATCTACTTTGTTTCCAATTCTTAATTATCATAAAAAGTGCTGCTTTAAATGTTTTGGAGAATATGAGCACTTTTTTCTTTTTGATAGCTTCCAGAGACTCCCAGTAATGGAGTCTCTGGTTCAAAGGGAATGGACATTTTATTCACTTTATTTGCATAATTCCAAATTACTTTGCAAAATGGTTGTACTATTTCACAGGTTCACCAACAGTGTATCAGTGTGCCTATCTTTCTATAATTCCTCCAACAATGACTAGCCATTTTTGTAATTTTTGCCAATTTTCAAGGTACAGGGTATTCAGGGCTATTTTGATTTGCATTTCTCCTGTTATTAGTGATTTGGAGCATTTTGTCATGTGGTTGTGAATACTTTGAAGGTCTTTTAAGAACAGTTTGTTCACATTTTTTGATCATTCATCTATTGGGGAATGGCTATTAGTTTGAGATACACACACATGTACACACACACACACACACACACACTTATATGTATGTATTTTCATTTATTTATTATTTATATATGTTGGATACTGAATCCTTATCAGAGAAATTTGATAAAGATTCTTTTCCCATCTGATCACTTCCCTTTTTATCGTAGATGCATTAATGTTGTCCATGCAGAAGCTTTTCGGTGTCAAGTAAAGTTATCTATTTTACCTTTTATAATTGTCTCTATCTCTTATTCAGTTAAGCATATATCTCCTACCTATATCTGTGAGAGATATATGATATGTTTCTCTTCTAATATTTTTATAGTATGATCTCTAATATTAAGATCACATATCCATGTAGAATGTATTGTGGAGTATGGTATAAGGTGCTGGTCTAAGGGAATAGGAATTTTGTAAAGATGTGTTTATAGAACCCCAAAGAACGTACAATACAGCTTATTGTGCTATGGAGCCAAAACCATACTTCAGGCTGGCAAATTCTATTGGATAATTAAAATGCTTCATCTGAAGCTAATTATGTTTTGAAGATTTTTAATGAATTTCCCGACTTAAAAAATTATTTTGTAAATACCCCCTGAGGCCCCTGATGAAAGCATACAGTTTGTAATAGATCAGGCTAAAAGCACATGCTTTTCTAGTATTTGTTGTTCAAACATTGTACTTATCCAAACATCTCAGTGCTACATTGAAATGTGCTATATTGAACTCCTCCGCCAACAAACTATGGCATTTCATTTCTGATAATGAAGAAATTTATAAGAAACTAAAAATCAAAGCTCTGTCCTATCTCATTTTAATAATCCTATTAAAATTTGAAGTTCGAAGAGTTTGATTATTTTTTCTCCTTAGGACAGTTATCTAGAGTCAAAAATTTTACTAGGGGTGTCACCAAAAATGTCTCTGCAGTTCAGAGAGAGTGGTTTCCCAAACCAAACTTCAGTGGATACAATATCATTAATGGGTTTACTTCCTCCATTGGTATAGATCACAATCCAATTATACCTTTTCTTCCCATCTGATCCTTATATGTGTCCTTCTATAGAGCCCCCAAAGAGCATCCCCTTAATGGGCTGGAGGCCTTCCTCTCGATCTTTTAACATTGAGTAGGTATTGTTAAAGCATTAAAACTGTCTTTTTTGTATTACTCTTACCACATGGTTTACCTTCTTTCCCAATCAACAATTTCCTGCAATGTATCTTTTATATCCCTTCTTGCCTATGATCCTAAAGATATTGAATTTATCTTAGATAATTATACTTCGCCATATTAGTTGTGGTAATCCCGAGCCTGGGGATCACAGGAGAAGGCAGGAAGGAAACGAGTTCATTTGTTAAGCACTCTATGTGCCAGGCACTTTGCTAAGCACTTTACAAATGCTGATCCTCAAAATAACCATGAAAGGCGGGTGCTATTATTTTCATCATTTTACAGTTGAGGAAAGTGAGGCAAAAAGAGGTTAAGTGACTTGCCCAGGGTGACTAGCTTATAAATATCTGGGGCCAGATTTTAACTCAGTTCTCAATCCAGGCTCAGCCCTCTATTCACCATACCACTTGTTGTTGTTGTCTTGTTTGTCCTTCATTCTCAAAGAGGACCATGGCATCAGGCAAATGATGACATGACTTGCAGTTGACTTTGATGTGAGTGAGGGTGGGCTGTGCAAGGTCACCAGCTTCACTTCTCCTCCAGAGCCATCTGGGTCCAGTGCCAGATATTCATCAGGATGACTGGAGATGGCCCAGGATGCAATCACCATACCACTTAACTGCCTTTCAAAGGAGAGACCTTAGAGGCTGTCTAGGGCAACTTCCTTGTTTTATGACTTGAGGAAACTGGCCCAGGAAAGTTAAGTGACTTGCTCAAGTTAACACAGATAGACATTTCATTTGAACCCAAGTCCTTTGACTCCAGAGCCAGAACTTTTCCCACTGTGCTATGAAAAACAGTTGGATATAGTAGAAAGACTGTTATATATAGTAGCAGAAGAGACCTGTGTTCAAATCGTAAGCCTTGGATTCAAATCTTATAGGATCAATTAGGTTTATATTTGGAACAGACCATAAAGCCCAGGAAATCCAACCTCCCTCATTTTATAGATGAGGAAACTGTTGTTCATAGAATTTAAATAGTTTACTCAGTCACACAGTTAGTATTTGAGGCAATATTTGAACCCAAGTCTTCCTGGATCCAAATCCAGTATCCTATTCACTATGTCATGTTTCCTTTTTCTGACAGTTCCTAGATATGTATGTAATCCTGTGCAAATCATTTGTCCTCTCAGAACCTTAATTTTCTTGTCTGTAAAATGAGGATAGTGATGCTTATACTACTTGCCTAAACCTTTAATCAGTATGTAAACATGAATTATTATTAGTTATTTATCATTACTAGTTATTTACCAAAAACCTCAATAATTCAAGTTCTTTAAGCATGTTTTCTGAAATTTACCTCCTTGCCTAGCGTTGGAACAGTCACGTATAAGAATTTAAACACAGTTTGAGACGTTAATAGTTTTCAACACCTTTAGCGCTTCTCTTTTTTCAGAGGCTCATTTCAGAAGTGTGTATCTTTAAGTCATTTATACTCCTTGTAAATTGCTTTCAACACTTGGAAATTTAACCAGTGGGATACAGTTCTGCTTCCTATGTGCATCTCTGAATGAAATAGTTTGATTGATTGATTTGTCTCTCATAATTATGAAAATTGCTAATTATAACCAGCAGTGCTTTAGGGAAAAAGATTATCAAGTTGAGAGTTCCCCAGTAAGCCAGAAAAGATTTGAAGCCACATTAGAAAATTAATAGCGTTACGGCTAGAAGTCTTTTAAAACGCCGAAGTTATTGTGTTAGGTAGATTAGTGCACCAAATGGGATGGGTGCCAAGGACTTGGGAATGCAAAGATCTACTTTCTGAGATTGATTATAAATGCTTACTACAAAGCATCCATATGGGATTCAATTGCTTTACTTCTTAGGTGTTTTGCCACTAATTGCCTCTGTGCCTCTAAAAAAGTCACTTTCCTGCTTTGCCTCAATTTCTCTGAGAAATGAGGTGAGTGAAGATCAGTCACATCACAAGACTACCAGAGGGAAGGGCCAAGGAGCGATCAGCAAGCCCCTTCAGTACTTAGTAAGTCTGTCAGAGATGAAGTAAAAAGTAAGACTGAAATAAAGTGGAAAGGCATTTGATAAGAGAAATAATATAAAAGATATAGCCATTCATATTCCTGTTCCTCAAGGAGTCAGTTATACTGATAGAGAGATAGCAAGCTAGCTCACTAGGTAAATAGACAGATAGAAGATAGATTTTTTTTACTAAACCAGTTTTCATTGTTTTAAGGAAGCTTCCTGTGAGAAACTTCATCTACTAAGTCAGATGGGAAGTTATACCATAATACATAATCTCTTTTTTTACTTTCAAAAAAAAATTTTGTTTTCAACATTCACTTTTATAAGATTTTAAGTTCTAAATTCCCCCCCTCCAGATGGCATACAATCTGATTTAGGCTATACGTGTACGATCATATTAAACATAGTTCTACTTTAGTCATGTTATGAAAGAAAAATCAGAACAAAAGGGA
Source organism: Phalanger gymnotis (assembly GCA_028646595.1). Lineage (NCBI taxonomy): Eukaryota > Metazoa > Chordata > Mammalia > Diprotodontia > Phalangeridae > Phalanger > Phalanger gymnotis. Next base: position 144,916,340 of record CM053624.1, on the reverse strand, counting down.
AAACCATGAGAAAGAAAAAACAAAAAGCAATCTAAAAAAGAGACAATAGTATGCTTCAATCTGCATTGAAGCCATAACTATTTCTCTGGGTGTGGATAGCGTTTTCCATCACAAGTTGTTTAGAATTGTCTTAGATCATTGCATAGCAGAGAAGAGCTAAATCTAACAAAGTCGGTCATTGCAAAATGTTGCATTACTTGTACAGTGCCTAGCATATAATCTTAGAGAGTTTCCTAAAGCACTGAGACTAAGTGATTTCCCCATGGTCCTACAATCATTATGACAAAGAGGGAAGGTCTTCCTGAGTCTGAGCTGCTTTGCATTTGTTGCCCTGGCTGGCTTCAGCTCCATAGAACAAGGTGTACCTGCCAAGATAAACTCATCAATTCTAAACTCCCCAACCATGTGGCTAACTCAGCCTTTATTGAAACTACCACCCTCAGCCTCCTCTCCATTTTGAATAGTGGGCTGGAGGGGGGAGTACCAAATTCCTTCAATGCCTTCCTTTATTGAAGGCAGGAACTGGACTTAGTTTACTCTACTTTCCACCTGCTGCTCTGCCTACTTTCAGTTCCACAAAACAATATACCCATGTGCCAGGTACCCCTTAGTGTTCCTTGCCCTCCTCACTTACTCCCCTTTCCTAATCCTTTTATGTGTTGTCTGCCTCTTTAGATTATAAGCTACTTGAGGACAAGTAGTGCCTTTTTTATTGTGTCCCTAGCACTTAGCACATAGTAGGCACTTAGTAAATATTTTCTGTATTACACTGAGCTTCTACTTCCACTCCCTATGCCATGTTGCCTCACGCTTTTCTCCATATTGGATATTTAATAAACATTTTTTCTATTGAATTATTTTTCCTATGCACCAAATAAAACCAACAGTTTCTCACAAAAGGCCTGTGTTACCTATTGACAGACTATGAGGCTCATTATTAGGGAGCTGGTTATCAGGGTAAATATTTTGGGCAGAATAAACTAAATAGGCAAATGTGTAAAACAACACTTTGTCACTTTTACAATGACAGTAGCTAAATGATAGGGAAGAAGGCTGATAATGACAGCTTTTACTCCACGAGAATTAATTTATCCATTGGCATCCTTAATTTTCAATGTTTGTTTACAAACTGAGTTGACATGTCCATATTGATGTCCTTACTACAAATAAAAAGCGAAAGACATGTAGAAGTTTTAACTAAATGGAAGAAAATAGCTCGTGAGTTCTCTTCAGGTCAATAAAGATGGTGGGAGAGTTTGTTTTATTGTTCGTCTAAAAGACAAAAAAAAACATTTCATGGATGAGTTGATCATCTCATGTTATAGTATACACCATAGTATACATAACCAGATCATTATAAAGATGATTCCAGCTTAGGTACCAACATGTGTTGTAGAAAATAAAGAAGAGAAATTATTTGGAAAAACTTTAAACTATCCTTCAAAATAAAACAACATGTAATTGAAATTTGCTAATTTAAATTTAAAAAGTGGACTCAAGGGAAAAGAATGAAAAATTAATTTAGAACATATTATTCCAAACAAAGAGATTGAAAAAAAATAAAGACTCTTCAAGAAAAAATTTTTAAAGTATTTAGGGAAAAAGATTATCAAGTTGAGAGTTCTGAGATTGATTGTGGCAAACAACAAATGAGCTACCCTCAAAACAAACCTGACATGTCTTAACAGACAAGAAATAACTGGTCACTTAATTTAAGAGCTACTTCAAAATTGGTTTTCTACAAGTATCAGATCATTAGGGCAAAGGATAAAGTAAATGTTAAGTTGGAAGAAAGGATAAAATATGAGCATATAACACATATGACTGTAGTAGCTCCAGCTTGACTTGCAATGTAAAAAAACTGCTGATTCCAAAAAATAGCTAAAAGATATTCCTTCATCATTTTTAGATGAGTTTAATTAATACCATTATTATCATGGAGAGGCCAAAAGTATTGAGATAGTTCCTTATTCAAAAGATGCTTCATCTCCTTGTCAAGTAAATAGATATGAAAGACAAGGGAAGCACTGTTTTAGAGTAAAAGCACACTCACAAAGCATCACTATGAAAGAGATAGAGAACAACTGTTTTCCCAAAAGGTATTCTACTTTAAAAATTCCTAAATTAATATAATTCTTAAATTCTTAAAATTCTTTTAAAAATTCTCAAGATACTTTTAAATATTTAAAATTTAAAAAAATTCTACCTGTTCCCCATACCACTTCAGCCAATTTAAAATGAAACCTTGAATCCACTCCCCAAACTTGAATAATGGGAATTTATCCTGGTTGTGAGACTTCTTTCCTGATTGACATTGTCGTTATTCTATCTATATAAGTATAACTTTGCCTTGTTGACCAGGAGAACTTGTATGTCCATTAACATCTGATTGTATATTGCAAAAGAAAGATTAGGTTTGACTTTAGACTATATAGAAATAAGTATAGGAATTTGTGATCCACAGGTAAAGTGTGTAAGACCATGAAGTATACCCACGTATCTTGCCTGTCACATAACCCTGCATGTTCTAGAATGATCAATGTGTGTCATTTATATTATAATGTGTCTGCTTATTCCGAAATGATCTAGAATGGTAAAAGTATTATGAAATAACTTATCCATATGTATCTGAAGATCTGTCTGTGATGATAGATGGAGATAAATTAGTCCATAGTATAAAAAGAGGAAGCCATCTTGACTGTGTGAGGCACTTGCAAAGATAGATCCTTACCTGCCAACATCTTGTAGCTTATGTATCCCAAGAATAGGAGTGGAGCATTTGAGAGGGACTAAAGCCACATATTTGTTTACTTTAGGTTGTGAGGGCAGGGACTGACTTTTACCTCTTTTTGTATTCCCAGCACTTAGCACAGTGCCTGGCCCATAGTAGGTGCTTAATAACTGTTTATTGACTGCCTGAGACCTACAACTCCTTCTTCCCTTTTACCATTTGCAGTTTGAATGTTGCTAAGTAAGTAAATGCAATTTTGTTGTATCATATGTTGCATGGACCTTTCTTTGTCAGGAATAATTTAGCAATATCAGATCAAAGGATTCATGAAATAAGTTTGTTCATAATTTAATCACCCATACTAGCAAAAAAAGTGAAAAAAATGCGTATTTCCTAGATTATAACATGCTCCTCCTTGGAGAACCCATTTATTTAATTCTTCAGTGTAGCTATCTTGCCATTATAGATGAGTGATAAGATGGGCCAAGTTGAAAGTGCCTTCAGTGATCTAAATTAATCCATAAGGGCAAAGTCAATATCTTTAACACTAATGTTCTTTTGGTGATGCTATAGAGCTATAAGTAATGGTACATCATGATTTAATAATAATCAAAATTATAAATGGTCCAAGAGGCAATGGATGTGTATATAATGAGTGTCTGATTGTGGTATGTTACCAATGATATGTACAAGTATGCACAAAGTAGCATTAAGGACATATGTAATCATAATGAGAAGCAATAGGACCACTTGAATGCAACATTGGTACCCCAAAACAAGCTTAAAACACAGAGGAAGTTGTCAAGCACATACAAAAAGGACTAGAATTGATCAACAAGCATTTATGAAGCGCCTACTATGTTCCAAGCACTATGCTAAAGGCTGGGGGTCAAAATAGAGAGGAAACAAACCCAGTCCTTAGGGAGCTTAATTTGTAGGAAACTTAATTTCTTATACAAATACACGAAATAAAATAATGGGGAGTTAAGGCCACTAGAAACTTGGGAGATGGGGGAGGATTAAGAAAGGCTTCATGTTATGACATATAATCTGTTTTAAAGAAAGCAAAGGATTCTAAGAGGGAAAATTGAAGAGGAAGTATGTTTCGGTCATGGATATAGGAGATGTAATATCATATGAAGAGTGTCAAGAAAATTTCGCTGGACCATAGATTGCAGAAAGGGGAATAATGACTAAAAAGGCAAGAAAGATAGATTGGGGCTAGTTGTGAATGGCTTTAAAAGCCCAAAAGTAAAGCTTATATTTTGTCCTGGAGTCAACAGTAGGAAATTCTTAGTTTGTTGAGTTGGAGCTTGTTGTGGTCCAACTTGAGCTTTAGAGAAATCACTTTTATAGCTGTGTGAGGGATAGACTGAAGTGGAGAATGAATTGAAACAGTATTAAGATTCTTTAGTATCTAAGATGTATTAGAAATGTTTTGCAGCATTTCAGGTAAAAAATAAGGGCCTGACCTAGGGTGATGGCTATGTGAGAAGAGAGAAAACAACAGATATGAGAGATGTTGTGGAGGAAGACATGAATCACATAGGACAGAACATTTGTAAAAATTGCAGTTTACACTAACGAAAGGAATACTCACACCAATGAAATCATAGGTTATCCAAGTATGTAGGTATAGTCATACTTGCATGTTTTACTGAAGTTTGTTATTGCACATCCTCCCAAGCCACAAAGGTTTTGACTATAGGCGCAATAGTGGACTGTGTGTTTGTCATCTGAGGATCAGTCTGGCTCAGTGGGGAGAGGCTCATCACAGAACGGTTGTCCAACAGGTTATACCATTCATGGTTCCAAAGGACTGATTATGATAGATAGATAGATAGATAGATAGATAGATAGATAGATAGATAGACAGACAGACTATCTATTACAGAGAAATGACAAATTTAGCATGCAGAATGAGGCATATTTATATTTTATACATTTATTGAAGTAATTTGTTTTGCTCTACTACATATTTGTTACAAAAATTTATTTTTCTTTTTTTTCAGTTGCATAGGGGTTGGTGGGGAGAAAAAATGGATTTCTGTACATTATAAAAAGGCGAGGGGATTTTACAGATGTGAAATATTGCTTGCATTTTCAGATAAAATCCCTTAGTAGTTTTACTTGACTGCTTTTCTTTGTCACAAGAGAACTCTCTTACAAATTGGGAATAATCTATAAATATATGTAATGTGAAAACAAAATACATCAAGAAATGTTTTTAAAAATTCATCAAGAATGGAGGGGTTGTGATTTGTATTAGTGGAGGACATACCTACACTGATGAAATCAAGGATCTTTTTGAAACTTTCAAAGTTAAATGTATACATATACACACACAGAGAATAAAGTTCTCATACTGGTTTCAATAAGGTGGTTATGTTTCATCTCAATACAGTATATATATTTTAGTAGAACCCAGAATGAAGAAGGCAGCCTGTCAGTTTTTGCCTCTGAGTTAATTCACTAACAAATAGCCTTTTGTTTGGTTGCCCTTTTGTGTTCATTTTTATTTTTTTTTAATTTTCATTTAATTTGTTTCATTTTACCTGCAAAGTGGTACCTCTAGTGACAAAGCAGACAGTCATACTCTCTGTTGCTTTATGTTCTGTGAAACACTAAAACATGTAAGACATACCTAAGACATAGGAGAATATGGTGAAGGTGATTATGCTTTATTGAGCGTATCCAAATACGATTAATCATTATTTCTTTCTCTTTTCCCTAGGTTTCTCTGAGTACCACAGAGGTGGCCCTTGCACTGAATAGATATTTGTGTTCTGCTGTGCTCCCTCTCCTCACAAGACATGCTCCTTTGTTTGCTGGAACAGAGCATTATACCTCTCTGATTGATTCCACACTTCAAACCATCTATAGACTCTCCAAGGGACGCTCCCTCACCAAAGCACAGAGAGATACTATAGAAGAATGCCTGCTTGCTATCTGCAAGTAAGTACTATCCTTTTATATTTCTCATTGATATTTATTCATTTGAATTCAATTGCACATAAGTGTGCACATGAATACAACTGTACATATAAGAACTTGAAGTCTGGGACATCTTCCTATAAATTTGACCCTCAACTGTATACTTTCTCCAAAAACTCTCTTTACTCCATCCTCTATTCATTTTGCCTCTCCAATCAATTGCCTCCCATCACCTCAGTCTTCTGACTGTTATCTGATTACCACAGAATGGTAGTCAGTGCTGACTAGAGTACTAAGGATTAGATACCTAAGACCCTACATTATATAAGATGAACAGTCAGACTACCACCTCCTCAGCCAACACAAGATTTTCATTGTTTAGAGTGGTTTGGATGTTAATAAAACTAATAGGTACTCAAAGTTCCCAAGCTATAGGAGTAAGCTCCTCTGCAATTCATTTGAATTCATCAAATATGTATTAAGAAGTTCTTGTCATGGTCTGGGGGCTAAGGCTACAAAGGTGAAATGATACAGCTTCTGCCCTTAGGGAATGACTACCAATCTAGCAAGGGAAATAAGACACAAATTTCTTCAATACTTTGGTACAAAATTATGAAATCTGCGATAATGTTGGTACAAGTTTATCCCTCTATTAATCAATATTTATTAAGTACCTAATATATGCCAGGCACTGTGCCTGAGGATACAAAAAGAGGCAAAAGGTAATCTCTGTCCTCAGGGAGCTTACAGTCTAATGGGTGATACAACAAAGAAATAAATATGTACAAATAAGCCATATAGAATCAATAGGAAGCAAGTAAAAGAGAGAAGACGAGGGATTGGGAAAGGCTTCCTGTAGAAGGTGGGATTTTTGTTGGGACTTAAAGAAAACCAAGGAGATCAGTAATTGGAGTGGAGGAGGGAGAGAGAAATGATGGAATCATAGATTTCACAAACCAGCAGTGTAAAGTATACATTAGAGAGAAGAGAAGCTACAATGGATTGAAGAACAAGTAGATGTAAAGAAGTTAAGGCAAAAGAGTAGTAACTTAAGAACATAACAATATTAAAGGATTTTTTTAGGGTAGAGATGGTGTGTCTATAGGAGGAAGGAATGGGGCCAGTAGGTGGGGAAAGATTGAAGATGTTTAAGGGGGCAGGGAACAAAAAATGAGCCAAAAGCATAATGAAAATGGGAGGAAATGAGATTAAAGCCTCAGGGGCAGGTATTGATTTTAGCAAGGAAGATAGCCACCTCTTTCATCCTTTAAGATAGGAGGGAAGGAAGAGAAAATGGGAAAAGACTCAGAGGGTTGAAAAGAACGGATAGAGGGGCTTGGAGTGGGGAGGAGGAGAGCAATTAAGTAAACTCACATCAGATGAGCTCAATCTTCACTATAAAGTAGGAGATGATTATCTACTTATCATAATATTCAAATAGATAGAATGTATATGCTAAGAAGGAAAAAGTAGGAGAATCAGAGCAGCTGCTGTGTGGCTAGAGAGTCAGTAATAGGATGCCTTACCGAGACTGTGTTTATATTTAAAAGTATTAAAGAATGGACTCCTTTGCATTGCATACCTAAGCATACACAGGTACTATAAGGGCTTTAGTGCTAATATTCAGTTTCTTGGATTTCTACAGGGTAGACATTGGAAAAGTTTTAAGATCAAAAATGGGTATGGATTGATTAAAAGGGATGACTTTTTCAGAAACATATTCCTCATAAATTCTTATCTAGAATTGGTCTTCCACAACCTGGTCTCCAAGCAGAAGGTAAAGGATGATGCTAGTCTTTTTAAAGCTTTGGCTATATCAAGAGCCTTCAATTATTTCCTTTTTAAAATCTCTCTCAGTTAAGTAGGAAAGTAAAATAAGATGAGCTAGAATTGCATTTTAAACTGAAATATTATCAGGCAATTTCATACTTCTTTTCTATAGGGCAGCCTTGAGCACACTATCAAACTATAAACTCTTTGAGGACAAGGATTGTGTGTTACTCATGTTTCTGTCTCCTGTGATCTCATACATATGAGAGGCTTTAATATTTATTGAATTGTTGAATAAGTGAACAGGTAGCCAAATTTATGCCAGTAAAACTACGTAATGGATGAATTTTTACCAAAAATACTAATTTTGATTAATAGAATAATAAAAGTATAAATGACCCAATCTCAGAAAAAGTAATTGAACAAGCCATAAATGAACTCCCTAAGAAAAAATCCCAGGACCAGATGAATTAATAAGGGATTCAACAAAACATTCAAAGAATAATGATTCAATTATGCAAATTATTTGAAAAATAGGAAAATAAGAAGTTCTACCAAATTCTTTCTACTATCAAAAGTATCATATTGATATCTAACCAAGGGAGAGTAAGAACAGAGAAAGAAAACTATAGAACAGTATCCCTAATGAAAATTGGCTCAAAATTTTTAAACGAAGTGTTAGCAAAGTTGCTATAGCATATCAGAAAGATAATACTATGATCAGGTGGTACTTATACCAGCAATGCAAGATCAGTTCAGTATCAGGAAACAAAAGCATAATAGATCATATTAATAACAAAAACAATAAAAATCATATGATTTTATCAATTGATGCAGAAAAACTTTTCGATAAGCTATAAAGCCTATCTGCTTGAAAAGAAGAAACACTAGAAAATATAGCAATAAATAAACCTTTCCTTAGTAAAAATATATTTTTCATAAAGCTTTCCAAAAAGGGAAAACAAGCACTGAAGGACTATGGGAAAACATATATATAAATGTACTATTGGTAGAACTATGATCTGGTGCAGTCATTCAGAAAGCAATTTGGAACTATGCCAAAAAAGGTATTAAACCATGCATAGCCTTTGATTCAGAGACATCACTACTAGGTCAGCACCCTAAAAGGATCAAATAGGAGAGGACCCATTTGTACAAAAATGTTTATAGCCATTTTGTTTGTAGTAACAAAGAATTAGAAACTGAAGGGCTACCCATCAGTTGGGTTATGGCTGAATAATTTGTGATGTATGAATGTGACAGAATACTGTTGTGTTGTAAGAATTAATGAAGACAGTGGTTTCAATGAATCCTAGAAGACTTGTATGAATTGTTGCAGTGAGAAGAATTTATATAACAACAATATTATAAACAATGTTGAAAGTCTTCAGAACTGTAATCAACACTGTGACCAACCACAATGCCAAGGGACTCATGAAACATACTTACCAGCTCCTTATACAGAAATGATGGACTCAGAGTGAGGATTGAGATTTTTTTTTCTAGACATGGTCAATGTGGGGATTTAACTATACATGTTTTTGTTTGTCTTTTAACCAGGGATTGTGTTTTTCTTTTCTCCTCACTTGGGCATGGAAAGAGTTCCAGAGGAAGCAAGGGCAGACATTTGGGAGGAAAATAAAATTTAATTTATAATAATTGTAATAATACCGAAGGCTGACATTACACTTAATGGGGACAGAGACCACATGGACAATTTTCAGTATTTTAAAATAAAAAGACTTTGTACACACAAAAAAAAAATAAATATTGAGAATACAATGAAATGTGAAAAATCTTTGCTACAAGTTTCTTTGATAAGGTTCTCATATCCAAGATAGATAAGGACCTGATTCAAATGTATAAGAATGAGTTATTTCCCAATCATAAATGGTTAAATGTTATGAACAGTTAGCCATCAGAGGAAAATATCCAACTGGGAGTTGGCAGCTAACATCACCAGAATCTTAATCTGCTGATAAATTTAGTGACCCTCAAAGGAGGAGAGGTTGTTGAGAAAGAACCTTAGAGATACCTAAACCAATCTACTCATTTGCACGTGAGGAAAATTGAATCCTAAAGAGGCCAAGTGACTTATCCAAAGTCATTTGAGCATTTCTTGGGAATACTTTAGCACATTCTTCTGCTAGATAGCATAAGTGGATTTGGTTCAAGTCAACAGATGTGTGTTAAATATGAAATGTGTGTTAGGCATTTTGTTAGGTCCTAGAGAAGATTGAAGGTAAAAAATAACATGGACCCTCGCTTCAAGAAGTCTAAAATCTAATAGGGGTTCTATATGAACACAGGCAAGTAATGCTGCAAGGTAAAATGTGATCTGTCCAAAGTAGAGATCCAAACAAAATGCTCTAAGAAAATATAAAGAGGGAGAGCTCAAAACTGGTGGATTTGGGGGAGTTTTGTGAAAAATAACTAATGAGCTATGCCTTGAAGGGGACAAAGATTAAGTTCTAGTAATGAGAAATGCAAAATGTATGGAAATTAAACTTATTTCAGGCACAATTGGAGAATAGTAATCCAAACTGTAGTTTGCATAAAAATGATAGGATTAAATAAGGTTGGTAATGTTGGTCAACTGAAGTTACATAACAAATTTGTAATGAATACATAAATTTATAGTGAGCACAGTTAATGATTATCTTTAGCTCCATTCAAGAGAACTAGAATAAGAACAAAGGTAGAAGGTGGTAGGAGTAAAGACGGTTGAGTTTTGACAAGGAATGATTGGCAATAAGGCAAGGGTGCAAAGGAATTGAGATCGGAGGATAGTATAGTATTTACTTGATCAGCCAAGAGGTAAGAAGGGGCAAAGGAAGAAAAAGCAACTAGTGCAGGAATGGTGGCCTAGGGGAGAATCGAGTAGTTAGCCAGATGAAATGTCCCCTAGACAGTTATAAGTGTGGAATGAGAGCTCAAAAGAATCAGGGTTGATTATGGATTTTGAAATCATCCACCTAGCAGTATTGAAGCCACGGGAAGGTGGGAGATTAGTCTAAGAAAAATATTCATAGAGAAAAGGACAGTGGATAGGGTCTTAGGTGACACTCACACTTAAATGGTGAGAGGACAGTAAACCAGCAAAGAAAATGAAATAGTAGTCAGATAGGGAGAACACCTGAGAGAACAATGTCATTGAAGCTAAGAGAACACATCCAAAAAGACAAGGTAGTCATCAGCATCAAATGCCACAGAAAGTTCAAGAAGAATGAGGATTGAGAAAAGGTTGTTGAATTTGGCAGTTAGATCATTGGTAGCCTTTAAAAGAATGGTTTCAGTAGAGTGTCAGGTCAGAAAGCGAGTGATTAAATAATGAATGGATGGGGAGCAAGTAGAGGCAGAAAGTGTAAACTACTCTTCATAAAAGTTAGCGCCAAAAAACAGATTCCTTTCACGTTCTTAAAAGTCTGTACTTTTTAAAGGTCATTTATTACTTCCTCATGAACTAGAATACATCTAAGAATTTTAATTTTTGTGTCTAATTACTTCTCATAATGCACCAATAATGTATTTTTACCATTTTCCACAGTCATTTACGGCCTTCCATGTTACAACAACTCCTGCGCCGTCTTGTTTTTGATGTACCACTCCTTAATGAGTACTGTAAAATGCCGCTTAAGGTAAATATTCTTTCTAGCAATTAAATTCCAGTCTGTGCTTCAGAAAATGTACAATAAAACAAACTATTTTCACCATTTTCAGAAGAAAGACAAGCATCTGTGAAATTGATTTCATTCCTTTAAGTTGCTAGTTAGCGACTAGGACATTGCTAGCAAAAATGAACCTCCATTCTTAAGAATGAGGCTAACAAATATGCTAGATTCAATTCACATGTTAGATTTTCTTTAAATAGTTTTGTTAGCTGCTAATTCCGATTCCATTAATAATTTCTTATGTAAGAGATAATTCAAGGTGCTTCTGCCTTCTAACCTTACTTTTAACACTTAAACTACAGTTAACACTTAAACCATGGGTTCTTTTGTATTTGATACTGCATTTCGCTGCATAATTGTTGCTACCGCGTAATTGTCTCACCCTATTTTTGCAGTCCAAAAATTGATTTATAACCTTTCACCTAGTAGTCGTCACATGGTTTAATTCTGCTAGTCACGCCACTTAAGAGGTAAACAGAGCAGCAGTGTATTCGCTAGTGGCATATGGATATGCATTTGCCTCCTGAGCACTGTAAGCCAGGAGCCTAAAATTCTCAGCACATGCACATTGTCAATATATTTCCAAAAGCCAACTTGCATTATTCGTTTAGAGTGCTGTAGCACACACTGTGTGTCACTCAATGCAATGAAGACCTGTAGGAGCAGGGGAAGACAGCAGGCAGGTGAAGCTGCCATGAATAAGTCACATGGTATAAGACTTGCATCTTCCCAATTTTAACATATATTCACAAGTATTCCATGCATCTTAATCTTGCACCAAAGAGTAATAAATGATTTTTAAGTAATACCAACACAATTTTTAAATGCTTCATATAATGGTGACACCCTGCTTTTTGCAAAAAATGGCATGAAAATATGCGATGATTATGTGGTGAAATACTGGTTTTTCCCCTCTTCCTCATTTCTAGAGGTTAAGCCTTGCGTTCTTATACTTTATTTCCAAATCTTTGGGAGAAGCATTACAACTCCTATTTCAAAATCACTTTTGTTGTTTTTCTTTAGTAAGCACTGAGGGCAAGAGAGTCATATCTTTTACTTTAAATGTATTTTTTCCTAATTAGGCAAATCACTAAACCTCTCTGAGTCTCAGTTATCTCATCTGTAAAATGAAGGTGTTGGACTAGATAACTATCTCTGAGAATCTAAGATCCCCTAAGATCTAAATCTAAGATCCCCCTAAGATCTTTTTCCTTTCATAACAGTCTTTTTAGTTTTTATTATTGTTATTATTCATCAGCAGCTAACATTTATATAGCTCTTTAATGTTTGCAATTATAATCATATATAATTATATATATATATACACACACACACACATATATATATATATAATCTTATATACATTATCTTATTTGAGACTTACAGATAAGAAACTGATTCTCTTACAGGTAAAGTGTCTTGCCCGTGGTCATATAGCTAGTGCCTTTATTTGAACTCACGTCTTAATTCTAGCATTTTATCCACGGTGCTCACTCGCCCCTCGCTTAAATCGTTTTTTAAAGGTGAATTCATACGAAATCAGTTTTTACCCAGTGTTATTATACATGATAAAACGGAGGCCCAAAGTCGTTCTTTAATAGTCTGTCGTGCCACAAGTTCTTAATGGAAGAAGAGGTGGCAATCATAGCCCCTTGATTCCCTGTCGCTCGTTCAAATCACCGGCTGGCCTCCCTTTTTTCCAGAGTTTGGAATAGGAAGTGGCAGGCAGGATTTAAGCCCCGGTCCTCTGAGGCTAAGCCCAAAACGTTTTCTTCTGCAGCATGAAGTGATGGGCTTCTCATGCCTGCAGAAAGTCGCACTGAAGACTGCATCTTAGAGTTCACAGTACTTCAAACCTCCCCTTGCCCTCTGACACAGGCACAAGTCCTGTGTTAGTCAACTCTTTTTCTTACAACGTGAATTCGTCAGACATTTGTAATGTCCTGCTGCCCTCTCCTGGACAGGAAATGTCAGGACTACTCAGCCCTGGATCTCTTCTAGCACTAGCAGGTTAGGTGGTTTAGACAGAAACGGAGGCGGGAAGAAGACTCAGACCAGGCCTGTACAGCCTAGTGTGGTGGTTGCTTATGGCCCTCAGGCCGCTTGCTGCATGCCACAGGATTTCAGGCAACCCAAGAAAAATGTAGAGGAAAAACATCCTTTGTATGTAGAGGAAATGCAGGTGTAACTGGTCTGCAAGCCACAAGTTGTTCAGGCCTGACTTAGACTCTTCCAAACCCCCATTATGAGAATTACATAGGCACTAACATGTTTATGGGGTCACAAAGAGTTGGACATGCCTGAAATGACTAAACAACCACAGAACACATTTAGAGTCAGAGCTTTCAGGCCACATCTCTTCCACCCTGATTTGTCAGTAGTTTCAAACAGTAGAGATGTCTCTACTATTTGGAGTAAAATGAAGAAACTCACCCCATTTTTTTCACTTATAGCTTAGACAAAGGTATGTTAGGAGAGTCATAGTTAATCAAATTCAACCAACTCCACATCTGGTTAAAATATAAAAGATGTCTTTTTCTTACACTCTTTGAAGGTCTTTCTGCTGTTCCTTTTATTACATGCCTTTAGTACTGTTCTTAGCATGCTGAATTACTATTTTCGCACAACAATAATTTCATGTGTATTACAAAGCATTGGTGAATTTTCTCTGCTTCACCCTGACAGTACTCTTGTTCCAACTTCCTAGCTTTTGACAAATCATTATGAACAGTGCTGGAAGTATTACTGCCTCCCTTCAGGATGGGGGGGCTATGGCTTGGCAGTGGAAGAAGAGTTACATTTGACGGAGAAGCTCTTCTGGGGGATTTTTGACTCACTATCTCATAAGGTAATGACATTAGCATTGTGATGGACACAATGATGCAAGGAATTAATGAGGAAGAACACAGACAAGGGTTCCTGAACTTTGTCTTTGCTTTCAGTGCTTTGACCAAATACATATTCATTCTTTTTGCTGAAGCTATAACCCTTCATTGGCAAATTATTTTTCCCTTGACATACAAAATACACATTGGATGTCATTGGAGGGATGTATTAACCCAACTGGTTGTTATTGCTTCCTTTGCCTCCTTCTTCCTTTAGTTGGGCTATGTATGCCATAGCTCAGCTACCCCACAAGAATAATAGCTTGCATTTTTATAGTGTTTTAATGTTTGCGAACCTGCTTGCTCACAACAAACGTTGTGAGGTAGGCATCATTATGTTATTATCCCAGTTTTACAAATGGAGAAACTATTTCCCTGAGAGGTTAAGATTTGAGCCCAGGTCTCCTGACTCCCATGTCCAGTATCACTCAAAACTGCTATGCTTTGAGAAACTATTTCACAGCCTTTACCTATTTAGTTTTTCTCCTTTTTGCAATCCTCATTAATAAGCCCTTATTTTATTCAAAGCAGAAACGAAAACTATCCTCATTTAATAATAATCTCTTTTCTGCTTAGACAGAATTTTAGGTTTGCAGATTTTACCAATAATTCATCTAATTCCTCAGTCTTAGGGGACCAAGCTAATTGAGACAGACCTCTAGTTTACAAACTTGACTGTTTCCCTCTGCTGTGGGTCTTGATATCACCATTCTCAGGAAAATAAAGCTGGGTGTTCCTAGTTTTCCTTGATAAAACCTGGAGCTTGATTATATAGTTTGTCTACTGCCTCCTTCCCTTTAGCATTTTTTGGCCATCTGAGAGCTTCATGCCTGCTATGTCATCATTTCCCTGATGTCATAGTCCTCTTCAAAAATGAAGGGCAAACACAACACATATTAGATGGAACCAACAGAACACAAATGTACAACTAGGCAATTTGCTAATAATTTAACTATAAGATCCATGTAATTATTCCTATTCTTATTACTGAGAGCAGTAATTCACATTTATATTGCACTTTCAGATTTCAAAGTGGATTCCTCACAAAACTTTTTTAAAAAGTGACCATAACTTCTGTGTTGCAATAGTTCCAATAAGTACCTAAAATACATAGAGGCACTCATGACTTGGGTGAGATGGCAGGCCCAAGGGAAAAGAAAGAGCTGTTACAATCCACTATTACTTAAAAATTGGCCATTACAGAGTTTTGACGTAATTTTGTTGTATCCATGTGGACAAGGACATAATAGTTTTACTTCTCATGTCACTTCAGTTTCCAATGATATCCCCACAGTATCTACCACAAATTATTAAGGAGCAGATGGCCACTCCTTTCTTTTTCTGGAAAATAATGGAACTTGGTTATCATTCTTATTTCTTCTGATGCTTCTGCATTATGGCTGTGATTCACTTACTAACATGTTATATGTTTTTTAAATTAGTTTTTCCAACTAGTTCCTATCTTTCCCACAGAAATATGACACAGATCTCTTCCGAATGGCCTTACCTTGTCTCAGTGCAATAGCTGGGGCCTTGCCACCTGATTATTTAGACACCAGAATCACAGCCACATTGGAAAAGCAGACCTCAGTGGATGCAGAAGGAAACTTTGACCCCAAACCTATCAGTACCATCAAGTGAGTCCAAAATACTTTGTAAATTAATGTTTTTGTCATATGGCTATCCTTTTTTCCAAAGGCACTAGCTTGTGAAGATTTAGCTTATCTCTCTGGCTAGTACCTCTTCTTGCAACCCTAAATAGTATAAGTCATTTTTCCAGGGCACCAAATTTTATATTATTTTAAAATACAATTAATTTGTATCTGATCATTTGCTACATTATAACTCTTTGGTTTTCTTCATGATAAAATAAAGAGATGAGTTCTTTCCACGAGTAAATATAGCTTAAAGCCCTAAGTCAGTTTCCCTAATATATGATGCAATTAGTTTATTAATGGTTTTTGACAAAACCTTAGTTTAGCTTATAAATTAATATTGTAGGTTGCAATACTATAATAAGTCAAAATAAATCCATTAACATTCAATTCAATTTCCAATCACAATCACATATTAAATATTTGCTGTATGTAGTACATTGTGTGCTAGATCAGATTTATTGAGGTCTCAGAAGAATGTAGCAAGAACAGTGTAGCCTCCCTCTTTGAGAAGTTGTTTGCCCTTTAATGTTATATTAAGCAACTTTCAGATGCTTTTAGACCACAAAATATTGTGTCCTTCAAACCTGAAGTGCATTTTCCTTCTGTTCCAAACATTTCAGGATTCCTTATTAATGCTGATTTTACCATCCAGGCCTTTGTATTATCTGAACAATATAATTAATGCTCTATGAATTTCCTCCTCCTTCCATTCAGCTGCAAACAAAATATTTCTACTTAAGAGTGTTTAACACAGTCTGTAAAACTTACCCAAATATATATTAAAATGGAGTACTCTGAACCTCCTAAATGGTTTGAAGCCTGTTGATCAAAAGACAGGTTGAGGTCCATCTAGTCTAATTCAAATAGATAAGCATTTAGTAAGCCCTCTGCAACTATAAGCTGCTGATTGGCATTGATATAGGAGGTTTGCTTCTTGGACTGATGAAATCATATGTCCAAAATAATAATACTAATACATAATAAAAAATTGTCCAGGGATCTCTGTTGGACATTGGGAATGACAAAGGCAAAAATTAAATAGTGTAAACTCAAGGAGCTTGCGTTCTACTGGGGTCTAGGGGAGGAAGAAGAGGTAGAATGGAGGTAGCATTTATACAGATAAGTAAATTTTAAATGTGTAAAATAATGCAAAATAATTTCAAGGGAGATCATGTACTGGCAACTGGATTGGGAGGTAAGAATGTTGTCAGAAGATGCCTAGGGTAGGATGTGGTGCCTAATTTATGCTTCGAAAGAAGCTAGGAATTCTATAAGGTAGAGGAGTTCATTTAAGACATGAAAGTCTACTTATGTAAAGATGGGAATTGGAATACAGTTTACAGAAAATAGCTAGCAGACCAGTTTCAGTGGAACAGAGTATTTATAAAGAATTCACTTGAAGATTAGACATTCTACTTCTGGGAACCAAGATGGTGGAGTAAGAAATAAGTTGTTCTCACAAACCTCTGAAAGCCCAGAAAAATATTGCTTTAGGAAAAACCCTGGAACAACTGAGCCAGCAGAAAGAGTATAGCAGTGTTTTAGCCCAGGAAACTTGGGGGATTAACAGGAAAGGCCCCTCTCACTCTGGAGGGGAAGCAGTATAGGAGGTGAGGCATCTCAGCAAGTCAATGGCAAGCCCCACCTCAGCAAACCAGGGTGAGATCCTGAGCCCCAGGGTGGTGGAGCAGGCAAGTGCCAACACCAGGACCCCCGAGTGTGCCAGCACAGGCAGAGGAACTGGTCAGCACCAGCATGGAAAACCACCACCTGCATCAGCATTCTCCAGCAGTCAAATCTCCCAGTACTTCAGCAGAACTCCAGGAAGCACAACTCCAGGAGGCACAGCTCCAGGCTAGCAGACATCCTCCAGCAGCCAAACATTCAAGTGACTTAAAGAAACCTGGGTGAGCAGGCATCCCCCAGGAGCCAGACTTCCCACCCCCATCCCAAGAGCTACAGTGGTGATGACCCCAGCTCAGCACCAGGTAAGCTGCCAGACCCCTACAGCCTCCAGCTGCCAGCACCTGAGGCCCCAGCATACAAAACCAGTGACCAGTTCCCAGGCTCTCAGCACAAGAAGCTTGAGTCAGTGCCCCCTGTACTCTAGCAGGAGAGCTCAACTTTAAAAGCCAGGAAATAGGCAAACACCAGGAACAAAAAGCAGAAATGGAAAATGACCATAGACTCTTATTATGAGGAAAGGGAAGATAGCACAAATTTGTAAGAGGACAACATTGTCAATATACCCACATCTGAAACCTAAAGGGAAATATAAACTGGTTTCAAGCCCAAAAAAGCCTCCTTGGAAGAGTTCAAGAAGGATTTTAAAAGTCAAATAAGAGAGGTAGAAGAAAAATTGGGATAAGAAATGAGAGGTATGCAAGAGAGAGTCAGTAGCTTAGAAGAGGAAGGACAAAAATTGATTATAGAAAACAAGTCCTTAAAAATACAATTGGCCAAATGGAAAAAGCACACTGAACAAAACAGCTCCTTAATAAGCATAATTGGCCAAATGAAAAAGGAGGTAAAAATTCAATAGAAGAAAACAATTTGTTAAAAATTAGAATTGATCAGGTGGAAGCTAATGACTCTGAGATATCAAGCATCAATCAAACAGAAACAAAAGAATGAAAAAATAGAAGAAAACATAAAATACCTAATTGGTAAAACAACTGATCTGGAAAATAGATCCAGGAGAGAGAATTTAAAAATTATTGGTCTACCTGAAAGCCATGATGAAAAAAAGAGCCTGGACAGCATCTTTCAGGAAATCATCAAAGAAAACTGCCCTGAGGTCCTAGAACCAGAAGGCCAAATAGTCATTAAAAGAATCCACCAATCACTTCCTAAAAGAGATCCCATATTGAAAATGCCAAGGAATATTATAGCCAAATTCCAAAATTACCAGGTCAAAGAGAAAATACTGCAAGCAGCCAGGAAGAAACAATTTAAATATAATGAAACCACAGTCAGTATTACACAAGATCTTGTAGCTTCTACATTAAAAGATTGGAGAGTGTGGTATTTAATATTCCATAAGGCAAAGGAGCTTCGATTACAACCAAGGATCAACTACACAGCGAAATTGAACATAATCTTTCAGGGGAGGAGATGGATATTCAATGAAATAGGAACTTCCAAACCTTCCTGATAAAAAGACCAGAGCTCAACAGAACATATAATCTTCAAATACAAAATTCAAGAGAAGCATAAAAAGGTAAACAGGAAAGAAAAAAACAGCATTAATAAGTGCAAACTGTTTACATCCCATCCCTACAAGGGAAGATGACACTTGTAATTCTTGAGAATTATATCATTATTACAGTATTTGAAAGGGGTATACACAGAGGGTGTAGGTATAAATTGACTTTGATGTGATGATGAAAAAAATCTAATTAAGTGGTGAAAAGGAATTGTACTGGGAGAAGAGGAAAGGAGGAGGCAGGGAAGAATAAATTACATCACATGAAAAGGCACAAAAACCTGTTACAGTGGAGGGAAAGAAGGAAGGGAGATGAGTATTGTTCGAAACTTACTCTCATCAGATTTGGCTGAAAGAGGAAATAATATAATCAATTAGGTATAGAAATCCAACTCGCCTTATAGGGAGTAGTAGAGGAAAGGGGAAGAAAAGAGAGGGGGCTGATAGAATGGAGGGCAGACTGAGGGAGTCAGTGGTCAAAAGCTAAACTCTAGTGAGGAGGGAAAGAGATAAAGGGAGAAAAGTATAAACAAGGTGGGGAAAGGATGGAGAGAAGGTCACAGATAGTAATCATAACTGTGAATGTGAATGAGATGAATTCTCCCCAAAAAAAAACCAGAAGTGGATAGCAGAGTGGATTTAGAACCATAATCCTACAATATGTCGTTTACAAGAAATACATTTGAAGTAGAAGGGTAGATGCAGAGTAAAGGTAAAAGGCTGGAGCATAATATATAATGCTTCAGCTGAAGTAAAAAAAAAAAAAGCAGGGGTAGCAATCCTGATCTCAAACAAAGCAAAAGAAAAATAGATCTAATTAAAAGAGATAAGGAAGGAAACTACATCCTGCTAAAAGGTACCACAGACAATGAAGTAATATCATTATTAATGTACCTAGTGGTATAGCTTCCAAATTCTTAGAGGAGAAGTTAAGGGAGTTGCCGGAAGAAATAGATAACAAAACTATACCAGTAGAGGACCTCAACCCCTCTCAGAAGTAGATAAATCTAACTACAAAATAAATGATAAAGAAGTTAAGGAGATGAATAGAATTTTAGAAAAGTTAGATATGGTTGACCTCTGGAAAAAAATGAATGGTGATAGAAAGGAATATACCTTTTTCTCAGTGGTACATGACACCTCCACAAAAATTGACCACATATTAGGGCATAAAAACCTTACAATTCAGTGCAAAAAGGAGGAAATATTAGATGCATCGTTTTCAGATCATGATGTAATAAAAGGCCATGGAAAGATAGATTAAAAATTAATTGGAAACTAAATAATCTAATCCTAAAGAATGAGTGGGTCAAACAACAAGTCATAGAAACAAGCAATAACTTCATCCAAGAGAATGACTATAATGAGACAACATACCAAAATTTATGGGATGCAGTGAAAATGGTTCTTAGGGGAAGTTTTACTTCTCTAAATGCTTACACGAATAAAATAGAGAAAAAAGAGATCAATGAATTGAGCATGCAACCAACTTAGAAAAAGAACAAATTAAAAATCCCCAATTAAATACCAAATTAGAAATTCTGAAAACCAAAGGAGAGATTAATAAAACTGGAATTAAGATAACTATTGAACTAATAAATAAAGCTAAGAGCTGGTTAAGAAAAAATAATAAAATAGATAAGCCTTTAGTTAATTTGATTTTAAAAAAAGAAAGAAGAAAACCAGATTACAGCATCAAAAATGAAAAGAGTGAACTTACCACCAATGAAGAAGAAATCAAAATGATAATTAGGAGCTATTTTACCCAACTATATGCCCATAAATTTGACAATCTTAAGTGAAATGGATGAATATAAAAATATAAATTGCCCAGATTAATGGAAGAGGAAATAAAAATAAATAGCCCCATGTAAGAAAAAGAAATTGAACAAGCCATCAATGCGTTCCCTAAGAAAATCTCCAGCACCGGATGGATTTACAAATGAATTCTAGCAAACATTTAAAGAACATTAATTTCAGTAGTATATGAACTATCTGGGAAAATAGGTCAAAAAGGAGTCCTACCAAATTCCTTTTATGATACAAACATCGTGCTGATACCTAAACTGGGAAGAGCCAAAATAGAGAAAGAAAATTATAGACCAATTTCCCTAATGAATATAGATGCAAAAAATTTAAGCAAAATATTCACAAAGAAATTACAGCAATTTATCTCAAGGATAATACACCAGGTAGGATTTATACCAGGAATGCAAGGCTGGTTCAATATTAGGAAAACTGTCAGCATAACTGACCATATCAACAGTAAAAGTAACAGAAATCATATGATTAGCTCAATAGATGCAGAAAAACCATTTGACAAAATACAACACCCATTCCTATTAAAAACACTAGACAACATAGCAGTTTTCCTTAAAATAATAGGTAACATCTAAGACCATCAGCAAGCATTATATGTTATGTGGATAAGCTAGAACCATTTCTAATAACATCAGGGTGAAACAAGGTTGTCCATTACCACCGCTGTTATTCAATATGGTGCTAGAAATGTTAGCCTTAGCAAAAAGAGAAGAAAAAGAAATTGAAGGAATTAGAATAGGCAAAGAAGAAACAAAGCAGATGATATGATGGTATACTTAGAGAAATAATAAAATTTAGCAAAGTTACAGAATATAAAATAAACCCACATAAATCATCAGCATTTCTACATATTACTAAAAAAATCCCAATAGCAAGAGATAGAGAAATTCCATTTAAAGTTACTGTACATATTATAAAATATTTGGGAGTCTACCTGCCAAAACAAACCTAGGAACTATATGAACACAATTACAAAACACTTTTCACATAAAGTCAGATCTAAATAATTGGAAAAATATCAGTTGCTCATCAGTAGGCTGAGATAATATAATAAAAATGACAATTCTACCTAAATTAAATTACTTATTTAGTGCCATACCAATCAAACTACCAAAAAAATTATTTTATAGAGATAGAAAAAAACAATAACAAATTCATCTGGAGGAAGAAAAGGACCAAAATATCGAGGAAATTAATGAAAAGAAATGCGAGGGAAGGTATCCTAGCTGTATCAGATCTTAATAAACTGTATTATAAAGCAGCAATCATCAAAACTACTTGATACTGGCTAAGAAATTGAATGGTGGATCAGTGGAATAGGTTGGGTACACAAGACACAATAGTCAATGACCATAGTAATCTACTATTTGATAAACCCAAAGACCCCTGCTTCTGGGATAAGAACTCACTGTTTAACAAAAACAGCTGGGAAAACTGGAAAATAGTATGGCAGAAACTAGGCATAGATCAACATCTTACACACTATACCAAGACAAAGTCAAAATAGGTACTTGATTTAGATATAAAGACTAATACTATAAGCAAACTAGAAGAGCAAGGAATCGTTACCTGTCAGATCTACAGAGAAGGGAAGAATTTATGACCAAAAGAGATAAAGAACATGATGAAAAGCAAAATGGATGATTTTGATTACACTAAATTGAAAAGGTTTTGCATAAATAAAGTCAATGTAATCAAAATTAGAAGGAAAGCAGAAAGCTGGGAAAGTTTTTTACAGCCAGTGTCTCTAATAAAGGCCTCATTTCTAAAATATATAGAGAACTGAGTCAAATTTGTAAGAATACAAATCATTCCCCAAATGATAAATGGTCAAAGAATATTTAACAGGCAGTTTTCAGAGTAAGAAATTAATCTATCTATCCTGAAGTTTGTGGAGGTCAGTAGAATAGGAGGCAGCAGCTGCTGCTGTGCTGTTTTTTATACCAGTCAAGGAAATATAAAAAAAAATGCTCCAAATCACTATTGAGCAGAGAAATGCAAATCAAAACAACTCTGAGGTACCACCTCACACCTATAAGATTGGCTAACATGACAAAACAGGAAAATGATAAGTGATGGAGAAGATGTGGGAAAATTGGAATGCTAATGCATTATTGGTAGAGTTGTGAACGGATCTAACCATTTTGGAGAGCAATTTGTAACTATGCCCAAAGGGCTATAAAACTGTGCATACCCTTTGACTCAGCAGCACCACACAAGTAGGAAATGGACTAGTATGTACAAAAATATTTATAGCAGCTCTTTTTGTGGTGGCAAAAAATTGGAAATCTAGGGGATGCCCATCAATTGAATCAAGAGAACATCGTACATAGTAACAGCCACATTGTACGATGACTGACTTTGAAAGACTTATCTCTTCTCAGCAGTTCAAGGATCTAAGACAACTCCAAAAGACCAACAATGGAAAATGCTATCCGCATCCAGAGAAAGAACTTTGGAGTCTGAATGCAGATGGAAGCATACTATTTGCTCTCTTTTGTTTTTGTTTCTTCTTTCTCGTGGTTCCTCTCATTAGTTCTAATTCTTCTTTACATCATGATTAATACAAAAATATGTTTAATATGAATGTATAAATAGAGGCTCTTATCAGATTGCATGCCATCTGGGATAAGGGGGAAAGGAGAGGGGAGAGGGAGGGGGGGGAAATGTAAAAATCTTATGGAAGTGAATGTTGAAAACTAAAAGTAAATTAATAATAAAAAATAAAAATTAATGTAGTAGAGAACAAAAAAAATTCACTTTAAGTCTGTTGAATCTATAATACTAGAACTTTACAAAGGGCTTTTTTTTTAATTCTAGCATTCTTCAACACCTGAGATGTGTTGAAATTTATGACAGTTCCAGATTAGAGCCATGGGGATGACAGATGGGGTGCTTTGAGTAAAAAGTCTTCATCTCATATTCCATATCTAGACATGCCGAAAGGTCTTTTTTTCTTCTTTAGGCCTGTCCTGATGTATGATTTACATTACCTAATCTAGTCATTCATTTATGCTTATAAGTAAACAACTAGGGACATTGGACTTTGAGGAGAGATTGCAAAGGAATGTAAAGATACATGTGGTCCTCTCCTCAAGGTACTTACAACAGAATAGTGGAGACAAGAGAAACAGAAATGGAACAAAAGTCAGTGAAAAAAGAAGGGTAAGATGTCATCAGTTACCGTTAAACAGATTAAAAATGAGCATACTGTGAGAACTAGAGTCAGGTGGGATTAGTACTCTCCTTTACTACTAAGATTGTGTTCTTAGAAATTCTATCATAGACGCAGACATGTATATAGATCGGCACATCAAAAGCATTCTCCCTATGTGACATAAATTTCGCTCAAAAAAAAATCTTCCTAATGGATTTTCTCCCAGATAGGAATTCTGAATACCACCTTTGCAAAACAACTCTTGATTAAAACTAAATACATTTCACCAAGCACAGCAATTTTATCAACAAGCCCAGTGAAAAGAAATATAGGTGAATCTATATCTAATTCTTTGGCATTCCCTTTTTGTCCTGTACTCATACCTTGGTACATAGGAAGCTACTGGGCAGTGTTGCTAATTGCCCTGATGTTTGGGAACTCTGCTAAATTATATGAATGGTCCCAGTATTATTAACCCCAGGTCCCCATTTCTGTCTAAAGAGGAAGCATTCTGACAGTTCAGAATTGCTCCCATTATCTCCACTTGTGCCTGGTGATATGATAGCACTTTTTTTTTCCTCTCTCTTTCAGCTATTCTCTTCCTGAAAAACTGGAATATGTGGTCACCAAGTATGCAGAACATTCACATGACAAATGGGCTTGTGACAAGGTAGGGATTTTCATCCAACAATTGTCAAGAAAAGAAGAGCCAAAGAACATTAAAGGGTTGAATCTTGGAAATCTGCCCAATTTATCTAAGTGACAGACTTAGCATTCCAGGAACATTCATTATTTGAGAGCAGCAATTTCCTGAGGTTTGTGGAGGTCAGTGGAAGAGGAGGCAGCAGCTGCTGCTACACTGTTTGTTATATCAATCAAGGAAATGCTCACATCTAGAAATGTTAATTTTTTTCTTAGCATCAGAGAGTATGGAATTTGCATATGTGTGCTTACTATGGATTTGGGGTAATAGGGAAGGGAAGTAGAAGTGAAATTTATTGCCTTTGGTTTTAGACTAAAATCAATCAACAAGTATTTATTCATTGTCTACTATGTGCCAGATAATGTGTTGCATGTGAGGACATAAGACAAAAATGAAAGTCACTTTTGTCTGGGTAAACAACCTCTCCCCGCCCCACTCTCTCTCTGCATTTAAACAAAATATTTACAACGTAAATCCAAGGCAATTTTGGGAGGAGGCATTAGTACCTAAGTACTTTAAGAAAGGTTTCATAGAGGTTGACACTTGAACTGGGTTTTGAAGGAAGCTAGGGATTCCAAGAGGAAGATTATTACAGGCATGGAGGACAGACTATACAAAGACACAGAGACAAAAAAGTAGGATGTTTTATATAAGGAACAGCAAAGCCAGTTTGTCTGAAATGTAAAGTGAATGAAGGTGAATAATGTATAATAAGCCTGGAAAGGTGCATTGGAGCCAAGTTATAAAATACAAACAGAGGAGGTTATTTTTAATGCTAGAGACAACTTGAGATCATTGAAGTGAGTAACTGTGCTTTAGGAATATCATTTTGTCAGCTCCATGGAGAATGGTTTGCAGAAGGAAGAAATTTGCAGCAGAGAGACAACATAGAAGGCTGTTGCTAATCCAGAAAGTTTTATTCTGGGCAAGAATACTGAACCAACCATAATAGTTACTGTGTGCCATGATAGCACTTCTATACTCTCCTTTAAAAACTGAGTCATTGAAGAGGAGCCAAGATCGCTGAGTGATAGGAAACCTTGTGGTGAGCATCACTCTACGTCCTTCTTCAGACATCCAGAAAATGCACCAGACTGAATCCTTATGGGGAAGTCCAGGAAAAGTCATAGTAAGTCATTTGTCCATACAAACTTGACCAAAAGAGAAAGAAAGGGAGACCTGTGGAGAAGGGAGAGCACTCACCTCACACTGCAGGGCCCAAGGAGAGGCTTATACCAGTGCCAGAAGAGGTTCAGAATTCTCACAGGGTACCCAGAGGCCCATATAAGGGCACTGTGATAGGGATAAGTGCCAACTGACAGCTTTGTTGCTACTACCCAGTTCGGAGTCATAGATTCAAGGTGTACTCAAAAAAAAAAGGACTTGAGTGGAAGAATGGTATTCCTAGACAGGAAGACCCCAGGCAGTGTATTGAGAAGGGAGAAGTTCTGAAACTAGTACCAGCAGTGGTGTGGCTTAGACCCCAGGTCAGAGCAGGGTCATACTTCTGTCATCTAGTATAGCATGCAAAGAAATCCCAAACCAAAGGGAAGCCTACAGTTGTGCCACTCTGAACCCAGGAGAACTTCCAGCTTGTAGATGGGGCAGTCAGTCCAGCAGCAGTTTACTCTTCTGCAGACTCAAACCTACATCAGAAATTTGTGGAGCTTGGGACCAGGGCGAGGCCAGGGTAGGGAATGGCAATCAAAATTTGCAGGATCAGACCGCTTTGGGAACACTCAAAGTTTAAAGATCCCCAGCATGTCTCTGAGGTCCTCAAATAACACATTTCATACCCCAAGAAATCACCTACAGGACCAGCCCAGACCTTCTCTTCAAAAGTGTGGCAGGGCTCAATAGTAATATAAATTCTAAAGTCAGGAAGTAGGTTGGAAGAATGGACAAAAATAACCCCATCATAATGAGCTATTATGGTGGCAGAGATGCTCGGAATAAATGAAGAAGATATATTAAAACAAAGGCAAAAGGCTAAGAAAAAAAGAGAGAAAAGAAAATGTAAATTTACTCATAACAAAAAAAACTGACTGGGAAAACAGATCAAGGAGAAAAAATTTCAGGATCATTGACTATCTGAACACCATAATAAAAAAAGAGACTGCTTCATATTTCAAGAAATCTTCAAAGAAGACTACTCGGAAATCTCTGAACCAGAAGGCAAAGTCGAAATAGAAAGAATCCACTGGGCTCTTCCTGAAAGAACACCCAAAGTGAAAACTCTCAGGAACATTATAGCCAAATTCTAGAGCTTCCAGGTAAAAGAAAAAATGCTACAAGCAGCCAGAAAGAATTCAAGTACTAAGGACATACAGTCAAGATCACACATGATTTAGCAGCTACCAACGTAAAATAGCAGAGAACTTGGGATATTATATTCCAGAAGGCAAAGAGTATGGTCTTACAGCTAAGAATACCCAGCAAAACTGAGTATTATGCTGTGTGTGTGGTGGGGTGGGGGTGGAGAGGCAGAGAGGAAAGGGAAAAAGACCTTTAATGGAATAGAGAATTTCCAGATATTCCCCATGAAAAGACCAAAAGTACAGAGAAACCTTGACATTAAAAACAAAAGTGAAGAAAAGCATTAAAAAAGGTGAAAGCGAATGAGCAACGATAAAGGACTAAATAACTATAAAGTACTTACATTAAAATATGTGGGGTGATACTTATGTCTTCTCTGAACTCTATATTATTATCAGGGTTCATAAAGGAAATTCAGATAGATAAAGCCTAGGTTCTGTTTTGATGATCTTAAGAAAAGAATGGAAAGAAAGGAGAAGAGGAGTATACTGAGTAGGAAGGGAAAGGAAGATAGATTAGTGAAAATTATCTGACATAATCAGGGAGCACAAGGAGACATCTATACAAACAAGGAGAGGATGGAGTGAAGCAACTGACCCTTGAACTTCACTCTCGTATGAACTGGTCCAAAAAAGGAAAAATACTTACATGTGCAGTTTAGTACAGATACACATTTCACTCAACAGGGAAATAGGAGGGAATGGAGAGAAGCAAGGAAGGGAAATTAAGGTGGAAGTGTATGTTAACAGAGGGATTAGTCCTGAGCAAAACAAAGAATGTACAAAAATATTTATAATTCTTTCTGAGGTGGCAAAAGATGAGATTCTTAGGAGATTCCTATAAATTGGGAAACATATTAACAAACTATAGTACATCAATGTGATAGAATGCCATTGAGTGAATTCCTATCAGAGTAATAACTAACCAAGATTCCAAAGTGCTAATGATGAAACATGCTATGTACCTCTGGGTAGAGAGGTAAAGGACTCAAAATGAGAGAAAAAAATTTTTTTTGAAATTTGTTTTGATTGACTAGACATGTTCATAATGAACTTTTTTTCTTGTATTCTCAATTGAATGGAAGGGCAAGGAGGTGGATACTGACTGATTAAAACAAATTTTTTTAATTCAGTTATTGCATCTAACATTTGTAATTCCTTAACTGACTGAATCCTTAGTAAGCTTAACTGTTTCATCAGCTACTAACAAATGAAAATTATACCACAGGAGTTGAGCCAAAGGAATCCAGAATTCTAATGTATCATCCATTTGAAAATGTGGGCTACATGGCCCAGAACAATTAATCTATTTTCACATGAAGACAATAGAAAGCTAACTGGGTACAATTTGGGGCTGAAATCACTTTAAAGTACTCTAAAATACTTTCATATCTGTTCATCCCTTTATGTACATCCCCTTTCTACTTTCCTATTTGGGGCTAATATTGTCAGTAAGAAAGATAATAATGATAGACGAACACTTTGTTATTTCTAGAACATATTTATTTCCTAAATGCCTTCATGTGTGCCCATTTGAAAATTTTGTGAACTCAGAAGGGATCAAGAAATATCCCCACTTTTAGATGGAAGAAACTGGATCACAAAGAGGGAGAACAAGTCATGAAAAGTTCTACATTATTCAAGGCATTAACAGACCTAGCCCTGATCTTTTCCACTGCAGTAGCATTTTGCATCAGGCTCTGCTAGTTCCTGTAGTTATCATGATTGAGAGACAATGTTGTAACTAAAGTGTTGTAACTAAAGTACTGTGCTATCTCTGATCTCATATACTAAATGTGTGAGCCTGGGCAAATTACTTACACTCTATCAGCCTATTTCCTTATCTAGAAAAGGGGGATAATAAGACAATTTTAGAGAGTGAATGTGATGATCCAATGAAATAATGACTATAAATCATTTTAAATATATGTACATACACATGAAAATATGCATTTTTTTTCCTAAAATGTGACCTCATTGGTGTAGGGAACTGCTGGTGAGGGACTCCCTCTAACAATGCAGATCAGCATATTCTCTATAGTTTTTTATACCTTAGAGAGTTTTCTTGGGCACTGAGAAGTTAGATGACTTGTCTAGAATCACAGAGATAATATATATGGAAGAATGTACTGGAACTCAGATCTTCCTGACTCTAATAAAGCTCTCTATCAGCCACTCCTTACTAAAAGTACTATATAAATGGCAGTTATTGTTTTTTATTATTATCTCAATAATTATAACAAGTTTCTGTAGTTAATTATAGCCATTAGGTTTTGTTTTACTCTAGATATTTAAAAGGCGCTAAATTTGCAGTTGAATGATATATTGGATAGCCTTCACCAGTTCCTTGCAAAATCTTTGTTGATCACTAAATCCAGGTTTCCTAAGAATGACCCTTTTGTGTTTTCTGGTGGAACTGACTTGGTCCTGACTTTCCATCATAACTCCCTCTTTGTACAAACAAAGCAATCTATTTCAACAGATGTTGTCATCCTCATTGTCATCATTTTCTCTTTCTTCTTATCTCTTTCAATGGGATTTAAATAGAAACAATCCTTAAACAAGTTGTTACCCATCCATTATTCTCTTATATTATTGTCCTAAAGGCTGCTATACAGGTAGATAAAATAATTGATTTTTTTTAAAATCAAATAACAGTTTGAAGATACAGACTCATCTTCTGTAAGCTCACTAAAATCATCCTTAGTACCAATCCAGGAACAGACAGGACAACAGAAATATGTATCTCATCCTGTTCCACTGTGATTTTTATCTTCTTTAATAGGTCTCTATTTTGTAAGATTTTCTTTCCATTTATTTGAGAGTATGAATATTTGGTATGATGACATGTATGAAAAATGTTCTTAAGTTTTTATGGATCAGTGTTGTATCTAGGAGGTCATAGACAACATTTCAGTCTGTGATAATGGACCAGAATGTGCATTCTGTTGGTTGAATAGTAACCCATCCAGCAAAAACAGCTTAGACCAGGCCCAAGTCAATGTACCAGGCAAGGAGGAGGAAGAAAAGAAAGTAAGTGCATGACTATGACCTTGAATTGAGGTTGCAGATTAAGCCTCTATCCTGTCTGAGACCTTCAACCAAGCAGGCAGGCCAAACCTTCTGAATACAGTGCCATTCTGTTTCTCTGAGCTGTCAGAGTCTTCCAGATAGTTGACAAGATCTAAAGCCATCAGATGCTTTCTGTAGCTTCAACTAAAAACAAGTTCGTAGTCGTGTTGCCCAAACACACAAAATTTGGCAAACTATTGAATATGTGTGGTGAGTGAGAGAGTGAAGGATAACTCTGAGGTTCTGTGCCTCGGTAACTGGGATGCTGGTAGTGCCCTTGACAGTATTAGGGAAGTTCAAGGAGAGTTTGAGGGGGCACATGAGTTCTGATTTAGATATGTTGTGTTTTAAATGCCTATGAGACACCCATTTTGAGATGTTAAAAAGACAATTGTTGATGCAAAAATAGATCTCAGGAAAGAGGTAGTTCTGGTTATCATCTGCATAAAGATCATAAATGAATCCATAGGTGTTGATGCAATCACCAATAAGATAGTATAGAAAGAGAAGAGAAAATGGTCTAGAACACAGCCTTTGGGGACACCAAGTTAATGGGAATGACATAGATGAAGAAATAATAAAGGATATTTAGAAAGATCCGTCAGACAAGAAGATAGCCAGAAGAGAGCAGTGTCACAGTCTGCTGCGGAAAGACCAAGAACCATCAGGATTGCAAAAAAAAAGGCCATTAGTTCAAAGATTACTGGTAACTTTCTTAAAGGAAACAGTTTTAGTTCATGACCTTAGGGAGCAGATTTGAAAGACAATTTGCAGAGCATTTAGAAGAAAATTAGAGGAAAGGAGGTGAAAGTACCTAGTGAAAGTAACTGTCTCAAGGAGTTAAGAAGGAGGAAAGATATGGGATAATAACTAGCAGGGATGGTAGGATCAAATGAGGGTTTTCTTAAGGATTACAAAGACGTGGACATGTTTGTAGACAGTAGGGAAACAGAAGATAGGCAAAGATTGAAGATTAATAAGAGTAGATATGAGAGTGGGGTCAATTTACTATAGAACTCTTGAGGGGTAGGATCAAGGATGCTTGTAGAGACATTTGCTTTGACTAAGAGGAGTGCCACCTCATGCAAGATTAGAATGAAGGGTATAGTATGGTAAGTTCTATGAATGATCTGAGATGAGGAAGGGAGAATTATCAGCAAATGACCTCCAGTATTTATGAAGCAAGGTCCTCAGCTAAAAAAAAATAGAGGGAAGTTATGCCATGAAAGTCTTGTGGACAGACAAAGTTAAACAGCCACTATGGGGAATGGTATAGTAAATCAGTTGGGTGGGAATAGACTGTCTGCTGCAGAGGGTATTGTTGAGATTAAATAACATAAATTTATAGTGACCAAATTAGTGCAATTTCATCATTTTCTCCAGTTCCATTCAGCAGCATATGAATGCAGAAGAGATGGATTGAAGGAGCAATCCAAGGTCAGGGCTTTGCAAGGTCATCATCAACTACAGGATAAGTGCGCAAGGGACTTGAGAATAAAGACTAGTTTAGTGTTGCGTTACTCATGAAGGGGTTGATGTAGGGAAAGAAGAGTTTAGCCAGTGCAGGTACGATGGCCTGGCAAAGAACTGAGGGATTCACATCATCAAGGTCACAATGAAGACATAGAACAAAGCAGTCATAAAATACTGGGAAAGTTGGAAGCATAATAGAGTATGATGGTAAGGGAATTTCAGAGTTTAATAATAGATAACATTTATATAGTGCCTACTATGTGCTAGGCATTGTGCTAAGCACTTTGCAATTATTATCTCATTTGATCCTTACAGCAACCTTGGGAGACAGGTGCTATTATTATCCCTATTTTATAGTTTAGGAATCCAAGGTAAACAGAGTGCCCAGTGTCACATAACTAGTAAGTTTCTGAGGCTGGCTTTGAACTCAGGCTTTTCTGAGTGCAGTCCCAGTGCCATCTAGCTGCTCCTATTTGTGAACTAGCAAGTGGAATATTTGTGGGTAATGGCCAGATCAAAGGTAAGACCATCTCTGTGTGGAGCTAAGGTGGAATGGAGAATAGGTCATAGGAATTGAGTAGACAGGAAGTTAAGGTATTTGAGGGGATGTTGACATGTATTTTGAGGTGTCCTAATATGAGATTAGGAAATAGAAAAGAGAGAAAAGACTGTTAGCCAAGTACTAAATTCTTTGAGGAATGAAGGAGAACACTCTGAAAGTTGTTATTTAAAACCACCAAGATTTTGATTGGGTGATAAAGTTAAATAGCATAAACCTGACAGAAGGAGACGCTGTTTAGTGAAGGTGATAGAGAGAGATTCTAACAGTGCCAATGGAGAGCAAGGAGTATTTCAATTACTCGCACTGTAATCTTTTAGTTGGGGGGTGGGAGGGAGGAGGGGAGTGTAATATGAGAGAAAGAGTAAGAAATACTGGAATGGTGGCAAAGAAAGTGGTGTCATCAGGAGGTAGCCAGGTCTCAGTGAGCAGATATGATAGAAAGAATGAAAAAAGAAGAGATTTAAGATAAAAAGAACATTGATTGTGGAGTCAGCATTCCAAAAGGCACAGTATGGGGGGTGAGTGTTGGCAGATATGGAATGGGATCTCATGGGGGATAAGGTGGAGGAGGATAGGCACAGGGGAGCAATAAGTTGAGGGTAAGCGAACAGGGTTTATACATCATCAGTCTGGGGTTCAAAATCTTTGGAATGGGGCAAGTATAAGTTTATGGGAGGTGGCTATCCATTGAGCATTGAGTAGAGTAAGGGTGTAAGTAGTTGAAGGAGTCTGTTGAGCAAGACTTAAAATTAGACTGTGCAGATCTTCCCTTGAGGTTCACAATGTGATAACAAATAGTGAGACTTTGTCCCATGAGGCCACACAAGGCCTTCCACATGTAGGGAGGAACAACCAGTGGGATGGAAGCATGGTCAGGAGGTCAGAATGCCTTGCTCTCCATGGAGAAAGCCCTGAGGGGGGAGAAGATGAATTAGATCTTGTCCTCAGAGGGTATTGGATATTGGAACACTGGAAATAGTTCTGCAACAAAACAGGACAACAAATCCTTATATTCTTCACTGAAGAAGGATCCAAGAGGAAGACAAGTGGTACATGGATAGAAGGGATCTTGTTTTTCTTGGTTTGTGGCCCTGTGCTAAAGATGATCATTTGCTGTGTTGGTGCTGTTTATAACCAATTTCAGTATTAGATATAATTTCTGGAGTTTGCATTTAGGGAATATTTTTAACTCTCAAAGTCTTTAGTATGCTTTCTTCAGATTTTAATACTTCCTCATTTCATCTCTTATTTAATCTATTCTAGGCGCAGGAATGAAGGGTTAGGGTTTTCTTGTTCGTTTTTGTTGCCACGTGCTAGTCAGCAATAAGTTGGTTAACTTGGCCTTAAAGGCATCATTGACAAAAGCAGTATCAAACCCTTACCTATAATTAATGTCATCTGTTTCCATGGAATGATATAGCGATGATATATAGTGAAAGTAATCCAGTCTCCAGTCCATTTTGTGTTAATTAATTTGATTGTTTTAGTAGTTAAGCACCATCTCACTATAAAGTATTTCCAGCAAGTAGGATATTGGTATTTCTAATTTGATAACAGCTCTTAACTTTTTACTGTACCAGAATACAAAGGAGCACCACTTGTTCTTTTGTCTGTTAACATGTTCAAAGTTGTTTAATGTAGGGCCTGCGTATGAACCTTTGCTGCCCATCTATTTCTTAGGTTAAAGGGGAAATTTCATCATATTTGCCAGTGTGTTAACCCAAGTGGAGCCCAGTTCGCCAGTGTTTCAAGATTCCTGCCAAGCCTTCAAAACTATCATAGCAATCTCAGGGCAAGCATACCCTGCTGTGCCTCATCCTAGTTAGCATTCTCTTACTTTTCCCTTGATCTTCGCTCTGCTCCCCCCACCCCAGACTATGGATGATGGATTGTCCTTTAGTGGAGTTGTCTTATTGTTGTTATTCATCTAATTTTTGTCTAGACCATATTTTTGTCATTGACCATACAGATAGTTCTCATATTGGCTAATGTTGGCTGTCCCTGAATATTGAGTCAATACCAAGGGAAAATGTCTATTAAGTGTTTAGACTTTGGAGGTAGGTAGTGTGCTTCACTGGGGCATACTAAGGACTGAAAATCTAGTTCTTAAATTTAGAATGCTATCTTACATGTTGGTGAGGACTAAATGGTTAGTTACCTGTCCATCCTCAACTTTTTCTAAGTCAAGAGATTAACTAATAATCAGTAGGAGAATTTGAGTTGAACATACTCCCATGTGGCAATATATGTCTTTAAGAGGGCTGGAATTATCTTAAACCAAGGTCACTCTAGTTTTGCTGAAGTAGCCAATTCATCATGGCATGTGGCCCTTGAGAAACTGCTCAGATCTTAGCATGTCTCTCAAGCCTTTGGGAAGCATTGTGCACGGGCCCTTTGTTCCTCGTTTATATGGACCTGGAACGCAAGTATATATCTAAAGAGGACAACCAGATAAAATAGAAATTAAAGGAAACAGAATTCATAATTCAGAAGGCAGTCTAAAGGTTTAAGGTTTGAAGAGAGAATTTCCAAGGAATTTGTAGGCACATTTGACGTAGTCCTTTCTTTGCAGTTGGCTCATTTGTTTAGCTAAATAGGAGTCAATCAGTTGGGTCACAAGTAGGGATATTTGATGACCAGAAAATGC
This sequence comes from Phalanger gymnotis, assembly GCA_028646595.1. Lineage (NCBI taxonomy): Eukaryota > Metazoa > Chordata > Mammalia > Diprotodontia > Phalangeridae > Phalanger > Phalanger gymnotis. Next base: position 144,881,736 of record CM053624.1, on the reverse strand, counting down.
TATTTAAACTGAAAAACTTTCCCTCTGACAGAGTCAGAATGGATGGAAATATGGTATCTCTCTGGATGAAAATGTGAAGACACATCCATTAATAAGACCTTTTAAAACATTAACTGAAAAGGTAAGAAATAATGGAAGTAAGAAAAAATATCTCACTCTATACACACTGTTTTTCCCATCCTAGAGAAGGTTCCTCAGTCAGCCATAAGAGAGCCAACAGAGGATTCACACAAAATTTAGAGTATTTTTATGACAAAATAAATTCTTCTTGTTTCTTATCGGTGAGCAACTTCTCCTCCTCTGTCCCACACCCAGGATTTAATTCCCAGAATGCAATCTCATGTTGTACTCTCTAGCTCCTTAAAATCTGTGGAAGAGGTGTTATTTACATATAGGGACCAAAGAAATGTTTATTCTTTTTTGCAAAAACCTTTGCAAATATATTATGAGTGATTCTAATTAGGGGGAAGTAGATGAGTCCCGAGGGGAATCAGGAAGCTGCTCAGTTCTTCCCAAGTAAAAATTATTTCAGAGAACACAAAGGACAAGAAGAAGGAAAACAAGGAAAGTTTCCAAGTAGTATGAAAAAGGATAATGTTTCCAATTATGTTTATATAAGAATTGTGTGGATAAATATGTTACATAATTCCTATCTGGTTCTGATTCTGCATAATTTTTTCAACAAGCATTCTTGTTCCTTTCATAAGTGCATGGCCCTACCTTCATGCTTAGTATAGCACGTTTCCTAATTTTGAGCCAAATACCATGCAAGTCCAGAACTGATTTTGAGGTCAACAGAATATGTTAAAATGCCTAAACTGGAACTTTCCTTGACAAGGCATTTTCATATTACCCCACTTCCCTACAATTAAAATATCAATCATCATTTTCTTACCTTTGCCCTTGCTTGTGCCCTTCTCCTTTCTCGCAAAACTTCAAATACTTTTTAATAGCATGACACATTTAAATTGAAGGCAACAGACCTTCTTGAGGGTCTTGAATTAAATGTTTTTACCAAATGGCTTTGCTTTAGCCCCTGAAATTCACTAAAATAATTCATATCATAATTTAAATTAATAGGCACCACACTACATTCCTTTGGAGATTGAGAGGTTTATCAAAATATCTATTCTTTGCAAGACAGCTTTACTTAAATTTGTTTCTAGGAAAAGGAAATTTATCGCTGGCCTGTCAGAGAGTCTCTGAAAACTATGCTAGCTGTGGGCTGGACAGTAGACAGAACCAGAGAAAGTGAAGCAATCATACAACAGAGGGAAAATGAGAAGCTTCGCAGCATTTCACAAGCCAGCCAGGTAAGACAGGACTGCTTAGAACCAGACTCTTTAAACCTATGGAGAAATAAGTACTCTGGAACAGTGTCCATGGAATAGCGTCCATGGAATTTCATGTCGTAAGATTTTCTTTAGGAGTAGCTGTGTCTGATCTGGAGAGTGGATGTGTCTGATCATCACACAAGTGAACAAAAATCTTTGTTATGCAATCTTTATTTCAAAAATTATCTCATGACACAACAGACCCAGGCACAATTTGAGAAATGTCCTTAACTCTCTTGGCTCATAAGAAAATCTGAGACAGCATGCATCATAATCCTTAATATTTCAAGACAGATTCCTTACTTATAGGCAGTATTCACAATATTAGTTCATTGTTTGTTTTTAAAGGGGTAAACAAAATCTAAATTAGAAAATTAACAACTCTTTGTCTCAAAGTACATGTAAATCCCCAGTCACTTGTAGTCCTGAGGACTCTGTGGTAAGATATAGCCTCCCCTTTCCCCCTAAGTCCTGTTAGTACCACCTCCCCTCCCCATCTTGGAAGGAGCATAGTAAACCTCTCTCCCTCTGCCTCTACCTCTTACTCTCATTCTCCCTCTCTTTTACTTTTCCTCCTTTTCTTTCCCTTTCTTCTTCTGTCTGTTCTACACCTTTACATGATTCTTAGAGTCCAACCACTGCATTTCTCAATTTCTTAGGACATCCAGCACAGTTCCGTATAAAATCCTCAAGTCTGGTTCAAGATGAAAGCAGATACTTCTTGGTCATTCTTACGACCTTCTTCATTTGGTCTCCTTGCTACCAGCCTCACTCAGTTTTTGTATCTCCCTTGGGGCAGACATTCTTAATTTTCCCCAGTTACTCAAAATAGGAAAGAGAAGAGACTTGCTATTGTGCTAGCTAAAAATAGCAAAAGCCAGGAACACTAATAAAAATGAGGGAGATATGTCAGATCAAGTAATTTTACTTTGCTTTTTCCAGGGCAACAGCTACAATCCTGCTCCACTTGACCTCTCAAATGTTGTGCTTTCTAGGGAAGTCCAGGTCAGTACTAATGTTTTCACTGTCCGTATTCTTTAGAACATTATAATTTACCTTTGACAGTGTATCTTAGAATTAAGATTATATTATGTTACATTATATATTATATTATATTATGTTATATTATATATTACATATATAATATTATATAGAGAAAACATAGCACCAGAAAGGGCCTTTAAGATCATCCAGTCCAACTCCTTCATTTTACAGGCGATAAAACTGAGGCCCAGAGGAGTAAAATGATTTGCCCAATACTATAAAGATGGTCAGTGGTAGAGTCAAGACTAGAACTCAGACTTCCTGATATCCATTCTACTGCTCTTTCTGTTACACACACAGCAAGATATATTATCAAGTTTTCCTACAGTTGTAGGAAAGTATCTGGAAAAGAGAGGAGTATTTTAATATACAAATAATGACTTAGTAATATTATGAAGAGTTTTGACCTCAGAGACTTCCTGAAAAGGTCTCAGGGACCCCAGGCTCCACAGACTACACTTTGAGAGCTGCTGGCCTAAAAATGCCAAAACTATAGAGTATTAGGAATGTATCACATTGAGTAGAGACATGGGAAAAGTATTTTCAGATAGTTCAAGGCTTAGAGTTTCTCTTGAAATTTTTAATACTGTTTGACAATTCAGTACAGTGAGGGCTGTGAGTTCAGTTCAACCTATTTCAGCATGGCAAAGAGAAAGTATGAACAGAAAAGAATAGTACTAGAATGAAAAACAAAAACAAATAGCAATTAATCCACGAAGTTCCTCTGTTTGGCTATGTGCCAGTAAGGCAAAATGGGCTTAGTTTAACGGGTGCCCTTGAGGAGTTTGGCTTTTGTTTAAGGAAAGTATTTTCACCTGTTAAATGCTAAGCCCCAGGCCCAAAGCCCTATCAGGTGTGAAACTCATGTGGGCGTAGATTAATCACTTAAGAGGGGCCTACTCGGGAACCAATGGGTCTCTGGACTCTGGTCTCTAGTCGTTGAGGCGGGACTTGAGAACGCCAGAGGCTTGGCTGTGAGGAGAGGCGAGAAAACTACAGCTGGAAAAAAATCCGAAGCAGAGCCCACCCCTGTGTGGACCCAGGAGTTCGAGCAAGGTCTTGAGGCCGGTGAATATGATTTATGCCATCTTATTTTTCTATGGCCTCCTGGCTACTCTTGTGAGGCGGGCCTACTGGTCCTGGAGGCTTGTGTTCACAGTACTGGAATGGCGAGGTTGGTTCGCTGATTTGTTGGTCTGGGCCCTGAATAAATTTTTTGATGCCTTCTGCTTGGAGAATTCTGTATACCCAACGATTTCGAACCATTCAGATATTTATATGATCCTTTTTGAGATCATAAATTCGGCCTTCCTACTACAGGCTATTATCTATTCAATTATCTATGTATGTGAACTTCATTCACATGCTATTGCTTCAATAACAAGTGCACCCAGAGCCCACCTCTCTAGACTCCTTGCATTATTGCTCTAGATCTCAGAGGACATCTAACCACCCCCTCATTTTACAGATGAGGAAACTGAGGCACACAGTGATTTTTTTTTTTTTACAGATAACTATGTACAACAGATAATTATATACAGATAACTATGAATACTGTGTCCTCTGAGTCCAAATCGAGCATACTTTCCCCTGTACCAGCCTTCCTTCAGTTTTGCAAAATCCACTGAATACTGATTAGGCCTTTTCCATGGTACCTCACAAATGCCAGATGTTTTATAGCAGCTTAGAGGACACGGAGAAAGGTAAAATGCAGTGGGAGAGAATGAAACAGCCTGGATCTTTGGGATATCTCTGATAATTCCTGTTTCTCTACCCCACTTCTATTTCAACCTCTGCCTTTCACTCCCTTGACATTTGCAGGCTGTGGCAACAAGGCCAGTGATAATCCATTTCAGTGTATTTCTTTATTTTTAGATTAGATACCTGTACATGTCTCAGTATCCATTTTCCCTTTGTAATGATATGGTCCTTATGTGAATGAATTTTATTTGTAAAGTTTTACTTATGCCAGTCTCTCACAAATATAGGTGTTATTAGTTTCCTTACCTAGTTTTTCTAACCACTGGACCAATGTAAATTCGTGGTCCTCCTACCCTGATAACCTAAAAAGCAGTAAAGCTAGAAAATACAAGTGATTAAATTCCTCATTCCCAGTCTGATTACCATATGAACAGGAATAGACTTGATGACCTTTCAAGGATTTTCCCATCCCGGAGATTCTGAAATCCTATTATAAAATGACATACTACTGATTTGTAGCTTCAAGTTGAAATGTTTATTGTTTTATGTATCCTCCAACAGACTAATAAATTGAAAAAAAACAGGATTAGATATTTTTATGACATTATATAACTAATGAGGTACATAAGCATAGACTAAGTAATAATAGGAAACACCCAGCACTGAGCCAAAAGCTTTTAGTAATGTTCCTTTCCTAATTCATCCAAAAATAGCCAGTGACTGACAAGCTCATTTTTCTTTCTGCCACCAACCTATTCACATTCTCAATGGCTTTCTCTTGGCAGGGAATGGTGGAGGTTGTGGCTGAGAACTATCACAATATCTGGGCCAAAAAGAAAAAGATGGAACTGGAAAACAAAGGTAAGACTGATTTACAGAGTATACAGAGGAAATAACAGTAGGCATCAGGTGTGTTAACTTCCTGTAAATGAAAGGGAAGATGCAACATGCATTATAGTTCTCTTAATCTATCATAGGTGGAGGCAGTCACCCTCTCTTAGTGCCATATGACACCTTGACAGCCAAGGAGAAGTTCAGGGACAGAGAGAAAGCCCAGGAGCTATTTAAATTTCTCCAAGTGAATGGTATTGTTGTATCTAGGTAAGTAGATATTCCCTTTGTTACTATTTCCCCCATCTTCAGTCACACCTCGGTTTGTCACCCCCTCCTGATCTCTGACTAATATTGATAGGAAAAAGAACAGTTAAGTCTTTTGGAATTGAAAAATATTTATTTTGAAAAAAAAGAGTTGATTACTAGGTTTAACTTGAGGCAGGAAATGGAACCCATGAGAAAGAATCACACAGTCTCAGAATTAGAAGGACACAGAAGCTATCTAGTCCAACTGACATCTGAAAAAGAATCCCCACTACATTGTGCTTCCAACCTTTGTTTGAAAACCTTCGGTAAGGGAGAACCTACCATCTTCCAAACCATCCAGTTACATTTTTCAATAGCTCTCACAATTAGGAAGTTTCGTTTTTCTTATACCATTCCTAATTACAGCATTGCAACTTCTACCCATTGTTCCCACTTCTGCTCCTGTGGCCAAGTAGCATTTCACCCCTTCCTAGGTGAATGGGGCCTTCAATATCCCTATTATGTTCACCCTTGCCAATAAGTCTGGCCTTCTGCAAGCTGAGTATTTCCATTTTCTTCAGATGATACTTCAAAGCACTTTATCTCACCTCATCCTCACAACCACACTGTTACTTAAACCAGTTAGTGCCTTTGTTATCTCTATTTTGCAAATTAGGAAGCTGAAGTTAAGAGAAATTAAATGCTGTGCTCAGTGTCACAAAGCTAATGAAGGTCTAAGGCAGTATCCAAACCTAGGTTTTCTTGACTCCAAGTCCAGTGCTCTATCCACTACACCAAGCTGCCTTGGTTGTTTTAGAGTAAGTGGATTCAGATCTCAGATTTGTTAGCCACATCTGCGTGATTTGGGAACAGTCATGAAAAATGAGGCAGTTAGATTAGATGGCCTATCTTATCCTTTCTACCTCCAAATCTATGATCCTATAATCTCAAAACCCTTCATGATCCTAGATGCTCTACAGCTTATCAGTGTCCTTCTTGAAATGTAATTCCCAGAATTGAGTACAATATTCCAGACATGTTCTGACCAAAGGCACGTACAGTGGAACTATTCTCTCTTGATCTTGGACCTCTAATGTAGCCTAAAATCATATTATCATTTTTTGTCTGCCATATCGTGATGTTACCACAGAGTTAACAGTATACCCCAAGCTCCCTCAATATCTTTGAGAAAAAATGCTGCCTATGATATATTTCACATCTACTATCTCTTTTTCATATGAAGTTGGGTTCTTAACTCATAATATCCATGTCAGATTTCATCTTTTTTAGGTTAAGCCCAATATTGTAGCTTCTCAGGATTGTTTTTGGATCTTGATTCTGTCATCTGAAGTGTTAACTTTCCTTTCCTTTTGTGCCATTTACAAATTTAACGAGCATTTCTTGTATGCCTTTAAACAGCTACTGATTAAATAACACTGGGACAAGCACAGATCTCAGGAGCATTCCCTCTAACCTACTTCTGTCATTTCCACAAGATCAATGTAAGAGATATTAGCAAATGCTTCCCTAGAATGTAGGTAAGCTAAGAGATGCTGCAATATCTAAAAAAAGATCTAAAGAAATCATGGGGAAAGTGTATCACCTTTTCTGGAGCCTTTCTGGAGTAAGAAACTCACTTTGTAAGCATGAGGAAAGTATTGGTCATCTTACTGTGTATAACCAAAGTTGGCGTTATTCATTTTGACTGTCCTAGAGATTCCTTTCTGTAAGGTCTTTTTTGCTATTTGTAATTAGCTGTCCTATCAAAGTTCTAAGTTGTTTGTACATATTATCTTTCCAATCTCTCTTTTATCTCACAAGCTGAAACTATTTTACCTCTATATAACCACTATCCATTGATGAAATTTCATTCTTCTCCTACTTTTGTGGGAGAAAAATTAATCTGTTAAAGATATAAGGACTAATTCCCATTTGTATGCTTACCAGTTTTCCTCTCCTATCTTGACCTATTTCCTTACTCCAAGGATTTTGAGAAAGCATTCATTAACCCCTGAAATGCTAGTTTCAGGTTTTCAGCTTAAAGACCACTCTACCTATAAAAACTAGTAAGAAAAATAATTCTTGGGGGCAGAGCCAAGATAGCGGCTGGAAAGCAGGGACTAGTGTGAGCTTCCCACCAAGTCCCTCCAAAAACCTATAAAAATGGCTCTGAACCAATTCTAGAACTGCAGAACCCACAAAGTGGCAGAGGGAAGCAGGGTTCCAGCCCAGGACAGCCTGGATGGTCTCTGGGTAAGGTCTATCCCGCACGGAGCTGGGAGCTGAGGGGAGCAGAGCCTAGTGTGGGCGGCACGGACCCAGGAGACCAGGAACCAGGCAGAGCATGCCCTAGCACTCTGAATCAGTGAGCTTTGGCAGTTACCAGATCTCTCAACCCACAAACAGCAAAGACAACAGAGAAGGTTAGTGGGAAAAGCTGCGGGGACAGGGAGTTTGTGGTTCTGCCACCGCCCCTGGGACAGCGGAGGTGGGGCAGCTACAGAACTACAGCTGCTGTTGCTTCTGGCCCCAGACCCACCTGGTGGGAGGAATTAAGTGGCTGATCACAGGATTCACTGATTCACAGGAGTGAAGAGCCTGCTGAAGATCTAAGCCCAGTCCAGGTTGGGAGTTCTTGGGAAAGGAAGAGTGCTGGTGTGGCAGCGTATTCCCCCAAGTGTGGAACATAGAACTCTTTAGTCTACCAGCAGCCACACCCCGCTGAAAAACTCAAGGGTCAAGTAAGTTGGATGGGAACATGGCCAGGCATCGAAAACACACCCAGATTCAGTCTCAGACTCTGGAATCCTTCTTTGGTGACAAAGAAGACCAAAACGTAGTCAGAAGAAGTCCACAAAGTCATAGAGCCTACAACAAAAACCTCCAAGAAAAACATAAACTGGTCTCAGGCCATGGAAGAGCTCAAAAAGGATTTGGAAAAGCAAATTAGAGAAGTAGAGGAAAAATTGGGAAGAGAAATGAGAAGGATGACAGAAAACCATGAAAAACAAGTCAATGACTTGCTAAAGGAGACCCAAAAAAATACTGAAAAATATACTGAAGAAAACAACACCTTAAAAAATAGACTAACTCAAATGGCAA
>CM053624.1:144813137-144872975 GCA_028646595.1 Phalanger gymnotis | reverse complement strand
ATGGATTTTCAATAAAATAGAGGACTTTCAAGCTTTCTCAGTGAAAAGACCAGAGCTGAATAGAAAACTTGACTTTCAAACACAAGAATCAAGAGAAGCATGAAAAGGTAATCAAGAAAAAGAAATTGCAAGGGACTTACTAAAGTTGAACTATTTTGTTTACATTCCTACATGGAAAGATGATGTGTATGATTCATGAGACCTCAGTATTAGGGTAGCTAAAGGGAATATGCATGTATGTATATGTGTGTGTGTGTGTGTATATATATATGTTTATGTATATATATGTATATATAAATATACATGTATATGTATGTATATATATATATATAGAGAGAGAGAGAGAGTGGGAATAGGGCGAGCTGAAGATGAATAAGGGATGATAGAGGAATATATTGAGAGAGGGAGATAGGGAGAGATAGAATGGGGTACGTTATCTCGCATATAAGTGGCAAGAAAAAGCAGTTCTGTAGGAAGGGAAGAGGGGGCAGGTGAGGGGCAATGAGTGAATCTTGTTCTCATCAGATTTGACTTGAGCAGGAAATAACATACACACTCAATTGGGTATCTCACCCCACAGGAAAGAAGGTGGAAGAAGATAAAAAAAGGGGAGATGATAGAAGGGAGGGCAGATGGGGATGAAGGTAATCAACACTTTCGAAAAATGACAGGGTCAAGGGAGAAAATTCAATAAAGGGGGGTAGGTTAGGAAGGAGCAAAATGTAGTTAGTCTTTCACAACATGAATATTGTGGAAGGGTTATACATGATATGCATGTGGCCCATGTTGAATTGCTTGACTTCTTAGGGCGGGTGAGTGGAAAGGGAAGAGGGGAGAGAATTTGGAACTCAAAGTTTTAAAAACTAGATGTTCAAAAGTAAAAAAGTTTTTTTTTCATGCAACTAGAAAATAAGATACACAGGCAATGGAGCGTAGAAATTTATCTTGCCCTACAAGAAAGAAAGGGAAAAGGGGATGGGAGGGGAGTGGGGTGACAGAAGGGAGGGCTGACTGGGGAACAGGGCAACCAGAATATATGCCGTCTTGGAGTGAGGGGGGGTAGAAATAGGGAGAAAATTTGTAATTCAAACTCCTGTAAAAATCAATGCTGAAAACTAAACATATTAAATAAAAATTAAAAAAAGAAAAATAAAGAAAAGGTAAAAAAAAAGAAAAACACAAGCAAAAACAAATACCATCTCCATATGTAAAGTAGAACCAAAAAAGGTGATTGTGTTTGAAATCATGAATTTCTACAATATACAGCTTCGTTAAAAAAATAATTCTCAAAATATCAAAATTTTTCATGATTTTGTCTATCTTGAGCTCTAGCTTATGCCTACATTTCATATATAATTTTCCCAGTTTTTAATTTGCTTTTTTATGTACATGCCTCTTAAAAAGCAGTATGATTCATTGAAAAGTGTGATGGCCTTGGAGTAGAGAAATCTGGGTTCAAACTTGCTTCTGAAAATTTTCTGCTGTGTCACCATAGACAAATCACTTGAAGTCTCTGATCCTCAGCTTACTCATGTGTAAAATGGGTATGTTAATTGTAATACCTATCCCTTAGACTTGTTGTGAAGATAACATTGTAATTTATGTAAAGCTCTTCTAAACCTTAAATCTTCATATAAATACCAAATTTTAGTGTTGAAAATTTGGGTTTCAGCTGTATAATGGGTGTGCCCTATAAGTCATGTTCACTCTTCCTTATACGTAGCAAAAACCTGATCTTTTGTTTCAGTATTTGTATATCTACTCCCTTAAAAAAAATTTCTTTCTTGTGTAAAATGTTCTATGCTTTTAATTTCTTGCAGTTTGCCCCTTAAGGGAGAAATGTTAGACCTCAGAACTTGAGACCATCTACAGTTCTCTAGGCCATCTGTTTAGGGGATAATTTTCATTTGCCTACATTTCTGACAATTCAGTTAGACAGTTCAGCAAGTGCGCCTACTATCTTCCAGGCACTGGGGCACCATAAAAAAGGAAGGCAGTCTCTGCTCTCAGTGACCTTACATTTTATACTAGGTTATATAAATTTGTCATGATGTCAGCAGATATATGAATAACTCTCCATTGCTTTGGCTACATGAATCTCATGATAGAATGGTGAATTACTTATAGAATCAAGCCATTTTAATGCAAGGCCTCATAAGAAAATTTGTTTAAAGTTAAGATGCAGGAATGATGGTTTGACATTTTATAACACTGGGATTGATAGAAATGTCATTTAGATTTATGGTGGTATTTCTTTTGCTCTGTTTTCAGAACAGGTTATCTAACCATTCTGGAAAACAATTGGAATTTTGCAAATAATCTGGCTAAAATGACCATAACCTTTGACCCACTGATCTCACTACTAGATATATAACCCAAGAAAGTTATTAATAACAAAACAGGCTTCATATACACAAAAATATTTATAACTACAATTTTGGTTTCAGCAAAGAAATGGAAAAAAGGAGATAACACAGATTGGGGAATGCTAAACAGATTGTGGTATATGAATTTAATGGAATATTACAAAGAAGCATAGAAAGAGTTAGATGAACTGAATTGAGATGATGTAAACAATACCAGGAAAATATATACTCAGTAACTACATCATTGTAAATAGAAAGAAAAAAAACACAAAATATTATACCTCTTCTTCTCTTTTGTATGAGTGGGGAAGTCCTTGGTCATGGAACATTGCATATAATATCTGATTTATTCAATTTATTGATTGATTTTGCTGATTTTTCCATCTTTTTTCTTTTTAATTCTTTGTAATTAAGGAGTGCTTTTTTGGAAGGAGGGAGAGTACAGAATGAGAAACAGTGAGAAACTTAAGTTTGTAATGTAAAAGCAAATGATGCCAACAAAAATATATATGTATGTATTTAACAAAATATATTTTTAAAAAAGAACAGATCATTCAAGGATAGGCATGTAGTTTTCTATAGATTAAAAATAATTAAATTTAATGGTTTTGTTTCTCCTTATTGGTGAAAAAAGATGATCTCTAAGGTTTCTTCTACTTCTGCATTTTTGGCTCCAGCCAACCTTCACAAGAACAGGAGTCTCCATATCTTTGTACAGGCTGTCTTCTATGCCTATAACATACTCTCTCCTCACAAGTGCCCTGTAAGATTCCTAACCTTCTTCAAATTTCAGGTCAAATGCCACATCCTCTATAAAGTCTTTCTTCATCTCCCCTGATGTTGGTGCCTTCCTTTCAGAAATTACTTCATATATATATGTGTGTGTGTGTGTATATATGTATATGTATGTTATGCACATATACATATAAACATATATGTGTATGTATATGCATATTATATGAGTGTACATATACATGCATATTTATATGTGTACCATTTATATATGTGCATGTTTGCCCAATAGAATATAATCTCCTTGAAGGTAGAAACTGTTTGATTTTGTCTTTGTATCCTGTCCCTATCGTCTAGGTCAGTGACTGGTATGTAACAGGTACTTATTGACTGACCGACTTGTTGATTGAAGTGATGAGTTATTATTAAGTTAATATTGTAGAAGAACCATCTTCATTTAAGGAAACAAGTTTGACAAAAACAATATTGATATTGACTTATATCATAATATCTCTGTTATTTCCTGATTATTTTGCCCCATTTCCCAAACTAGGGATCTGAAGGATATGGAATTGGATGCTTCCTCAATGGAAAAGAGATTTGCCTATAAATTTTTGAAGAAAATTCTAAAATATGTTGACTCTGCTCAAGAGTTTATTGCCCATTTGGGTAAGTTTCATCCTGAAATATTGACAAAGTTGTTGGTATTTCTTTTTGTGCTGTTTAAATAAGAGTCATTTTGTGTTACCATTTTGTACAGTTACTGACTTTTGACAGTTTGTTGTAGGGGAAAATCTTGGGTTTTTTTGTTTTGTTTTTCCCCAACTAGAAGGGCACTTAAAACATTGATTCCACTGCTACGTCTGATTCATTTGTTACTACTAATTCTAAATTTAACTCTCATATTTGTTGCTGTGTGACCAAGCAGGGATACCTGAACCTCTTTGTGTCTATTTTCTTGCTTAACAAAGGGAGATGACAACAATGCCCGTGGAGTACTGAGATTACATGATAATTCTGTTCGCTTGTCTGTTTGCCATGCTGTTTCATGCGGCTGATTCTTGCTGAGCTTGAATAACACTAAAACTTTCAGATGTTTTTAATGTAAAGTGTTATAGATATATAGTATTTAATAAGTATATTTGCAGGGGTGGGCCACAAATCATCTCAGAAGAGCCTTTCAAGCTAGTTTTTCTTTAATGCTATACCCGTGTCTTATGCTGCCTGATAGTTGTGTCAATTATGTCTTTGTAGAAGCCATCGTCAGCAGTGGGAAAACAGAAAAGTCTCCCCATGACCAAGAGATTAAATTCTTTGCCAAAGTAAGTGATCCCCTGTACCCATAAAATTAGTAAAAGTTTTTTCTCCATTTCCAAGTGAGCTTAACAGATATCTCTGGATTAGATGTCATTTGGTCCACCCCTCTCATTTTACAGATGAAAAAACAGGCCTCAAGGGGGTGTGACCCTCATAAGGTCACAAGCAAAAGTAGGTGGAGTTCAAGCCAGAGAGCCTCTGGTTGTAAATCACGTCTAACTCTTTCTATTGCAACAGCGATTGATAACAATTTAATGGCACTGGGATAAAAGAATTGCTAGCCAAATTAGTAAATAATATCTTTATAAAACAATATGTGCCATTTCTCTTCCTGCTCTCTGCCTCCCCTAAAGAGCTAACTAGAAGTATAGCTAACCTTTGAAAAGCAGAGTGTTTCTACTTCCACATGCATGAGTCCTCATCCTGTAGTCATCTCTGTTCACATACATCCTAGTCATGCTAAGTGTCTGCATTCCCTTTGTTGACAAGGTTGCTAAACCACCACCACAAATGCAACAACAACTAGACCAAGATTAGAGAAATTAGAAGAATAGGAAGAGGAATAGGAACTAGAGCAATTAGAGGAATAAACATAGCATACTCGGTGTCCTTGGGGATAGCATGGAGAGATCTGGGCAAAATGGCAGTACAGGAGTCAGACTTAGAAATGGTTGAATGGTCAGACCTTAAGAGTTCTAAAATCCTAAGGGTTAACACTTTCAGTAGCAGGGGGCAATGGGGTTTTACTCTTGGTGAATATTTTTATAACTTACTAGGATAAATATGTGGGTGGCATGCCTATCAAATTTACAGATGGTAAAAGAAAAAGCTAGAAAAGGTCACAAATGGAAGAATCTGGTACCTTAAAGATCTCAATAGCTGGACCTGTGGGCTAAATATAAGATGAAATTTAGTGAGAATAAATGTAAACTCCAACATCTGAATTTGAAAGATAAACTGCATAAGCACAAAGTGGGGGAGAAATGCTTAGACAAGAGCTTATTTACTTAAAAGACCTAGAAAATGTGAAGGTAGACCACCTAGAAGTTCCAGATTTCAAACTATATTACATAGTGGTAATCATCAAAACATTCTGGTACTGGCTAAGAAATAGAGTAGTGGGTCAGTGGAATAGACTAGCTATACAGTTAGTAAATGACCATAGTAATTTAGTGTTTGAAAAATGTAAAGATCCAAATTTTTGGAACAAAAACTCACTATTTGGCAAAAATTCCTGGAAAAACTTGAAAGTGGTTTGACAGAAACTAGATATAGGCCAACCCTCTCACACCATATATCAAAATAAGGTCAAAATGGATTCATGACTTAGACATAAAGGGTGAAATGATAAACAAATTAGGGGAGCATGGAATATTTTACCTGTCAGATCTATGGATAAGGGAAGAATTTATGACCAAACAAGATAGAGAGCATCATGGGATGTAAAATGGATAATTTTGATTACATTAAATTAAAAGCTTTTGCATAAACAAAATCAGTTCAGTCAAAATTAGAAGGCAAGTAGGAAACTAGAAAAAAATTTACAGCAAGAGTCTCATATAAATACCTTGTTTCTCTTATAAATAGAGAACTGAGTCAAATTTATAAGAATACAAGTCATTCCTCAATTGATAAATGGTCAAAGGACATGAGCAGGCAGTTTTCATTTCAGGTGAGGAAATCAAAGCTATCTAAAGTCATATAAAAATGTTATAAATTACTGTTGTTTTTTGTTGTTTAGTCATGTCTGACTCTTCATGACCCTTTTTAGGATTTTCTTGGTAATGATGCTGGAATAGTTTTCCATTTCCTCCTTCAGCTCATTTTATAGTGAGGAAACTGAAGCAAACAGGGTTTAAATGACTTGCCCCAGGGTCAAGCAGCTAGCCAGTGTCTAAGGCCAGATTTAAATTCAGGTGTTCTTTATTCCAGACTGGGTGCCCTATCCACTGCACCACATAGCTGCTCACTATTGATTAGAGAAATACAAATTAAAATAACTTTGAGGTACCACCTCACATCTATCATATTGGCTAATATGACAGAAAAGAAAAAAGAGAAATATTGGAGGGGATGTGGCAAAATTGGGACACTAATGCACTGTTGGTGGAATTGTGAATCCAGCCATTTGGGAAAGCAATTTGGAATGATGTCCAAAGGGTTCAAAAACTATGCATACCCTTTCACCCACCAATACCACTACTAGGTCTGTGTCCCAAAGATATCAAAGAAAAAAGAAAAGGACTTACATGTACAAAAAAAAATTATAGCAGCTGTTTTTGTGATGGTAAAGAATTAGAAACTGAGGGGAAGCCCATTATTTGGGGAGTAGCTGAACAAGTTGTCATATATGGTTGTGATAGAATACCATTGTGCTATAAGAAATGATGGAGCAGGATGGTTTCAGAAAACCCTGAGAAGACTTACATGAACTGATGCAAAGTAAAGTGAGCAGAACCAGAAGAACATTGTACACAGTAATTGCAATATTATATGATGATCAATTGTGCATGACTTAGCTATTCTCAGGAATACAGTGATCTAAGACAATGCCCAAGGACTTAGAATGAAAAATGATATACTCCAGAGAAAGAATGGATGGCATCTGAATGGAGATCAAAGCATACTGTTTTTAACCTTTTAAATTTTTCTTGGAGGGGTTTTTTGGCCTGTGTTTTCTTTTGCAGCTTGGCTAATACAGAAATATATTTTACATGACTTCACATATATCATTTATATCAAATTGCTTGTCTTTTCAAAGGGTAGGAAGAAGGAAGGAGGGAGGGAATTTAGAACTCAAAATTTTTTAAAATGAATGTCTAAAATTGTTTTTCCATGTAATTGAGAAAAATAAAATAATGACTTTTAAAAGAAACAACCAGAGAAAAAAAGATTATTAGTAACTTTAGAAAGACACGTTTCCATCAAGTAATGAGGTTAGAAGCTAGATTGCAAAGAGTGAGGAGAAGAAAGGCAGTAGAGGAACCAAGTGTAGATGGATTTTTTGGAAGTTTGCAGAGAAAGGGAGCAGGTATCATAGAATAATAGCTTGAGGGGCTGGTAAGACTTAGGGAAGTTTTTTTAAGGATGGGCAAGACTTGGATGGGGACTACCTTGGATAGGGTGAGGTTGAAGATTTGAGAGAGAGAATGACTGAGCTAGTAATCTGCTAGAGAAGATGAGAGGGGATGGGATGAATGACACATGTAAAGTGTTTGGCTATGACATGGAGAAGGGCTTTCTCCTTGTCAAAAACTAGGGGAAAAGAGTATAGAATAAATAATTATATTAAGGGGCTTTGAGATGAAAAAAGGAGAGAAATGGCTTCAGTAAAGTAAGAGGCAATGTCTCAGGTAAGGGGGCAGAATGGGAGGCTTGAGAAGAGAAGATTTTTTGCAGGGTGATATAGGAAATCATTTTAGAATAAGAAGAGTCCCTTTCTGCATTTGAACTCATTAGCCCAGTATCCTGTAAACCCAATCTACCAGGGAAAGGACTCCTGGGAAAATTGGAAAACAGTTTTGTCAAAAAAAATAGGTTTAAACCAGACTTACATCATATGATACAGTAAGTTCAAACTGGATGCTAAACCTACACATAAAAAGTTACATCATAAAAAAATTAGAGGAAAATGTACAAAAGTACCTTTCACAGCTGACTAGGGAAAGAATTCTTAAATAATGAGTAGAAAAACACAAAAGATTAAAGAAAATTTTGATTATATGAAATTGAAAGTCTTTTGGGTAATCAAAATCAGTTCAGCTAAGCTAAAAAGGGAATCTAGACTGAGGGCAAATATCTTTTAGATATCTTTGATAAAAGTCTGATCATCATATATAGGACCATCAACTATTTCCTAATGGATAAGTGATCAAAGAATAGAAAGAAATAATTTTCGAAAGATTGTACCAAATCAAAAATGATAATGATAATAGAAATGTAAAGTAAAACAACGTTGAAGTTTTATCTCATACGCAGAAAACTACTAAAGATAAAAGACAGAAATAGGAAGTGCTAGAGGACCTACAGGTGTTCATCATACATGATGACAGGCAAACTAATACAGTGTTGATGGAGGTGTGAATTGTTACACTTCTGAATTCTGGGAAACTGAATGGAAAGTTGCTAAGGAGATCAGAAAGAACAGTTGTAAATATGCCAATCAGTCAGTCACTAAACATTTATTAAGTGCCCACTGTGTTACAGACACTGTCAGTCATTCAACCAAGAAGCATTTATTAAGGGTCTCTATGTTCAAAGCAAAGACAAAAATGAGGCAACCCCTGCCTTAAGAAGCTTAACTTCTATGGAAGAGACAGCATGTATATAAACAAGTATTTGCCGAATAAATGCATGTTAATTTCTGAGGGGACAATTTTGGGGAGAGATAGTAGGAATTGAGAGAATAGTCAGGAAAGGCCTTGCGTGGAAGGTGGCACTTGAGATGAGATTTGAAGAAAACTTAGGGATACTAAGAAGCAGAAATGAGGAGAATCTATTTCAGGCATGGCAGAATCTTCTTTGCAGAGGTAAAGAGACAAGATTGTGTGTGAGGAACAGCAAGAAAGCCAATTTGCCCTGGAATGCAGAATGCGTGAAGATAGTAATGTGAAATAGGCCTAGAAAAGAAGAATATAAAGCATTTTAAATGCCAAACAGAGGAATTTACGTTGGATCCTATTGAAACTTGACAAGAAATGGAGTGATATTGTGAGACCTGTTCTTTAGGAATGTCATTTTGGCAGCATTGTAGAAGATGGATTTAAGGGAGATGAGACTTAAGGCAGGGAAACCAAAATGTTAATAGCAGCTTTTTTCATTGTCAAAGTGGGTACGCATCAGTAAAGGAAAGACTAAACAAATGGTGCTACATGAATATAGCAAAATATAACACCACAAAAAAATGACAAATATGAGGAATTCAGAGAAACATGAGAAGATTAGAATTGTTGAAGAATGAATTAATGAGAACCAAGCAAAAGTTTATATGATGACAGTAATGAAAATTGAAGAAACAATTTAGTTCAGTGTAATTATAATGATCCCTCATGGCCCTAGACAGGATGACTACTTGAAAGTAATGTATAGAAGGGATACCTTTTCCATTATGAGTTGGACTAGATGGCCTCAAAGGGCCAACTCTGAGAATAGGATTCTGAGACATCTAGAAGCTCTAGATGAGTAGATGAGTGAGTACCTGGACTCAAAAATACATCTCCTAAATGTCATCTCAGAAGCTTCCTAGAAATGCAACTACTGGAGTGCTCTAATGGAGTCTCACATTAAGTTGAGTTGAAGAACAGACTACTCTTAAAAAATAAAGCAGGTCTTTTGTGGGTCCTCACTCCCAAAAGTTAACATATAACTGATTTTCCAGGTTCTTCTTCCCTTGGTCGACCAGTACTTCACCAACCACTGCCTCTACTTCCTTTCATCCCCCCTAAAGCCGCTCAGTAGCAGCGGGTATGCCTCTAATAAAGAGAAAGAAATGGTGGCCAGGTGAGTCAGTGTGTAAGGGAAATTCACAGTGTGCATGTATGTCTGTTTTATTTTAAGACTCAGTTGTTTAAAAAACAAAGAATTTAAGAATAGATTGTTGATTCGATAGTTTGTTGCTAACTGCATTTTTGATCTTCTTGTCATACTTTTTTTTATTTTTAGAAAAAGGCATGTGTTAATTTATTCTGTTGGCTATTAAAAAGAAATGCAAGGAAGCAAGAGGGGTTAGTTTTATGTACTCATCGTTCTTCCTCAAGTAATATTTAGCAAAAGCCTGAGATTACTTTCTAGCTTTTGTAACTTTTAGCATTTTCAGACTTTGGAAGAGGGGAGTCTAGTTTTGAGGGAGAATAGATTTCTATAGGCAGCTACATTCTTATTAATCCCATTCTTAGGATGTCTTAAAAATTGAAGAGGAATCATCCCTTATATTCCTTGGAGTAAGTCTCACTCTATTTTCCCCAATCAAGATATCTGATCCAAGAGCCAGGAATTTAAGCCTGTGATAGGGAAGAAAAATTTTCCCCAAAGCTGTATTTTAATATTAGATCTCAGTGTGTATACCTGATTGATGGCTAATAGAGAAATAAGATGGCACAAGCCTAATAGACATATTTAACCATAGTCTACATTTTTCTACATGTGTGGTGTAGGAGAAAGTAAATTCCCTGGGGTTTTTTTTTAGCAACAAAGCATTTCTGAATGTCTATTGAATCTATAGTACCCACACCACAAGGCTCCCCTACTATCCAGCATCACTAATCATGTGGGGGAAAAAAGAACTTTACAGAAATAAATATTTAAGTTCAATAACTACAGGGGAGGCATACCCTAATCTAAAGTAAGAGAATCTTAAAATCTATGAATACTTTAAAACTTTACTAAACATTTTAAGTAGTCTAAATTTATTTAATTAAATATTGAAAATATAAGGGACAAAGTAGAAACTAGAAAGTAACATAGTTACATAAATCCAACAGAGGGCAGTTGTGTACATTTGTAGACTTTTCCTATTCCTAAAATATCTTCTCTTTTAATTTTTTTTTTCAATTCAAGTAAATAGTTTTATTCAGAGAGCCACCATTTGACCCTTTACTGAAATTCCATCTAAAGTCTATTATTTCAGTACATCAAAAGATTAGTGATTTTATCCAAGTAGGTATTCCCTCACACACATCAAACTCTCCACTGTCTTAGTAGTATTCAATTAATAAGTATTTATTAAATGCCTACTCTGTGTCAAGTGCTGTCCAAGACACTGGAAATCACATACAAATCATAAAACATCCCCTCTTTGAAATGAGTTTGCATGCTAATGGAAGCAAGTACATGTCAAAATATATACAGTTAAATATAAATTTATATGCAAATAAATATATACAAAGTCATTAAATACAAGGAAGTTTAGGGGAAAAGACAGTTGCATTTGAAGGTGTCAGGAAAAATTTCATGTAGAACGTAGTGCTTAAGCTGTATCTTATATTAAGAAAAGCATGTGAAAATAAGGTTAAGGAGAGAGTGCATTCCAGGCATGGGGCATGGCCAGTTCAAAGGCCCAGAAACCAGAGATAGATGGAGTAGAATACATGAGGAGCAAAGGTAAGGCTAGTTTGACTGGAAAGGCAGAGTGCAGGAGCACAAGTAATATCCAGTGAAACTCCAAAGACGAGTTGGGGGCAGGCCACGTAAGGCTATAAACAGAGGAATTTATATTTTTGTCCTTAAGGCAATAGGAAGCCATTAGAGTTGGTTGAGGAAATATGCTTAAGGATATGCTTAAGGAAAATTACTTTGGCAACAATGTGTAAAATGGCCTGGAGCAGTAATGGTCTTACAGCCAAGAACCCAGTTAGGAGATTTTTGCTGTAATTTATTAGTTGCTGTGGCCATAATTATTCATCACCTAATTGCAAACCTCATGGTAATGAGCTTTTCCAAACCTAGCTAAACTGGACTTAAAAAAAAAAAAGACAAAGCATATGTCACCAGGCCTATGCTCAAAGCCTTTCTGGCTTCCCCAAACCCGTACTATCCTCTGTACCATAATGAGATATCAGAGTAGGACTTTACTGGAAATTATCTCATGTGTGTACATACACACACACACGAGACTATGTAATATGCACACACACACATATATTGTCTTGCCAAAGATTTTTCTAAAAAATAGTTGAGTTCTCAGTATACTAAAAAATAATAGCTTGACAGTATGGCACTTTAAGGTTTGAAAAACCCTTGACATACATTATCTCCTCTAAGCATCTTGATGACCTTAGTAGGTAATTACTACAGGTATTAGCTTCATTTTATAGATAAAGAAGCTAAAGTTGGAGGTGATCGAGTGACTTCCCCATTGTCACACAGTTAGTGTCAAAGGTAGATTTGAATCCAGCTCTCTCCTGACAACTCTAGCACTTTTCCCATTAAAATTTTTCTCTCTTACTAATTTTACCCCAATGGAATATTGAAATGCATATACTAAAAGAGACTATATTTGCAAGTCCTTATTACTCTCACCCTCATACTTCTTTATGTTCTTGTTTTCTTTAGGCTAGCAGTTTCCAAATTTTTCTCTTGGTTCCTGTTCTTCAGATTACTTTTGAAGTTAGAAAAGCAACCAGGCATCCTTTTAAGTTGTTATCTCCAAAACTTCAAGTATTATGAGATAGGCTATGGGTAAACAGAGTGGAGGGACTCTGGAGCCTGGCAACTTGGGACTTAGGGCACCAGTCCTGTTTAAATCGTTCTCCATGTAAATAGGAAAAGACTTAAGAGTTCTAGGTATGCGCCTTGCTTCTTCATTGAGAATTCTTACAGCACTTAGGATGCCATGCAAACATAGAGCCAGGCAGCTCAGCCATGTACTTAAGGCCCCAAAACAATATTTTTTGTAAGAATTATCTTTAAATACTACTATTGTATTTGTGAAACTTAGCTTTTATGCCCAAAGGCAGCCTGGATTAGTGACTAGTTAGAGACCTGACCTCTCAATACTAGGAAAACCTGCATTCAAGTCCTGTTTCTGATACATAGTGACTGGGCAAGTCACTTAACCTCTCAGTGCCACATGCAACTCTCCAAAACTGTAAGCTAATGAAGAGTTGCTGATATGCATTAGTAGGCAGAGTTTCTTCTTTCTAGAGTTCCCTACACCAAGGAAATAACAGATCCAGACCAAAAAAACAAAACCTGTAAGCCATTTTATAGAGGAGGAAACAGGTTTATTAAAATAAAGTTGCTTAAAATGCACTATTAGTCTGTGGAAGAACTGAAACTCTAGAGTCTGGTCTTTTGACCAGCCAACCACTCCACCCCAATATCAGGGCCTTGAAAGATGGGTACAGCTTCAGCAAGTAGATATGAGATAAATGTACAGAAAAAAGAAAACAATAAATAAATGCCCTTCCTTCATAGAGCTCTTTCTTGGGAAGAATGGCAGCCATCCCAAGCAGAGATGGGAGACACCATTAGCATGGGCATCCATTCATCCAGTAATCTAGTGAGGATCACAGGGCTGGAAAGTAATTTGTTGTAAATCTTTTTCTGTAGCATAAAATTCCCCTGTATTTAAATAACAACTTTCATGTACGAACTACCTTTATAATGGCTTATTTTGCAAAATTATATGATACATAGATCGATTGATTGCTTAGCTCATTTGATCCTTACAACAACCCTTGTGAGGTCGATTATCCCCATTTTACAGATAAGCAAACTGAGGCTTAGAGAGGATAAGTGACTTGCCTAGGATCGTACTGCTGTTTCAAAGCTGGGAGTCCAATCTGGGTCTTCCTAACTCTAAGCCCAGCACTCTTTCAATAACACCATCAAGGCCTCTAATATAGCAGTTTATCATTCAAAATGTGTTTTCTTTTATTACATAAGTAGTGCAAACATTTTAACCTCAATTTACAGATAAGAAAACTGGTTTGGAAATGAGTAGTGACTTGTCTTTTCTCATTTAATCATTTCTACCCTTATAGTTCCAATAAATTCTCCTACTCTCTCCCAACTGCACAGTGTCCATGTACAAATTATACAATGAATTGCCATCTATTACTCCTTAAATTCTTTTAACTTATTCTAGGAGCATAATATATGCCCTTACATTTGAGTGTTATAAAAAAACACAGTATAGCACAAGGTGATTTAAAATGTTGCAAGATATAGCAATCACTATCTATGTGTTATTTCTTTTTAAAAAAAAATTTATTTCTACGTTATTTCAGGTCTGCATTCTGTCTCTCCCACCCCCATTTACTCTACTGAGAAAGCAAGAAAAACAAAACTTGTTAAAAACACGCATAGTTAAGCAAAACAAATCCCCACCTTGTCCAGATATGTTATTTTTACCAAGGTTAGAATTATCCTTTAAATAGTCTTTATAATCCCATTTCAGGACAGAAAGAGATTGTCTTTCTGTGTATAATACAGAGTATCCTTTGAGGGAGCCATCACACACCTTTTCTTTACTCTGTTTTCTCCCGATTGTTGAATGTTGAATTCTGAACAGTTGTTTAATCTCTCTGCCTTTCCTACTTTTTGCATTCTTTTCTGCTTTAGCCTATTCTGCAAACTTGCTGCTCTTGTTAGACATAGGATTTCCCTCTTTGGTAAGTTCAGTGAAGTATTGATTAAGCTGTCTCTGCCCTTGTCCCTATAATAATCCTAAGCTAGCATTTTTTCCCTCTATCTGGTGCTTTGTTAAATATACCTAAGGCTTTGGACTTAGGTGTCATACATATTTACCATAAGTTTAAAGCATGATAAATTTTCTTCTTGTCCCCTTTAACAACTCCTATTTTCCACATCAATGAATGTTTTTTTTAAGATTTGCTTCTAACACCAATCATAGGAATGGAGACTGAGTCAGTAATAGAATAAATGCGTCATTTTAAAGCAGAGGCATAGCATTGTATATATTGGTGCTTAATTATCACAGTTATACCGTGTGAACTTTGCTTACAATAAAATGCATTTAAAAAAAAGTCTGTAAAGTCACAGGTGACCCTTTACATTTTCATTCTAGGAAGTGATTCCACTACAATGGTGAGCTGCCTACATATCCTAGCTCAGACACTTGACACGAGGTAAATTTGCCCAGTTTTTCTTTTACAGCTTATTAAAGATTGCTTCTCTGCCCTCCTCACTTCATTTATTATCTATGAAGCAAAAGACATGCTACTGCCTACTTGGGGAAGTCTAGGAAAGGGAAATGACAGAGGATGTGTCAAATCATTGAGTGAAAAGACTTCAGAATCCCTTAACTAGTTGTTATGGCCTCAAACCATTTCTGACATTTTTATGCATTTTTCCCCATGTAGCCAGCCAAGAGATTGTCTATTAAAAAATCTAGTTAGTCACATTTTTACTTCTAACAACCCAATATACCAAAATCTTAAAGCCTCATCAAAATCTGAATCTGAAGGTTGCTTAAAATTTTTATCATTTCATCAGTTTTCTCCATAAATATCTACTGGTATAGATTCTCTTCAAAACAGTTTCTGATTGATATTTTTTGCTAGTCAGGCAGAAGGCCTCTTACTATGACAATGACAATATTTCATGATGAGGTCTTTTCATAAGCTCTTGCTTACAGAGGTGTGCAAATAAATATCCCTTTTCCTTAAGCTAGTAAATATATAGCCAAAGTCAATTTCTTGCTCATCCCGTTCATTTGGGGGAATCTCAACATTTATTCTTGTTATCCAGGAGTTGCACTATAACTATGTAAGCAGTTAACAAATATATATTGAATTGAATTGATTAATTTGAAGTTACGGCTCTCACTCTTAAGAGTTAACTATTCTCGCCAAACCCAATGCGCTATATCCTGGGCACTAGAAAGTGAAATGTCTGTCCAAAACACATTCCAACACATCATTTGAAACACTAGTTATCAAGGTACAATCGAATAAAAGTTCACATGAAGATTCTAATTTTGACCATTCTATATTTACAGAACAGTAATGAAATCAGGATCAGAGCTTGTAAAGGCTGGGTTACGTGCATTCTTTGAAAATGCTGCAGAAGATTTGGAGAAGACTTCAGAAAACCTAAAGCTTGGGAAGTTCACCCATTCCCGAACACAGATTAAGGGTGTCTCTCAAAATATCAATTATACCACAGTGGCTCTTTTACCTATATTGACCTCCATCTATGAGCATGTCGCTCAGCATCAGTTTGGAGTGGATTTACTCTGTAAGTTTTTTTTTTAATTTACCATTGATTTGCAAGGACTTGGCAGAGTTGTAACTTCTCACATGGCCACAGGCAGCAGATGTTCCTTTCATTCACTCTAGGACATAAAGGCTCTGAAGTCTGATTAAGAAGATGTTTGGTTCCTCTGTGTTTTTATTCCTGTCTTTAAAAAATAAAAAGTTATTTAAAAAAAGTTATTAAGAGGAAAAAATATATGTAGGGTGGAGAAAATATTTAACTTATATTCTATGGCTTACTCATCTTCAATCTGGTCCAGATTTTTAGTCATTCCTTATGTAGACTCTCCCATGTATGGAGTTATTTAATTTCAAAAGTTATTTTATAGGCATAAGAGATATGAGGACTCTAAAATTTAATACAAATTTGTTGCCAGGTGTTCAAAACTCTAGTTTTATGTTTACGTCCCTGATGAACATTTTGAAAAACAAAAATATGAAAAGTTAAAAAGTGCCTAAATACTTTAACTTTTTTGAGACAGAGTTCTGAAAGAAGGTTGTAGGTATTATTTTATTTTTCATAAGCTGCCATGTGTAGATATTATTTTGCAACCATTTTTTAAAGTTTTAACTAACAAATTATGGCTGTGTTTGAACCGACTGGTTACAGGTAACTAATGTCTAGTTGACCCCTGAACAACTAAAATTATTTGTTTGGGAAAAAAATTCAGATAGGTCATGTAGCCAAAACAAATGAACTTTTCTTTTTTTCTTTATCAGCTTTGTTGATATTATGTTGACATGGTGTTAGAGGCAAGCAGTCATTTTGAAGATATAATAGTGTGCTGATATAATGTTTGTTTATAATTTTAAAAACAGTCTCTCAAAAATGCATGATTAGAAATCAGATTTTTCCCTTTGGAAATACTATATGATCATTATAAGAGTGTGTTAATCATAGATTTGACTCACTTTTAAAAAGTACAAATTTAAGTTTACAAGGGTAGTAGAACATGAGGAAGAATTAATGCTTAAGTACCAGGAACATAGGGAAAGATGAGGGTAATTTTGGGAATTAGTAAACTAATTTTTCAGGCCTCTATAGGTTAGAACCTCAGAAAGAAGAAATTTCAATATGGCATCATACTCTGGTATGGAAGTTTTACAAATGAAGAAGGCTTCAGATTAGATTTAACTTTTCCCAATGTACCAATGCTTCCACGCATAAGAACCCATATAGAGTTATGGCCCCATAAAGGGGCCCCTGGCCCTAAATTGAAACTGGCCAAAATCTCAGCTCAGATTTTTTTCTATCTAATGACTTCTCTTGTGACTTTAGTAACCGATGTATTAAAAAATGAAAAAGATTTGTAAAATTAGCTATTAAGCAGCTTTTGCTCTTAGTCGAATCCCTCAATATAAAACAACTATATCTATTCATGGAACTCATTCAATGTGCAGGTGGTGACACCAAGATTGATGCAAACGAGTGACAGCTGTTCTTTGTTTCAGTGAGTGATGTGCAGATTTCATGCTACCACATTCTGTGCAGCCTCTACTCTCTTGGGACAGGAAAGAACATCTATGTGGAAAGGTAATTAATGAGCAGAAGCAGCAAATGAATCACATTGGGAAAATGTTATTTTTCTATTCAGAAACAAAAACTTTTCCTTTTAGGAAAATGAAAATAGTCACTAAAACAGGACAGTGACTTTGAATCTAAATTTCCTAGGATGTTAGTCATATTATCCACAAATGAGACTAGTGTGATTTACAACTCGAGAGTGTGGACATCTCTAGAGGAACTCTGTAGCATAGCTTAATCACATGTTTTCAACTAAAATGATTTGAAAGTTTTCTAAGTCCTCATCAGTCATATCTTTCAAATAGCTTCTGGGCTTCTTGTTAGATAAACTTGCTGAAGAAATACCAGGGAAATAAGGCAGTTACTTTTGCATTTAATGAGTTTCAATATGACATTGCCCTGGACATTTCACACTTTCAGCTCTCAACTTATTTCTGTCTATTTCTAGCAGACTTATATTTCATATACTGGTGAACAGTTTTGGATTCAAACAAGCCTATTTACAGAAGTGTCTAGGTTCCAGCTTTCTCTTTCTAACCTGCATATGCTCAGTGATAGCCCTTTTGTGATGAAATACTTTTTTGACAATAAATCCACATGGCCTGATAGTCTTAAAATCTTGTGGAGGATCTGAAATGACATAAACCAATCAAAGTCTAAGCTAGAAGATTTGTATTTCCTCTGTTTCTGACCTTTTTTGTTCCATTTCTTCAAATGAAACAACCAGAAGCTTGTTTTGTACTCTAGGATAACTTTATCCTAACATTCTCTTAATTTTTTCCTCCTATCTCTAATATCTTGTTTCTTTTAACTGTATTATGCAACAAGCAAATGAATAAATCTTTCTCTTACCGGAAGCTGTATAAATCTTGGACCTGAGATTACATTCAAAGCAGTATTACCATCTAAGTCATGACTGTTCAATTCACCAAACATATTTTAGGCATCTATATGTGCAAGTTGCCTGGCAGAAGTGAACTTGACAAAGGACTTGGTCTCAAAGAACTTGTAAGCAAATGGAAGGCAGGACAAATATACCAATAATTGTTATACCATAGAGGAAATTAAGAAGAGATCCGGGCTCAAAGCAACAGAGAATATCTGAAAAAAAGATATAATAATTGTGATGAGCTAAACTCATATATTGCTCTTGAAGTCATATCTAATTGAAGTTGAATTGCAATTAGAAAAAGTTTGTTCCATCCTTCTTTTCAACCAATTATTATTTAATATTTTCTAAGCCTTTTCTTTCTGGTGATGAATTGGCTGTCATGAAAGAAGCAGCTAAACTAAATCTAATAAAGTTCATCATCAGGTTGGTCTGCAGGGTGACAAAATTTTTTGGCCACAGAAAATGATGACCACCTTCAAAGTTATTGAGGGACTACAATCTGCCTTGGTAAAGGGAGAAACCATACTTAAGGAATCACAGGCTCTTGAATTATTACAGTTATGTTGTGTCCTTTCTATTCCAAGAATTTGTACATATGTGTATATGTGTTATGATAGATAGTTTCATATATATTAGTTTGTTTTTCACAAAAAGAATAAAATATATACCTTCTCTTGGAAGAAAGGTCAATTTTGAAATGTCAAACTAAGAAAAGATATGCTATCTATAGGACATGTCATACTCTATTGGAACTATTAGTACCAAAATTTTCTACTTTATGCTGATTGAGTTCAAGCCCTGAAGAAACCCAACCCTTATTCCCCCCAACAAAGTGGCTGTCTTATTGCTCTAGTTTTTATGACAGTCTCTCAAAGCTAATGACAACTGAGAAATGGAGGATTTTGAACCCTGGGTTACAGTCTAATTCTACAAACAATTGATTCAGGAGCAGTAAGCAAACCACTTAATGTTTAAAACTCCAATGGGTGCTTAATTGGGCTTTGAATTTCAAGAAGATTCCGAACACCACAGTGGTGACTGGAAAAGAAAAAAAGTCACTAAAATTTCCTGAGTAAGAAATGTCCTAATGGAGTCAGCAGTGGGAATCCAAGAGGGTATCATGAGACTCGTAAAGCAGGGTTTTGGAGAAGAATGCTGTTTTTTGTTTTGGAAACCATGCAGATTCGTGGTTCATTGTACACTGAGGTATAATCTTTTAAACATTTTACTTTGTTTCACATTCTTTCAAATGAGAGTAATATCTCCCCCTGTCCTTCTTTACAGAGGGATTGCAACCCTGAGTGAGATGTCATAATATGAATTAGTTGAGTTCCAAGGGGAAGACTATAGTCATCTAGTGTATTATCATAAATACTAATGAATGAGCTCTCCAGGAAAGCTCAGATTTGGAGCTTTTATTGCTTTGAAGAGGAACTCCTTTAAAATAGGAAGATCCTAAGAGGGCTTGTGGTTATAAAGACAAGTAAAGCAGTAGCTATTAGATGTGGTGTCTGCCCCTCAAACTCACAATCATCATTTAAAAGGCAGAACACTAAAAAGTGCTGAGAGAAGAAAGTTGCCTGATCTGGGAAACATGCCTCCTTACTTAAATAAATGCATAATCTGGCAGAGTGGATGTTCTCTCCACCACTATAGATCCCAATCCATCTAGTGCCTTCGCATGTGAAATTCTTATCCATCTCTTTCCATGAATCCTTTATAGAGGATTAACCCAGCATCCTAAAGATCTCCCCCTTATTCCTTTGATATTTTCTGTTTGCCACTGCAATGTTTAAGCCATTTACCTATCTTCCACTGTCACTCTCCAACTCTCCCACCTCCTTTTCCAGTTATATATTTCTTTAATCATGTCTTTCATGTTGCTTCTTATATATAAGTCATATTTGGTAATATGGTTTGGTTTGCTTACATACACTATGCATTTTTCTATTGCACAGAGGATTTGGATCACCTGCAGTTGTGGTTCTTCTGAGATTATAGGGTCTCTCTTTTCCCCAATTCTGTATATCTCAACTTCCCTCAGTCACCCTCATTTTTCCTCCAATATCTGACAAGGAGGTAACCTTCTCCAAGAACAACCCCTCTACTTGTATTTTTGATTCCCTTTCTTTCTCATTTCCCCTGGCAACCCTCTCTTGTCCAGATTAGGCCCTCTCCTTTTCTAATCTTAAATCTCCCGTTACGTTCTAGCTCCTTACCTACTACCTCCAAAAATGCTCAACTGTCCTCCATCCTTAAACAGTTTTAACTGGACCCTACCATGCCTTCAAACTATCATTCTATTTCTCTCCCCACTTTTACAGTTAAACTGCTATAAAAAGCTATTTACACTAGTTGCCTCTATTTCTTCATATTCCACAAACTTCTCAACTACTTGTAATCATCATTCTATTTAAATTGCTCTCTTCAAGGTTAGGAAATATGTTTAATTGCTAAATTCAGTGATCGCTTCTCAGTCTCATCCTTCTTGACATGTTTGACAGACAGTATTTAACCCTGCTGACCATCTCCTTTCTCCTTGGGATTTCATGACACTCCTTTCACCTACTTCTTCTCCTATCTAACCCTTTGCTGAATCATAATCTATGCTCTACCCCCTAAGCATTGTTATACTTCAAGGCTCTGTACTGTTCCCTTTTGTCTTTTCTGTATGTATTTTCTCTTGGGGATTGTATCAGCACCAAGAGATTCTACAGATGCCATTCTACATATATACAAAAATATGTATGTATGTATATTTATATGTGCATACATATATACATGTTTATATATACACATACAGATGTTTGTGTTTGCCATGAATCAACATGTCCAAAACAGAACTTATAATTTTCTCCCTGTAATCCAGCCCCCTTCCTAAATTCCCAGTTTCCTTTAAGTATAGCACTGTCCTTCTTAATCTTCCAGATTTACAACCTCAGAGTCATCCATGACTTCATTTGCCTTACCCTCCAAAACTAAGCATTTGCCAAATCCTACTAATTCTTCTTGCATAATATCTCTCCCGTCTATCTCTCTCTCTCTGCACTTATACAGCTACTACCTTAGTTCAGTCTCTCATTATCTCTTATTTATTGCACTTAATCTCCCTGCCTCCAGTCTCTCTTCTCTCACACAGATGCCAAATTGATATTCCTAAAGAAAAGATATGACCATGATATTCCCCTTCTCAAGAAACTTCTATGGCTTCCTATTAACACTAAGATGAATTACAAACTACTTTATTTGATATTTTCAACATAGCTTCACCTTGACTGGTTTCATGTTCTTCTTCCTCACACAACCTATGTTCTAGCCAAACTGACATTTGCTGATCTTCTCATGTGATATTCCTTCTCCAAATATCACATCTTTCCACAGGTATCCCATACCTGGAATATGGTTCCTGCTCAGCTTAGTGCAAGTGACTTCTCCTTCATGAGGTCTTTCCTAATCCCAGCAGTTGTTAGGGCACTCCATAAAAATATTTTCTCTTTATTGTGTGTAATATCTATATATCTACGTCTATAGATATGGATATAGATATAGACATAGATATAGACATAGATATGCTGTCCCTCTGCCTCCCTCCCATTAGAATGTGAGCTTCTTGACAGGTAGGACTCTGGTTTTTGTGTTTCTGTTCCCAGTGCCTCGTACTGTGCCAAGGACATATATAATTGTTGCAATAAATGTTTGTTGAATTTAATTGTTCGATGATTTGTAGCCATATAGCATCACTGAGGTCTTAGTGTTTAAATGGTAATGTTAGTTATTTAGATATTTTTTCTTCACTTTTAATATAACTAAAATGGCTATCTTATAGGAAAATCCTCTTGATAGAGGCAGAGAATGGATTTTCTGTAAGTTTTGTTTCAGTCTGTTTCAGCACAAAGGAGAAAAGTGCAGACAGAAATGCGTATTAGTGGGAAGAGCTAACAAAGTGGAGTACAAGAGCAAATTATGAAAGTAGAATATCAGTGCAAGAAATATAAACCTAAACTGAAAGACAAAGAAAGTCATGACAGGGAAGAGAAGTGACAGAATTGGAGCAAAAGGCAGGGACATTTTCACACAGCTAATTTTTAAATACTGGAGGTTTTGAAGTATATTAATGAAGAGAGTATGCCACTTGGCAAGAGACTACTGAAGCAAAAATTAAAATTTCTTCCATCAGTCTACATTGATCAGTTACCCACAGTGGACAAAATGCTGCCCTGGGTACTATGTGAGTTATAGGGAAAGGAGAAAATGAACTCCCTGTTGTGGAAAATTTTATAAATCTGTTGATAAACTGCTTCAACCTAACAATTTAAATGGAGCTATTTCTAGAGTTCATTTCCATTCTAGGACCTTGATCCCTAACCTGGCCTGCACCTATGGTTATAGCTAATGAAAAAACAGGAAATATAACTGAAGGTTTTATAATGTAGCCTAGACATTTACGCCAACACACCACCCCCTTGCAAAAAAAAAATAAAGGCATCATCTTTTACCTGTGGGTCCAAAATATTTAGGTAACAGGGTTCATTTGGATTGACATTTTAAGGACAGAAGCACAATTGGCAGGCATCTGGGTTTTATTTTTATAAATCTTTTAATAAATAGGTCAAAGGTACCATTATTTATCTCCTTTTCTCTGGCAGCTAATTAGCATCACCTTTTGTGTCCTCTAGAAAATTCCCTCGTTGAGGATGGTAAGCCTCAGGATGTTGTCAGTAATGAATGTCAGAGATTCCAAGGCCCATTACCCTCAAGATCAGTACGTTAGTTGAACACTTTGACTTAAAAACTCACTCTTTCTTCCTTCCATTTTTTTCTGTACCTCGTTCTTTTTTGCTTTTGCTTCCCCATAAATGGTGTTGTTTGTGAAAGATTCTGTTTCCTAAACCACAGTTTTTATTTTAGTCATGATCTTAATGGTGAAATGTATTTTTACATTGTAATAATTTCATGCAGATGTTTAACTAATATAAGGCAGTTGCTTTGACAAAGAGAACAAAGAGCCTGAAAAACACTTTAGAATGTGTAAATAATTCAGTTATTTGCCAAATGGAGAGGTATAATATCCAAAGACATCACAGATTTAGAAGGTAAATTCATTTGAAAAATCTTATAGAGAAGGAAAATGGAAGATTATTGG
This sequence comes from Phalanger gymnotis, assembly GCA_028646595.1. Taxonomy (NCBI): domain Eukaryota; kingdom Metazoa; phylum Chordata; class Mammalia; order Diprotodontia; family Phalangeridae; genus Phalanger; species Phalanger gymnotis. The sequence goes on along the minus strand of CM053624.1, from coordinate 144,849,283 downwards.
CAGTATCATGTCATCAAACGAAGAAGTAGCAAAGAATGAAAACCAGTCTGAAGAAAGTTGGATAAGAGTTATAACTACACAAAATCATCTTTAGGATATTTAAGGATGAAAATAGATGAAAACAACAGAAAAAGTGGGAAAGCTCTACAGAGATTTTTATAATAAATTTTTTGACAGTCAAGAATATAGAGTCATCATAGTTGAATTCTAATATTACAATGCCAGAAGTACTTATAGTATGAAGTAGAAATGGCATTAAAGAAAACAAAAGTGACAAAAGCAGCTGGATTTGACGTATATACATATATATATATATGTGTGTGTGTGTATATACACACACACACACATATATATATATATTGAGATCAGTGCTGGAGGTGAGGCTTTTGAGGGATTGATTCACAAAGTGTCTGAAGAGGAAGGTAAGAAACCACAAGCAAGGTAAAATCTCAGATCTTAATAATACATTCCTTCCAATCTCTCCAGAAAAGATGACCAAGAGAACCTCAAGAGGTTCCATTATATAACCTACTTTCTGATGTGAATAGTTTGTGAGAACCTACACATACATTGAAAGTATCCTTTATTGGAAGTACTGACAAGGAAGATATTCCATGGTAGACCACATCTTTGGCATCATGAAATTGACTGAAAGATGTAGAGAATATAGTATCCCATTGTGCTTATTATTAATTCATAGATTGATCGATTGATTGTAAAAAAGCGTTTGACTCAGAACCATCTTAAAGGGTCTCTTCCAGTGAAGTGTCTACCATCTATGTATAAGAATTGAGTAAGATTCCTTAAAAAAATAATAGTAATGAACTTATTTGACAATTCTTTGATCATTAATATCAGGCAAGGCTTAAAACATGGAGGATAGATCTCACAGGTTAAATATTTTTCCCAATTCTATCCAATGTATTACTGTGGTAGAAGGATTGCCTTTTTTATAAGGCTTCCAGCTCAAAAGCTATTACTCCTCTCCCTGAAGTTCCTTGAAATGGTTATTCTTTTTTGCTCTTTTTAAAGATGAGTATCATTCATTCTCTCTCTCTCTCTCTCTCTTTCCCTTCCTCCTTCCTTCCCTCCCTCTTTCCCTCCCTCCCTCCCTCCCTCTCTCCCTGTCTTCTCCAGAGACACTTGCTATAAAATCCCCTCCCCCCAGCTTTCTGTTCTGTTTTCATTTTAATCTTGGCTGCATTGGTTTTGTTTGTGCAAAACCCTTTTAAATTTAATATTAATCCAAATTATCCATTTTATATCTCATAATGCTTTCTATCTCTTATTTCATCACAAATTCTTCCCTTAGCCATTATGTCCACATCAGGGGTAGGGAACCTGTGGCTTCAAGACTACATGTGGCCCACAAGGTCTTCAAGTGTGGCTGAAGATGTTCTGTGAAGTTTAGATCCAGTCTAAGTGCCATACTTGAGGACCTAGAGGCCACATGTGGCCTCGAGCCTGAAGGTTCCCCACCCTTGATCATGTATCCATTTTGACTTCTTGATAGACAGTGTGAGATGTTGGTCTATACCTAATTTCTGCCCAAGTTTTCTATTTTTCCCAGCAGTTTTTGTCCAATAGTGGGTTCTTATCCTAAAAGCTGGCTGTTTGGATTTATTACTAGGTTACTATGATCATTTAATACTGTGTATTGTGTGCCTAATCTCATTCATCACTCTATTTCTTAGCCAGTACCAGATTGTTTTGATGATTGCCACTTTGTAACACAGTTTGAGATCTGGTGCAACTAAACCATCTTTCTTCACATTTTTTTTTCATTAATTCCTTTTATATTCTTGACCTTTTGTTCTTCCAGATCGGTTTTGTTATTTTTTTCTAGTTCTATAAAATAATTTCTGGGTAGTTTGTTTGGTATTGCACTGAATAAATAAATTTAGGTAGAACTGTCATATTTATTATATTGTCTCAGCCTACTCATGAGCAATTAATATTTTTCCAATTGTTTAGATATTACTGTGAAAAGTGTTTTATAATTGTGTTTATAGAGTTCCTAGGTTTTATAAGGTCTACCATTATTTTAAGCAAAATTTCACTTTCTGTCTCTTACTGCTGGACTTCGTTGGCAATATATAGAAATAATGATGACTTATGCGGTTTATTTTATATCCTGCAACTTTGTTAAAATTTTTAATTATTTCAATTAATTTTTTAGTTGATTCTCTAATATTCTCTATCACATGATCTGAAAAGAATGATACTTTTGTTTCCTTGTTGCCTATTCTAATTCCTTCGATTTCTTTTTCTTCTTTGATTGCTATAGCTACATTTATAGTACAATATTGAATAAAAGAGGTAGTAATGGGCATGTTTGCATCACCCTTGACCTCATTGGGAAGGCTTCTAGCTTATCCCCATTACACATAATGCTTGCTGTTGGTTTTACATAGTTAATACTTATCATTTTAAGGAAAGTTCTATTTATTTCTATGCTCTGTAGTGTTTTTAATAGGAATGGGTCTTATATTTTGTCAAAAGCTTTTTCTGCATTTATTGAGATAATCATATGATTTCTCTTAGTTTTGTTACTGATGTGGTCAATTACGCTGGTAGTTTTCCTAATAAGATGTTGGTCTATCCTACTTTCTGCCATGCCATTTTCCAATTTTGCCAGCAGTTTTTGTGAAATAGTGAATTCTTAGCCCAGAAGCTAGATTCTTTGGGTTTATCAAAGAGTGGATTGCTATAGGCATTGACTATTGTGTCTTGTGTACCTAACCTATTCCACCAGTCTGTTTCTTAGCTAGTACAAAGTAGTTTTGATGACTGCTGCTTTATAGTACAGTTTAATATCTGGTATGACTAGGTCACCTTCCCTAGCATTTCTTTTCATTAATTCCCATGACATTCTAGACCTTTTGTTCTTCCAGATGAATTTTGTTATTATTTTATCCAGCTCTGTAAAGTAATTTTTGGTAGCTTGATTGGTATGGCACTGAATATGTATATTAATTTAGGTAAAATTGTCATATTCATTTTATTAGCTCGGCCTAACCGTGAGCAACTGATGTTTTTCCATTTGTTTAGATCTGACTTTACTTGTGTGAAAAGTGTTTTGTAATTGTGTTCATATAGGCCCTGTGTTTGTCTTGGCAGGTAAATTCCCAAATATTTTATAGTGTCTACAGTAACTTTAAATGGAATTTCTCTTTCTATCTCTTGCTGTTGGGCTTTGTTGGTAATATATAAGAACGCTGAAGATTTATATGGGTTTATTTTATATACTGCAACTTTGCTAAAGTTTTTTATCATTTCAAGTAGCTTTTTACTTCATTCTCTAGGATTCTCTAAGTAAGTCATCATATCATCTGCAAAGACTGATAACTTAGATTCTTCTTTGCCTATTCTAATTCCTTCAATTTTTTCTTCTTCTCTTATTGGTAAAGCTAACATTTCTAGTACCAAATTAAATAATAGGGGTGATAATGGGCATCCTTGTTTCACCCCTGATCTTATTGGGAATGCATCTAGCTTATCCCCATTGCATATAATGTTTGCTGATGCTTGCTGATGGTTTTAAGTAGATGCTGTTTATAATTTTAAGGAAGTCTCTGTTTATTCCTGTGCTTTCTAGAGTTTTTAATAGGAATGGTTGTTGTATTTTGTCAAAAGCTTTTTCTGCATATATTGAGATAATCATATGGTTTCGGCTAGTTTTGTTGTTGGTATCATCACAACAAAACTAGCAGAAACCACATGCTGATAGTTTTCCTAATATTGAACCAGCCTTGCATTCCTGGAATAAATCCCACCTGGTCAGAGTGTATTATTCTCCTAATAAGTTGCTGCAATCTTTTTGCTAATATTTTATTTAAAATTTTTGCATAAATATTCATTAGGGGATCTATAATTTTCTTTCTCTGTCTTGACTCTTCCTGGTTTAGGTATTAGTACCATATTTGTGTCATAAAAAATAATTTGGTAGGACTCCTTCTTTGCCTATTTCCCCAAATAGTCTATAAAGTATGGGAATTAATTGTTCTTTAAATGTTTGATAGAATTCACATGAAAAACTATCTGGCCCTGGAGATTTTTCCTAGGGAGTTCATTGATGGCTTGCGCAATTTCTTTTTCTGAGATGGAGTTATTTAGGTATTTTGCTTCCTCTGCTGTTAAGCTGGGCAATTTATATGTTTTGTAAATATTCATCCATTTCCCTAAGGTTGTCAAATTTATGGGCATACAATTGGGCAAAATAATTACTAATTATTCTGTTAATTTCTTCTTAATTGGAGATGAATTCACCCTTTTCATTTTTGATACTGGTAATTTGGTTTTCTTCTTTCTTTTTTTAAATCAAATTGACCAAAGGTTTAGCAGTTTTATTGGTTTTTTCATAAAACCAGCTTTTAGTTTTATTTCAATAGTTTTCAATAGTTCAATAGTTTTCTTGATTTCAATTTTATTAATCTCTCCTTTGGTTTTCAGTATTTCTAATTTTGTATTTAATTGGGGATTTTCAGTTTGTTCTTTTTCTACCTTTTTTCAGTTGCCTGCCCAATTCATTGATCTCCTTTTTATCTATTTTATTCATGTATGTATTTAGAGATATAAAACTTCCCCTAAGAACCGCTTTTGCTGCATCTCATAAGTTTTGGTATGTTGTCTCATTATTGTCATTCTCTTGATTGAAGTTATTAATTGTTTCTATGATTTGTTCTTTGACCCTCATTCTTTAGGATTAGATTATTCAGTTTCCAATTAATTTTTAGTTTATCTTTCCATGGTCCTGTAGTAGGAAGGCCGAATTTATAATCTCAAATATAATCATGTATATGTTTGAATGGTTCGAAATCGCAAGGTATGAGAGGTTCTCTAAGGAGAAAACAACAAGAAATTTATTTAGGCCCCACCACAGCTGATCCATGAACCAGCCTCCCCATTCCGACATCTTGACAAAAAGACTCCAGGCCCAGAAAGCCCGCCTCACAAGAGTAACCAGGAGGCCACAGAAAAACAAGATAGTATTTAGCCAAATCATTTTTACTGGCCTCAAGTCTTCGCTCGCACTCCTGAGTCTACACCCGGGTCAGCTCTGCTTCCACAGCTTCCTGCCTCCGCAGCTTGCTGCCTCTGCAGCTTTCGGCTTCCGCAGCTTCCGGCTTCCACAGCAGCTTCCACTTCTGCTGTAGTGGTCTTTTGGCTCGCCTTTCCTCGCAGCCAAGCCTCTAGCGTTCTCAAGCCCCGCCTCAACGACCAGAGACCATTGGTTCCCGAGTTGGCCCCTCTTAAGTCATTAATCTACACCCACACAGGTTTCACACCTGATAGGGCTTTGGGCCTGGGGCTTAGCACTTAACAGCTGAAAGTACTTTCGCTCAAAAGAAACAAAAGCCATACTAAGGAGACAATTTTGCTTAACAACACAGGTCCTTTATTACAAATAAGGTCAACTGCATCATGATATAAGAAGGATGCATTGGCTATTTCTGCCTTTCTGCACTGGATTATGAGGTTTTTATGCCCTAATACATGGTCAGTTTTTGAGTATGTGCCATATACCACTGAGAAAAAGGTATATTCCTTTTTACCCCATTCAGTTTTCTCCAGAGGTCTATCATATCTACTTTTTCTAAAATTCTGTTCAACTCCTTAACTTCTTTCTTGTTTATTTTGAGGTTAAATTAATCAAGTTCTGAGAGGGGGAGATTGAGGTCCCCCATTATTATAGTTTTGCTATCTGTTTCTTCCTGTAACTCCCCTAATTTCTTCTCTAAGAATTTGTATGCTATACCATTTAGTACATATATGTTAAGTAATGATATTGCTTCATTGTCTGTGGTGCCTTTTAGCAGGATATAGTGTCCTTCCTTATCTCTTTTAATTAGATCTATCTTTGCTTTTGCTTTATCTGAGATTAGGATTGCTACCCCTGCTTTTTTTTACTTTAGCTCAAGCATAATATATTCTACTCCAGTCTCTTACCTTTACCTCGTGTGTATCCTCCTGTTTCAAATGTGTTTCTTGTAAACAACATATTGTAGGATTATGGTTTTTAATCTATTCTGCTATCCACCTCCATTTTAAGGGAAAGTTCATCCCATTCACATTCACAATTATGATTATTATCTGTGTCTTTTTCTCCATCCTATTCCTTCCTCCCGTTTATGCTTTTATTTCTCCCTTTTCCCTTCCGATCCTGAAAAGACTTTTGTTTTTGACCACTGCCTTCATCAGTTTACCCTCCTTTATCCTCCCTTTTCCTCTTGTTACTTCTTCCCTCCCTTCTTACCACCCTTCCTTTTCTTTCCCCTTTCCCTTCCTACTGCCTTTAGGAAAGTTTGATTTCTGTACTTATCAAAGTATATTATTCCCTCCTTGAACAAAATCCAGTGAGAGGAAAACTCAGATACTGCTCTTCTCCCTCCCTTCTTTCCCTCTACTATAATATGTTTTTGTGCCACTTCATGTGATGTAATATACCCTTTTCTACCACCTCCTTACCTCTTCTCCCAGAACCATCCCTTTACACCCCTTAATTATGTTTTTATCATCATGTCAGTTACTTTATACTGCCACCCTCATTCTTTGTACATCCCTTTCAATTGTCGTAATGACTGTATTATTCTTGATTGACATATATGTAACATATATAAACAATATAATCCTATATAAGGATGTAAACAATTTGCCCTTATTGAATAACAAATTTTTCCCCCATTTACCTTTTTTATGTTTCTCTTGAGTTTTGTATTTGAAGATCAAATTTTCCACTGAGCTCTGGCCTTTTCATCAAGAAGGTCTGAAATTCCCTTATTTCATTGAATGTCCATTTCCTTGCCTGAAAAATTATGTTCAATTTTGCTGAGTAGTTGATCCTTGGTTGTAGTCCAAGCTCCTTTGGCTTTTGGAATATCATATTCCAATTCCTCCTGTCTTTTAATATAGAAGCTGCAAGATCCTGCATGATCCTGATTGTAGGTCTGCAATATTTGAATTATTTCTTTCTGGCTGCTTGTAGTATTTTCTCCTTGATCTGATAATTCTGGAATTTGGCTACAATATTTCTTGGAGTTTTCAATTTGGGATTTCTTTCAGGTAATCAGTGGATTCTTTCAGTGACTATTTTACCCTGTGGTTCTAGGACCTCAAGGAAGTTATCTTTGATGATTTTTTGGAAGATACCGTCCAGGTTCTTTTTTTCATCATGGCTCTCTGGTGACCAATAATGCTAGATTGTCTCTCCTGGATCTATTTTCCAGGTCACTTGTTTTTCCAACCAGACATTTCACATGTTCTTCTATTTTTTCATTCTTTAGATTTTGTTTGACTGATTCTTGATGCCTCATGGAGTCATTCACTTCTTCTTGCCCAATTCTAATTTTTAATGAATTGTTATCTTCATTTAGCTTCTGAACCTCCTTTTCCATCTGGTTAATTTTACTTTTCAGGGCGTCATTCTTTCCACTTAGATTCTGAACCTCCTTAACCATTTTGCCAATTTTACTTTTTAAAGATTTGTTCTCATTAGTGAATTTTTTCTGTTTTTTTCTTTTACCTCTCTAATTTGGTTTTAAAAGTCTTCCTTAAGCTCTTCTGGGAATGCATTTTTGGCTTGCGACAAGTTCACATTCCCTTTTGAGGTTTCAGATGTGGGTATAGTGTCAATGCTGTCCTCTTCTGAATTGGTATTTTGATCTTCCTTGTCTCCATAAAAAGAATCAATAGTCCTTGGTTTTCTGGACTGCTTCTTCATGTTGGTTTTCTTTTTCCTGGCCTTAAAGTGGATCTCTGCTTCTGGGGCTCAGGGGCGTCTGTCCCAAGCTTCTTGTGCTGGGAACTGTGGGCCTAGTTGCTAGCTTTGTGTGCTGTGGCCTCTGGTTTCATAAGGTATAGAGGAGGAGTGGTCTGGCTGCTGGAAGTCTCCTCTCCCCCAGGGCTGCTCTACAGTATGGGTAGTCTCAGCAGTTGTCTGCACTGGTGTCTGCCACTTCTTTTGGCTGTGGGAAGGCCCCTCTGTGTTCCTGGTGTTGACCCTTGCTAGCTCCACCACCACCCCCCCCCCGGGGCTCAGGAAGTCCAGCTGTTCAACTACTGAAGCCCCACTTCTGCCTCTTCTATTTTAGGGTTTCTTCCAAGGGAGTATTATCTGGGTGAGGAAGGGAGGGATAGAGCCATTTTACCTGATCATCGTGGCTTCCAGAAGTTCAAGAAGGCAAGTTTCAAACCTTTTGACTATGGGCTGCAAGCCTCAGGAATAGTTGCTCTCAGGGTCGCAGGCATAACGCTGCTGTCTCCCATAGCTCTGAGAGACCGCTGTCCTGGCCTGAGAGGCCTGAGGATCACCACCAGTTTTGTGCCTCCAGTATTCTCCCAGCCTAGATAACTGGCTGAGTTCTGCAGCTGCTCCTACTTTGGTGGTCTGGTGCAGTTCTGCACCTTTGGCGCATTCCCAGTCTACAAATCTATCCTTTCAACCCTGCAGACTCTCCTGGCTTGGAAATTTGCCACACTCGGTCTACTAGTGGCTTCTAATTCTCTCAAAACTGCTCAGATTCACTTTTTAGAGGTATCTGACAGAATTTGTGAGAGAACTCCAGTAAGAAGCTGTTTTCACTCTGCCATCTTGGATCCACCCCAGATTCTTTCAATTTCTATTTACCGTCTTGAATCTAGGATGGTAGCACAGATCTGTTTTTTGATAATTTCTTGAAACATGATGTCTTGGCTCTTTTTTTGGTCATGATTTTTCAGGTGGTCCAATAATTCTCTCTTGGATCTATTTTCCAGTTCAGTTGTTTTACCAATGAGATATTCCACATTTTATTCTGGTTTTTTTTTCATTTTTTTGCTTTTTTAAATTGTGTTTTGATGTCTTGTGTAGTCGTTAGATTCTCCTTGCCTACTTCTAATTTTTAAAGAATTATTTTCTTCATTGAGCTTTTGTACCTCCTTTTCTATTTGGCCAGTTCCTCTTTTTAAGGAGGTTTATTTTTTCCTTCAGTGAATTTTTGTATATCTTTTTCCATTTTTTTGTGCTTCCTTTACCAAGCTGTTGACTCTTTTTTCATGATTCTCTTGCATCACTCTAATTTGTTTTCCCATTTTTTCCTACCTCTGTTATTTAATCTAAAAAAAATGAACCCTTCTAAGAATTCTTTTTTGGGCCTGACACCAATTCATATTTTTCTTTGAGGCTTCTCATGTAGCCATTTTGACATTGTTGTCCTTTCCTGAGTTTGTGTTTTGATCTTCCCTGTCACCATAGTAACTTTCTATGATTAGGCTGTTGCGTGTTTTGGGGAATTTTTTTGCTTTTTCTAATTTATTTCTTGAGTTTTAATTTTTTAAACTTGGGTTATCCTCCTGGCATACAGAGGGTACTATCGCAAGCTTCAGGTTTTACATGCTGCTATTTTCAGAGCTTATTCTGGAGTGGGGGGGGGGGTCTGTATGCTTTCACTTTTTCCAAGGTGGTACAATCTAAGAAGCAGTGTGGTCACTACTCTCCTGGACTGTGTTCTGTTCTGTAAGTGATCAGAAGTACTCTTTGTGCCCACAAAGTGGTCATACAATCCCTACTCCCCTTCAGCCATACATTGTAGTGGGCTAGTACTCCTCTTCACTCTGAGATTGTGACCCAGATCCCCATTTGGCTAGTGCAACAAAGTCCCACACCCAGTGATCTGTGGACTAAAGTTACTGTTGCCGTCAAAGCCTACAGTGACTTGCTGGGGAAGGACCTGTTGCTGGCTTGCCTAGGCTGCATGCACTGGACTGTGCTCCACTCCCACCTCAGTAAGACAGATCTTTCCTGTAGGCCTTGTAAGTTGTCTTGAGCTGAAAAATTGTTTAACTCTGCCCTTTTTTATGGTTCTGCCACTCCAGAATTTGTTTTGAGGTGTTATTTTAAAGTTGCTTGGAGGGGAATTTGGTAGCACTTAGGTGAGTTCCTGCTTTATTCTGCCATTTTGGCACCAAAACCCCATATGACACACTTCTAAGTTTAATCTACATTATTAGGATTTTCTGTACCTCTTTCTGAAGTCTATGCTATCAACAAAATAATAAATCAAGCATTTATTTTCTAAGTATAAATGCTCACACTGAAAATTTAATGATATTCTTGGATTTCAAGCATTCACTAACATATCCCTGAACTAATCCCACTTTGATTGGCTTGGGAGCTTTGACCTTCTCTATTTCTAACCGGGTTCAGTTTGCCTCTCCTTAGGCAACCTGGAGCCCTTTGCTCCTAATGGATCACCATATTAATGTTGAGCTTTGGACACCCAATCAGCTTACTCTTAGGCAGTCAATTAACCCCTATCTGCCTCAGTGTCTTCAGCTATAAAATGGAGATAATAGCACCTAGGTTAAAGATAAAATGAAATATTTGTAAAATATTTTGCAAACTTTAGAGCATTAGATAAGTGCTTGATATAATAATAATAGTGTAATACTAATTGTTATTACCCATGATAGCTCAGAACTCCTGAGCCATAGCAGTCTACCAGCTTCAACCTCCCCAGTGATAGGGATTGCCAGTATTTACAATCATGTTTGGCATGATATTTTCCAGTTTGTCTTCATTGTAGCTCTCAGTCCACAAGGATTCAGGTCATCTGCTTTAAGGACATAATAACATCTTTCTTTCCAAAGGGTCACAGAGGAAGACAAGAACAGCTGGGTGCTGTTCAGTGAGTAAAATCCACACCCATTTGCTAATTTTACATCTAGTTTTTCTACATTTTTATCTCATTGTCTGTGTATCTTGGGCTAAGAAAGAATTCAATTGATTGGTTAATTTTAAGGGATATTGTCCCATGACTGTGCACTCAAAACACATGCATAGCATATGAGAAGTAGATGGTCCATCTGTGAATGAATGCCAGTGAATCACTTAGATGATATTATCATTAATGGGAAACACATGGTCCCATTTTCTTGTGTTCATCATTGGTCAGCAGATGTCAGCCCCTGACGGTGTCCTGCCCAGCCAATAGAGGAGTATTTTGTGTTCTCAATTATATTCTCTCATTTCTTTGGCAAGAAGAAATTGTTTGAAAAAACCATATAATCTCAGTGACTATTCCCAAACAGAGCGATGAAGGGAAATTTCTTCAGCCCCATACTCAGTTTATACAGTTGAGCTATGTTTAAAGTGTGAAGTGGACAATTATGAGAGGAGCAGAACATGCTGAATCAAATTGGGAATCCATACCCTTTATGGATCAGTAAACATTTGAGAAGATGTCTCTAGATTTGTCCATCTCACATTTCTTTTCAACTACTGCAACTCTGCTTTGCTCATAGAGCACAACACCTTTTTTGATGTGGGCATAACATGCTAGGTGGTCCTGTGCCAGTGTATTACCTTTCTCACAACTGATCCTAGAGTTCTTCTTCAGAGAGACCTTGAGAGTGTCTTCTGACTTCCACTTGCCTTGTATGAGTTCTCTGTAAAATAGTATTTTAGGCAAACATACATTTAGCATTCAAACAATGTGTCCAGCCCATAAGAGTTGTACTGTCTGCTTGCCATTCAAGCAGTTTGAATGCTTGGCATTTCAGCTCAAGAAAGGACCTCAGCATCTGGTACTTTATCTTACCAGGTGATCTTCGGAATCTTCCTAAGACAATTCAAATGGAAGCAATTCAGTTTCCCAGCATGGCACTGATACATTGTCCAGGTTTCAGAGGCATGCAACCATGAGCTCAGCACAGTGGCTCTGTAGACCTTCCTTTTAGTAGGCAGTCTAATACTGCTTTTCCTCCATACTTTTCTTTGGAGCTTTGTAAAACCAAACAAAAATGACTTTAAAGGCCTAGGAACATAGTGTAATGGATCAGGCTGCTTCCTTATTTTGCGAAATATGTAATTCTCTTTCAGGGCTGCCCATGTAGTTTGAATCTTGTTAACATCATTTGCCTGATTCTAAGCCATGTCCCTTCTCTCCTTCTCTTCCTCTTCCCCACCAACAAAGACCCTTAATCTAACAAAAGCACTCCATGACAAAAATACATAAATTAATCATCATTCTATGCAAACAGGTAGAATCAGTTGCAACTACGATGCCAGGAGGACTAATTCAAACATATGATGAGAGTACCAAACTACTTATCCCTAACTGGGGAACATGACAGCAAGAGCAAGTGCCAGGTTGTGGGACCAGACAGTGGGAATTCCTGAAAGGTCAAATCATTGATCTATGTGTCTCTGAAAAGAAGGGGAGGGATGTAGCATGTATTTGGTCTTGTTGAGTCCAGGACCTAGAAATACCCCATTCAGTAACCCATAGAGATGAGTTTACTTTAAATTGACTTTTTTGTTTCTAGGCAACGCCCAGCACTTGGAGAATGTCTCGCTGCACTGGCAGCTGCTATGCCAGTGGCATTCTTGGAGCCCTCTCTCAACTGCTACAACTCGCTGTCAGTCTTCAACACCAAAACCCCCAGGGAAAGGTCTAGTAAGTGTCCTATCATAGAGGTCAGCCAGTCTGCACACTCATCAGCTCTAAGTAAGAATGGTATAGAATTCTGCTTACTGGAGAATGAGGTCTAAGGGCTATTTATCATTTCCTCTTGTTTCCACCTGTTTGGGAAATCTAAGGGACTACATGTTCTAGTAGGAAAAAAAACATGGAGATATGTCAGAAGACTTGAGTTCTAGTACTTTCTCTGCTATTGATTAGCTGTGTGACCTTGATTAAACATGTCATTTAACTGCTGTGAACCTATGTTTTTGCTTATCTATGGATAGTGGACTTAGAAGATGATCTCCACGAATCCCTTGAACTCTAAAATTCTGTTTCTTTTACCACTTTAACCCTTTAGGCCTCTGTTTTCATTCCTGCTTTTGGACATAGGAATATTTTGAAGCCTTCTTCTCCTGAGCATCACAAGTAGCACATTAACACTTCAAATACCATAATATGTCCTTCATATCTATAAAGGACCATCATAGAGATCATAGTAACTGTATGTTTTTATATCCTTGGAATTTTTTTTAAATAAAGCAGGTGGGATTATGATTATACATGATGGGGAATTTACTAAAAGTAAAGATTATGAGACATTAGATTCAGGAGCTAAGGCAGTTTAAAGGAAGCCTCCTAACAAGGTTTTTTGTATTGCTTATTTTTGAAGGGAGTTATTTTTTTTTATTTCCGGGGTGATATAAGTGTGAGAAGCAGCTAGGCATTTTGAGAGTTGCTGGCCTTGGAGTAAGGAAGACCTAGAGTCAAGTTCCACTTCTGACAAATACTAGATGGTTGACCCTGGGTGAATCATTCAACATCTTGGTGCCCCCAGGCAACTGTTACGTTCTAAGCACGTTTCCTGATTCGGGAGTTTCCTCTAGCAATTAAATCTCAGGTTCTGTCCCCGAAAACAGTATTGGCCACTCTGAAGGCAGAGTAATGGAGTAAATAATTTATCAAGTGAAAGACTTGAAAAATATGTTAATTTGGTAAAGTCTGAAACAAGTGTTCCTTTCTTTTTCACTAAGCCATTAACTTAAAGTTTTGGATTATTTCTTTTCCTTTTTAAAAAGAATTACATAATGAAAACATTATAAGCCCAAATTAAACGTATTTTCCAAGGTTATTGGATGATATCAAAATATTCTCTAAAACAATATTATGCTGAGTTCACGTGAGCCTGTGATTTGCAAAATGCTCTGAAATGCCAAAAGGTGAAGTGTCTGATGGTGCAAAATGTTCCTGGTATACAGTTCACAAAATAATTTGTTAGGAGGAGGCTGTGCTGAGTTCCTCTTATTTTATTTCCTATCATTGATAAGAGCAGAGAGGGAAGATGCCCTGAGCTAGACATTGTGTATGGACAAGCACTGTGGAAAATGATCATGGTAACAAGTATCACCACTACTCCTTTTATGCAAAAGTCCCAGAATGTTAGCCCATGACAACTTTTCTCTGAACTATGAAGATTATTTGTTGGTGTTTTGTTCTAATTATTCCAGATAAAAAAAAGTCATAGTCAGGAGAAAGGATCACTAGTATACTTTAAACAGTATAATAAGAAGTTATGTTCCAAGGGTAGAATGAAGAGGAGAAAAGTGGGACTAAGTATAGGAGAAGAGGGATTAATGAATGTATTCCAACTCATAAACTTAGGGGAGTCACTTCTCTTTCTTTCTCCTTTGGATAGCAGCATGAATAAATCTCCTGGTCTGTGCAGCTAAACCAAGGCAATACAAGTCAAGTATGTGAAAGCTACAGGTCAGTGAGACATGAGGTAATGTGAGGACACAGTCAGGGCACTGATAAGAAATTGAAAGTAAAAAGCCTACTCTCAAGAGTTCATAAGTACCTGAAACATAGGCATGGCAGTGTACTTCTTATGCTTCAGATGAGATCAAGAAATTAGTTTGTATCATTTCCCAGCATCCTGGAAGATTCTAGGGAGAAAGAGAAATTTTTTGAGTGGTTCAATTTGCACAGTTGTTCACAGTAATTTCTGGGAAAGGTGAGCACTTTATACATCCCCCCATTTCCCATTTATATTGCCTTCCCACCTCTGCAACTCAGGAAATATACTATCTTTCTTCTGTTACATTGATCCAACAAGGAAACATTTATCAAGAGGGAAAAGATTTTCAGTTGTGGCTTATCATAAGTGTGAACTGGAAAGAACCCCTGAGGCCCTCTCATCTGGCTCCCTCATTTTATGTATGAGAAAACCAAAAGCCATGGGAGTTAAATGATTTGTTCGAATTGACAAAGAAGCTGTATTTGAACCCAGGTCCTCTGATTTCAGAGCCAGTGCTCTTTCCATACTCTACCATGTTATCATTGAACTTGAGGTCAGGAGATGAGGGGGGCAGTTAAGGGAAGGGGAAGATGATAGAACTTCTGCTCTACTAGAAGCATGCTCTGTGATGCTAGACAAATTGCTTACCATTTCTGGGTAGATCTAAATTTGCTAACATTAAAACAATCATATGTATATTGGATACTTACAAAGTGAAAAACACTGTGCTGTATAAATGTGTCTATAAATATTTATTGGTCAGCCTTGCTGATAGTTCTTTATCATGAAGCTAGGAAAGATGTATGACAGCTTTGTGTGTATAAGCTAAGCAGTCTCAGGACTGAGGGGTAAGCATCATATTTGGGTCTATGTATCAGAAGTACATTAAGAGAGTATTTTATCTATGGTCTTTCCACCCCAGATCTTTGCTAATTGACAATTTCATACTGTCAGGATAATGCCAATTTTAATGTTCATGAGGGTGATACTATAGTACTATAATATCCTAAAGTGTCTTCTAAATTATCACAAAAAGATAATATTAAGTAGAATTTTAGATGTGTGTATAACATAACCTAAGTTACCGAGAATTTATCATTTCAGTGCAATATACATGGTAATTCTATTTGCTAGATCTTTTGGTTAACCAAAATAGCTCCACTTCCTGACCATGCTAGAAAATCGTTTACTCTATTTATCTGGCTGTATGTGCATACATATGTCATTTGTAATAAAACCAGCAGAGTCTCCAGGTCATGTTTATATCTTCTACATAGATTAAAAAGGTGATTTTTCTTGAGAATATCTCTCCCCATAGCAATAGATACCCAAGAGGAATCAAAATCTAGTATTCTAACTCTAGATGCAAAGACAGTATGCACCAAAGACTCCCTGGTGATGATTTTTGTTTGGTTCGAATAGCGTCCAGGCAAGGCTGTTTTCCAGTGAGAGTGGCCTGCAGACTTCATTCTGTGAGCTTATTTCAAAATCACAAATGTGTTGTTTTTTCTGTGCAAGGGTCAAGCATAGGTTTTGGGTTTTTTTAATGCCTCCAGTGCATCTACCTTAAGCAGATCTTGTACCTAATAATTTACTTGTGGAGGGAGTTTGATGAGAGAACTCCTGATCAATTGAGTTCCCCAGTGCCCTTGAGGAAATTACAAGATTTAGTGGATAGATAATAGTTATAAGCATTTATTAAATACTTAACTATGTGCCAGACATTGTGTTAAGTGCTTAGGGAACAAAGGCAGATGATATTCCCTGCCTTCAAGGTGCTCCCAATATAATGAAACACAACATGCAAAAATCTACAGATAAGATCTACATAGGATAAGTTGGAGATAATCAGGAGAGGTAAGACACTAGCATTAAGAGAGACTGGGGAAGGCTTCTCATAGGTGGGATTTTATCTGGAATTTGAAGGAAGCCAAGGAAGTCAAGAGACAGAGATGAGGAGGAAGAACATTCCAGGCATAGGAGACAACCAGCGAAAATGTATAGGTATCATGTGTGAGAAATAGCAAGAAAGCCAGAGACACTAAGTTACAGAATATTTAGGAGAGGAGGGTATAAGGTATAAGAAGACTGGAAAGATAGAAGGGGACCAGATAATTAAGGACTTTAAAAGCCAAACATAGTCTTTTAAAAAATTGATCCTAAATGTAATGAGGAGCAATTAGAGTTTATTGAATGGAAGGGAGAGAGCAGGGATGACTGGAGGGTGTGGGAAGAGATAAAATGAATAGATGTGTTCTTTTGGAAAATCACTTTGACATTTAGATATAGGAAGGACTAGAAAGGGAAAAGATTTGAGACAAAGAGACCAACCAGGATGTTGTGATAGTTGAGTTATAAGGTAATGAAGACCTGCCTCGGTGTAGCAGTGTTAGAGAAGAGAAACGGGAGAGATGTTACAAAAGTAATTGACAATAAAATGGATATTGGAGTGCAGGGAGAAAGGTGAGAGATTAAAGGGCCAAGGATGACATGCGGTTGTGAGCCTGAGTGACTGGTATCCTAGTTGAGGGTGGTGGTAATAGAGAGCTTAGGAAGAGAGGTTGGTATAGCAACTTCAGTTTGCAACATGTTAAGTTTAAGGATATGAGATATCTACTTTGAGATGTCCAGTAGACAGAGATGCAAGTCTAGAAGTTAGAAAATAGATTAGAGCTGGATAAGTAAATCTGAGAATCATCTGTATGGAGATGATAATTGAATCCCAGTGAACTGATGAGATCACTTAGATAAATAGTATATAGAAAGAAGATAAAAGATCCTGGAGAGCCCTGGAAGATACTCACCCTTAATGGATGTGACCTCAATGAAGATCCAGAAAAGGAGTCTGGAGAGTACTCAGGTAGGAGAACCACAATAGAATAAGACATAGGAAGAGTAGATAGATAGATAGATAGATAGATAGATAGATAGATAGATAGATAGATAGATATAGATATAGATATATAGAGAGAATGTCCAGGAGAAGAAGGTGATGGAAGGTGAAAAATTGCAGAGGTCAAGAAGGAGAAGAATGAAGGAAATGTCTTTTGGATTATAAAGGGGGGCAGAGCCAAGATGGTGGAAAAAAGATAGAGACTCACCTGAGCTCTCCCAAATTCCCTTCTGAACAACTTTAAATAACACCTCAAAACAAATTCTGGAGTGGCAGAACCCCCAAGAGTATTCAGTAAAACAATTTTCTAGCCCAAGACAGCTTAGAACGTCAGCAGGAAAGGTCTGTCAGGCAGGGGTTGGAGTGAAACTCAGTCCAATGTAGGCTGTGCCAGTACAGAACATGCTGCAGGAAACCAGCAGCAGGCCTTTGGGGGCAACTGAATCAGCAGCAGCTATGACTGCTTCCAGAGCTCTCAGCCCACATCAGACAACTGGTCAGAAGGTGATTAAAGGGATCCCTTTGTTGGCACTGGGTGCAGGACTCTTTTGCATTACCTATGCACAGATTGGGGTCTCAATCCTGGATCACAGTCTCAGAAAGAGGAAGAGTATTAGCACATCAGAGCTTGAGGTTTCAGGGAAGAAGGAACCCTGGTCATACTTCCAGGGTGGAAAAGAGTCCTTTTGGTAACTCACAGACCATAGGACAGGCCAGCAGAGTAATAACTACACCTCTCTTTAGATCATGCTGCCTTGGAAGAACTGAAAGCTTACAGACCCCCAGAACTAGCTCTGAAAACAGCTGTACAAAAAACCTGAAGGTTGGGACAGTGTGTCCTCCACCTGGGAGCAGAACCCCACTTTAACAAAGAGTTAAAAGTCAAGAAATAGACTGAAAAATGAGCAAACAACAGAAAAAAAAGTTCAATGAAATATGAGACAAGTTGTTCAACTGAGAGGGTGGAGGGAGAGAGAGCCATGGGAATTTTGTGCTGGGATGAAAAGGCCTGGAAAAGCCGCTGTGATAGGCAGGATAATAAGCAAGTTACAAAGGTATAAAAGGATTGTTTAGCCACAGTGAGAGCCAAATTAAGATTATTTAACATAAATTTGTAATGGACCCAATCAGCACAGTTTCATGATTTTCACCAACTTCATTTAACAGCAGGTAAATAGGGGCAAAGGCAGCAGATGTTGGGAATAGTCAAAGGCTGGGAGTTGGCAAGGCAAAATTGGCAATAGGATAAGGGAACAAAGGACTTGAGAGAAGAGGACAATGTGAAATTTAACTGGCTCACCAAGGAGTCAAAATGAGGAAAGGAGGGCAGGAATTGAGGGGATGAGGAATTGAAATTTACAGTGAAGACCAAAAGCAGGATTTGGGATTGCAGGCCGAAGGGAGGGGCTAAATGACAACAAATTGTGATCAGATTGAATGGAATTTCACAGCTCATGAACTTGCAAGTGGTATATTTCTAGGTGATCAAAGGTATAACCTGGGTTAGTCATCTCCTCAGGGACCCAGTCTATCAATTTAAGTTGAGTTGGTAGCTGAAAGGAAATACTACATATTATTATCTCCTTATTACAGTTTTGTTTAGAATCCATATAGAAATGATCCTGGAACAAGCAACTATCTTGTGGGCAAACTGGATGGCAGGAAAAATATATACCTAATCCTATTTCCACATGATTATGATTTCTCCTACTAGGTCTCCATATTTTGAAAGCTTTTCATTACACATAGCTTGGAAGTAATGAGTACCTGATATGGTGACATCTATTAGAAATGCTATTTTCAGGTTTTTATGGACCATTGTTCCATCTGGGCAATTATGGGCAACATTTCAGTCTTTTCTCAGATGAACATTAGCTTAGAATTAACATTAGAACAAATGCCCCTCCTTTACTGCCTCAGGCAACCAAAATTAAATATGAGAAGTTAAATCATTGTTTTTTTCCTTGGTCCAGATGCGAAATTTATCCACCTAAAGGCCATCATAGGGTACTAATACAGCCATCAATAATCTCCCTGACAGCATTATGAGGACGTAAAGCTGTTTTTCCTTACATATCCTGCCAAGAGTGACTTGGAGAAATGTTTGTGCCTACAGAATGGACATAATCCTGTATAACTGACAAAATCTAGAAGTTGATAACTTCTCTCAAGATGTCTTTTGATGTCTCCTGTCTTGGCTTACTTGGTTTCTTAAGGAAGGATAATAGCATTCTCTGGCTGAAGGGGATTTCAAAATCTATCTGATTCTCAGCCTTGTGTCCCTCAAGACCAATCCTAATCTATCATAGTCTAATGTGGATCTACCCAAGATTTCCAGGAAAAGAGATCCCACTGCCTCCTGCAGTCTCTTGTCCTAATATCTTGATCCTGTGTCTAAATGAAATGTCATCTGCTTTCCAATTTCCCTTCTTCAGTGCGTAGGAAAAAAAGGGAATCTTTCTTTTATAAATAATATTTCTTTAGATAGTGGATTATTGAAGGAAAATCTTAACATAGGTTAGCCCTACAAATAGATAATAGCAGAATATACAAACTTTTAGTTTACTTATGCTTCATTTCATGTATTGAATTCAATAGTAGTACAAAGTAAAACTCACAGACAAAAGGGGTGTCAGTAGCACTAATGGAGAAATAGGTTCATTGGATTTAAAGCTAGAAGGGACCTTAGAACTTATATAACACACACACACACACGCACACATACACACACACACGACAACAAAAAAACTGAGGATCATAAAAATGAAATCTCTTATGTTTAGTAAGAAATCTTTTGGTGGTTTTGATACAAGATTTATGACAAGAGACAAACTAAAACTGTTGACTTTAGTTCTTCCCCTTCATTTTTCTCCTAGCTACCTTGAAGTGAAGGTGCTAAGGAGTGATAAGAAGGAAAAATGAGAAAAACAACAATCCAGGTTAATATGTAGTGTAAAGTTACTCACAGAGATATTTTTTCTTCATCCTCAGATTTTTAGCTCCTGAAACAATACATTTAATCTATTTGATTTTAAAATGAAATATAAGAAGAAATACCTAATATACCACAAAACAGATTTCTGTAATTTTTTTTGCTTTTAATTTTCATTTAGATTTAAAACTATAATGTTAATAAAGGGAATGGTAAGGCAGAAACTACATGAAGCATCCTAGAGATAGAAATGGCTTTAGCGAATCCCATGATTCAACTCCTACTCACACCCTCATTTTTACATTTGTGAAACCAAGCCCAGAGAGGTAAAGATTTACCCAAAGTCACACAATTAGTTAAGTAGCAGAATTAAGACTTGTACAGGTCTTCTGACTTACTGGTGTTTAATCAGAAAAGGAGTGGTCAGGTAGTGAGGAAGATTATTTCCCACGAAGCCTCTTTCCTAAATCCTGTTCCTTATTCTTCCTGTCCTTGGTCAGTTCTAGGGATGCCTGATACAGTAGAAGAGATGTGCCCAGACATTCCCCAGCTGGAGGGACTGATGAAGGAAATCAATGATCTGGCTGAGTCTGGAGCCAGATATACAGAGATGCCTCATGTCATTGAAGTGATCTTACCCATGCTCTGTAATTACCTATCATACTGGTGGGAACGAGGGCCTGAGAATCTCCACCTCAGTGCAGGACCCTGCTGTACCCTAGTTACTTCTGAACACCTCAGCATCATTCTCGGAAATATCCTGAAAATTATCAACAACAACCTAGGCATTGACGAAGCCTCCTGGATGAAGCGGATCGCAGGTACCTAAGGCACTAAATGTTTTAGACAACCTGGGGTTTGGGATGCCTGGGCTCTGTTTCTCTCTCTCCTGGTAACACCCTGAATGGTGTAGAGAAAACTTTTTTCCATCCCTAGACCTTCTTTTTCCCATATATTAAATAATAAATAGAAAAACATTGTCCTCTAAGAGCCACCATAGGTTCACCAAGAATGGCATGCCACACATGAAAGATTAGTGAAACACTGTAAGCATAGTCTTTTTAGATTTATAAAGACATTTGAAAATATTTCATTTTATTCTTTGTTCACAATTGATAAACATTAGCTCAGCACAGGTAGGTATAGTTTTAGCTAGGTAATTGAATAACTGTACCCAAAAAGCGTATTTGTCAAATTAGAGTCAGGTTTCTCTAGTGATCTGATGTACTGGCCTCTGTCCTTGGCCTTTTGCTGTTCCACATTTTTTGTAGTGACTTGAAGACAAAGATGGCATATCTGTCAAATCTATGGATAGAATAAATCTAGTAAAGATAGCTAGCATGCTAGATAACAGAATTTGATTCCCAAATTCTTAACAGGATTAACAATAGCCTCAACTAATTGGATTAATTTGATATTTATAAATGCAATTTCCTGTACTTAGGTAAAGAAATCTATACAATCTTAGAATGGGGTAGGCCTCATTTAATAGTAGTTAATATCAAAAAGAATTTTAGTTGACTCCAAGATTAACATGAGTGTGACCTAGTTGCTTAAAAAACCCTAGTACAGTCTTGGGCTATATTAATACAAGTCTAAAAAACCAAAACAAGGTTAAGTAAGAGTTGTATTTTGCTTTGCTCTGGCTGGGCCACATTTGGAATATTGTGTTCATTTTTAGGTGCCATATTTTAAAAGAGACAATGATGGAATATACCTCTTCCAGGGGAAGAGAGGGTGAAGTTGGTAAAGGGTCCATATATCATGTCATATGACAACTAATTTAAAAATGTAGAGATATGTAGGCTGAATAACAGAAGACTTAGGGGAAGACATAATACTTCTGCAAATATTTGAAGGCCTATCACATGAGAGCACTTAGATTTATTCTGAGTTATTCTAAAGGGAAACTAGGACCAGTGGGTGGAAGTTAAAGGGCTTAACATAAGGGGAAAAAAAAGAAACTTCCTAATTATTAGATGTACAAAAATTGGATTACTACCAATTTAGCCACTAAGTTTTGTCTCATTGGAAGCCCAAATGGTCACTTGCCAATGGATGTAGATGATTTCTGAAGTCCTTTGTAGCCTCAAGTCTCATGATGCTATTAATCTACTCACCTGCAGCTTCTATAGTTCCCACGCATGATTCCTTTTGCCATGTTGCCCCAGTAATAGTCATGTTCCACTCTCACTTCAGAATTTCATGCTAAAGTCACCCTTGCAGATTAACTTGGATTAACCTTACCTAATTCTGATCACTAAGTTTTCTGTATTTAACACTTGCTTATCATTTCTCACTTGGCATTGGATCCTTGGCATTATGTATCTGTGTATATGCGTATGAGTATTTGAGCTCCATGATTGTATTGGCTGTACCTCCTGTTTCTTTTATACCCCTCTATAGCACTTAGAATTACTTCAAACACAGTGGATCCTTTATAAATAATTGGATTTCTAACTGGCTTATATAGAAGTATTTTCAAAAACACAGGCAATGTGGAGAGTGAGTGAGTGAGTGAGAAATCACTCGAAGTAGATTGTACTCAGCATAGAGCTAGATTCTGAAAAATTATCAAGACTAGAGATAGTATGTCTATTGTGAGGTTAATACTATTATTTAGTGGAGCCATTCAGTGGTAGTTCTACCTAGCTTGCCCCACTTCAAATGTCCAAAATGTTAAGAACCTCAGAGCCCTTTGAGGAGCTAGTGACCCATTTATGAAGGTCATTTGCCTTTAGATAAATACAACGAGTTTAGGGGTAAGTGATGTGGTGAGATGAAGAGAAAAACAACACCTAGCCAGCCCCTTTCTGATCCTGAAACGAAGTGAGAAGAAATCAAAAAATATATATTTAAGAGCTTAATACTATGTGTAAGACATTGAACTAGGTACTATAGGGCTACAATTAATGAAATGAACGTTTTTTTGCCTACCCAAATTAAAGTGATATTTACTCTGAGGCAGTTAGATAAAGTGCTACTTTAAAAGCAGTTCACTCTAAATAGAGCTAGTCATTTTCCTTCTAAGAAAAATCACCGTGAGTGTATAGAGGTCAAGTAATATAACATAAAGAGTATAGATATGAACATCACCAAAAGTATACACAATTTTAGTCATTTAGGACCAAGTAAGTAAATGAGGTCCATTAAAGTTATAATATAAAATCACCCACATTAGGCATAATTGTTCTGATCATAAACCCAAATTGATCTGGTTTTTTTTTTTCTGTGATAAGAAGCATTTGAAATCTGGGTCAGTCATATCTCTAGGAAGAGGTTCACTCTTTGATACATTTCATTAACCAATTCCTTTAACCTTCTTTTTCTGAGAATGACTTTTGGATGAATGACAGAAATGGGGAAAATAGAGAATTATATTAGTGAGATGAAGTATGCTTCCTTTTAAATGGTCTCAGTTTAAGTATACTCTAAAATCAAGACTTGAAAGTGAAGAATCAGTTATTGATGACTTGGTTTTATTTTCTCTACTCTAATTCCAGTATTTACAGTGAATTTGAATTAGTACGATATCTTCTATTATAAAGATGGCCAGGGAGTATTGAATGGATTAGCTTTGAAGTAACCTAAAAAATGAGGTCAATCCTGATTTTTGACACTATGCCTTAAGCACTCACAATGCAATCATTTTCTGCTACACTATCCTGCTCCCTCTCCATTGCAGCCATTTCTCCCATTCTAGTTTATCTCCCATCTCCCAGATATCTCTTGAACAACCTCTTCTACTCACTCTGCACCCATCTCTCAAGTTCCCAGAGATGTGTGTTGTTTAAGGATAACTTTTGTAGCAAACAACTAGAAAGTGAGAGATACAGAAGTGCCCTCAAAGAGTTTACAGGATAATTGAAAAAAATGTGACAACATAGATAAATCATTAGCCAACAGTTCCCAACAATATGTAGGTATTCATTTATGTGTAAGTATTCATTCATCCATATAGTAAATACAGTAATTCAGAGGAGAGAAAAATCATTGAGGCCTGAATATCCAGAGATGTAAAAGTAGAATATTTCTCATATACTGGCATACTGTATACCAATACATGATATGGGGGTACAGAAGGCTAAAAGAAAGAATATTATTTTGTGGTTATTGCATTCACTACAAATGCAGTTATAATATATTGAGATAAGCTTTGTGTTTCCAAATGCAGTATATGCCCAGCCTATCATAAGCAAAGCCAGAGCTGACCTGCTTAAAAGTCACTTCATCCCAACTCTGGAAAAACTAAAGAAGAAGGCAGTGAAGATTGTATTGGAAGAGGAACAGCTTAAAGCAGACAGCAAAGGAGATACCCAAGAAGCTGAACTCCTCATTCTGGATGAGTTTGCTGTCCTCTGCAGGGATCTCTATGCATTCTACCCTATGTTAATCCGTTATGTTGACAACAACAGGTGAGAAAGCAGAAAATTCTTCATCTACTTTGGACAAAGGGCTGTTGTAGTAGTTATGTCGGAGGTCAGTCATGTCACTGACAAAGTCAAGAGCAGAGTTTTGAACAAGATGAAGGGAGCACAAATGACCATTACCAATTTGAAGCCCATGTATGACCGTTGGATGAGGGCATTACCTTCTCAGAAGCTTAAGAACAATTGATTCCACCAGTGCCACCCATGTTCTTCTGACAATTTGGTAGTAATGATAGAAAATTTCCCGTCACTTGAAATGTTGGTTGGCAGAATGGTTTAAGGTCCCCTGTAGTTCTAAATTTCTAAGTCATAAACAGTGTCTAAATTGAGCTCCCTTCTCTCATTCAAAGAGCCTTCAAACATACACACATTCTTAAACTTAATGATTAGAAATGCTAAGCAGAGGAATGTCATTTCTTTCAGAGCTTTTCTGAGCTATAGTCATAGCTAGTTTATAAGCTTCTTTCAGCTTAGAGATTATTTGTATGTATCCAAACAGCACAAATTTGTACCTAAACACAGGGAAATATAATCTTTTTCTCCAAAGAAATACTACCTTGAAATTTCAATAATCTCAATTACATAATTGTATTACAATTTTAGCAAAGATTTTGTCAAACTAGGGGTAGTAAAATAAACATAAGATAAGGGATGGTTGCTCCTAGAATAGCTCTGTAATTGAATCATGTCATTATTAATGATCAAGACCCGGAACACAGTATGTTCTACTTATGGGACATTTGACAATAGCTAAAAATGGCAATGTCAGAGAGTCTTTGATATCATCATAATTAATTCATTCATCATTATTTCATTTATCCAGCCCTTCCCAACACATTCTAGGAAACACCAGTGATATCACTATAAAACTGTTGATCTTAGTTTCACTCAGTGCACCTGTGCTTCTCCCCACAAATACCTGAATGGTGTGGAGGCTTCTATGCAAGAGTTACTAAGCTCCATTGGTAGAAACCAGAAACATTTGACCTCGGTAAGAATATAGCTCTCAGGGAGTTGAACATCAGAGGTTACTCTACTTAGTGAGTATCTGACTAATCGGTGAACTACTTCAAAGTAAAACATTACAAAAATGAAGCAAAGACAGAACCAGTCCAGTGAGGGATATAGGCCTGTGATGACCCTGACTATAAGCACATAGACCTAGTTTTCTCTTTTTAGTCATTCAGTAGTGTCCCTTAGAACCAGACCACTTATTCCTATTTGAATATGAAAAGCATAAAGTCTTCTTACATCTTAAATGTGGGCATTCTATATTAAATTCTCTCCTTGTCATTCTAGTCTTCTCTTTATATATGATTTCCCTTAGCAATATTATCGATTACCTCACCTTCAAGTATCACATCTATAAAAATGACTCCTAAATATTTACTTATAGCCCCAATCACCAACTCCCATTCCCACATTTCTAATTCCCTGCTGCTCATTTCCATCAAGATGTCCCACCAGTACTTAAAACTCATCATATGTTAACTCCATTCATCATCTTCCTTTGACCAGCAATTTTATTTCTTCAAATCAGTTCCTACGGAGCTAGATTTCTCTCTTTCTCTTAGGAGTACAACCAATCACCAAGGCTTAAAACCTTTAAAGAGTGTTTGCCTCCTCATTCTCTATCATCCTTATTATCTCTTTGGTTATGGATCTGGGATGTCAAGAGCAATATATGAAGTGGTTTTCCCCAAACAACCTTCTATGACTAATCCAAGAACTTCGCCAACTAACCAGTCAAGAATCTCTAAGCAAGTTTTACTTAACAAAGAAATAAGAATATTCAAGGAAAAAAATCAAGCAGAAAGAATACTTTTCTCTTTCCCATATTAAGGTTACAGCGGTGAATATGTGACATCCTAAGTAAAATTCGAAATAGCTCACTTAATTTATAAAGCACTTCTTGAGTTTCTTTGGTTTAGGTGACAATTTTAGTTTTGCTTCATTCCATCTTTAATTTATGGGGTCTTGATAAATTGATGCTAATAAAGACTAGAAAACAAGAGAGCCTGCATGACATTGTCACAAAGAACATTTCCCTTCTAGGGCCCAATCTGAATTTAATGATATCTGTTGTCCACACCTTCATTTTGTACTTTTTATTTGCATATTTTACTGTTAGGTTTAGAGAGACATAAGTTAGGGGAAGGAGAGATAGTCTAATAATAATATTTACAGTAACTCACATTTATATAGCACTATAAGATCTACAAGGGGCTTTGCTTACAACAACTCTGTGAGCTAAGCAGTACAGATGTTCTCATTCATCTTCTGTTACATTGCCTTGCTTCCAGCTTCTGTACAAAAATCTGGCACAGAGGTATGATATAGTGAGTATGAGGGACTTCAGTTCTCTAGACATCTGCTGGAGCTCTCTTTGTCAAAATCAGAACAGCTAATCATTACTTGTCTTAGTGATAACTTCATCCTTAAAATGGTGGAGGAATCAATCAGAGGATTCTGTCCTGGATGTGATTCATATCAACAGAAAGGAACAGATTACCAGTATGGAAATTATAAGAGCCTTGGGAGAAGTAACAGCTTCTCCTACATTTTATGATAGAAAAGAGGTAATCTGGGCCTACCATGGCATGTATCCTAGATTTGGGGAAGGCAGATTTTGAAGAGTTTAAAGGAATCATAGGTAGGATCCCTTGGACTAAAATGTTTCAGAGGAAATCAGCTCTGGAGGAATTATAGATAGAAAAAAATGAAATTATAAAAACACAGAAGAAAAAATTCCAACGAGAAAAGATTTAATATGAAGAGACTAGTAGGGATACACAGAAAATGCAGCAATGTACTTAGATTTTAAAAACAAATACGGAATCTAGAAATAAGACCAAGATGGATATGACAATATTGTACAATCCTATAACAATATTGTGAGTAATGACAAAGCTCAAAATAGCTGAGGTTGGTGAGGGAAATAAAACACAACAAAAAGGTTTGGTTTTTTAAAAGCTAGATTGGGAGAACAAGGGAATCAAGGAATAGAAAGGAGCTATGCTTGAGATGTCTAGGATGATGATAACTGACAATGAAGAGGTGGCAGAGCTGTTGAAATTTTATTTTGTTTCTGTTTTCTCTGCAAAAGAAACTCATTTGACACTGAAAATAAATGACAAAATACAGGCGACCAGCAGGGAGTCAGTATACCTAAGATAAGACAGGAGATACAAAGAAAATACCTAAAATTCCTAAATGAATCCAAGTGACTTGGCCCAAATGAACTACATCTTTAGGTATTAAAAATAACTGGCAGACGTGGTTGCTGCACCATCAGCAGTGACATCTGAGACTGTGGAAGACAAGAGAGGTGCCACAAGATTGGAGAAAGGCAAAAGTTACCCCAGTTTTTTAATAAAAGAAAAAAAAAAGCAATCTGCAAACCGTAGGCCAGTAAGTTTGACTTTGATTCCTAGGAAAGTTGTAGAATGGATTATTTAAAAGATGGTTGAAGAAGATCTAGAAAGGGAAGCTGTGATTACAAAGAGCCAGCATGGTTTCATCAAGAGCAGATCTTGCTAGACTGAGTTACCCTTGGGTTTTTTCTTGTTTGTTTTTGTTGGGTTTTTTTTTTGGACAGGATTTCTAAACTAGTAGATAAGGAGAGTAATGTGAGTATGGTTAACTAGATTTTATGAAAACTTTTGATAAAATTTCTCATACTATTCTTATGTAAAATATCGCAACATATGGATGAGAGGATAATAAAATCAAAGGGATTCAGGACTGGTTAGATGTCATTGTTAATGTAACAGGAGGTTTCCAGTGGAGTACCCCAGGAGCCTGTGGAGGCCCTTTGCTATATAACTTTTTTATCAATTACTTGAATAAAAGCATAGATGGCGTGCTCATCAAATCTGCAGATGGTACCCAGGTAATATAATGGACAGGGGACAGCTAATATACTAGATGACAGAGCCAGAATCCAAAAGGATCTTGATAGGCTAGAACACTGGACTAAATACAAAATGACAATTTAAAAAGGATAAACAAGAATAAACTGCAACAGCTAGAGCAGTAGTGTCAAACTCAAATAGAAATGACAGCCATTAATTTGCATATTGATTTCATTTTAAAATGTGATACTTTGTATGTTGTATTGTGTTTTTATTTATTTTGTTAAGTATTTCCTAATTACATTTTAATCTAGCTAGGCACACTCACGTGTGTTGCAGGCTTACATTTTTCTGTGCTCTGGACCAGAGCACAGGGCTAAATGCAAGATGACAACGTTCAAAAGGGGTAATATAAAATCTTACATTAGGATAACAAAATCAGCTTCACAGATATAAGATGGAGAAAGCATGACTAGGCAGCAGTTGTTCTGAAGAAGATCTAGGGGTTTCCGTGAACTACTGCTGTTCCAGCAGTCTAATGTGGTAGCCAAAAAAAAAGTTAATATGGTCTTGGGAAGCACTGAGATGAATGGTTTCTAGAATTAGGAGGTGATAATCCCACTGTACTCTTCCTTGCGTATTGTGTTCAGCTCTAGGTTCCATGATTTAATAAGGACATTGATAAGCTAGAGATTGTACAGAGGAAAAATCAAGATAACTAAGGGCCTTTAGTCCATGTCATATGAGGATTGGTTGAAGAAACTGAATATATTTAGCCTAAAGAGAAGACTTATGAAAGACATCATAACTTACTTTAAGTACTTGAAGGGCTGTCATGTGTACAAAGGATTAGCTGGGTTCACTTTAGCTCCAGAGAATGGGTAAAAGTTGTAAAAGGGTAAATGTAAGCTTGTTGTCAGGAAAAACTTTATAGCACGTCCAAAGATGGCCTAGAGAGGTGATAGTTATACTAGCAATGTGTGTTATGTTCCTCGAATTTAAAAACCAAAGTAGTTTCATGGTTCTGGAAGAATTACAAAGTCACTGACAAACAAAACAACCAATTTAAATACAACCTTCTCAATATTTTTATATAGAAATATGAAAGTACCCCTAAGACATTGCCTTGTGTAAATGAATAAGAAAATGAAAATTCTTGTGAAAGTGAGCTATATCATCCAATATTGTTCCCATTGTTCAAAACTCAACTAATTACCAACCCTCTGCTCCAGTACCTCTTAGTGGCCTGTTGTTGACCCCTGTGAGTTCTTAAAGTCTATGCCAGTTGTGCACAAGTAGATCTTTGGGTAGACTTTAAGTGAAGGACTGCTAAAGGACTATGTGTCTGTCATCTAAGAAGAAGTCTAAGTTTAAAAAGCCACCAGGTGATGAATTTTTCAGCAACAGCAATTTAAAAAAAAAAGATAGAGGATTTACAGTATGCATCCCTGAAACCAGGTCACCATTCCTTGGGTAAGTTAATCAGTCCACTGAGTTGTAGAACTCCCACCCTGTGGCTATGGGCCTAAATGTTTCCACCTGTTTGCTGAATGAGTGTTCAAACTTATCCCATTATATCTACCTGGCCTCATGCCAGATTGTGCTATATATCCCATACAGCTGTCTGTGTGGACTATCTTGGCATCTGGCATGTGTTCACTCTCCTAGCCTTTCGGTCCCCATCATCCACTGCTTCCCCAGCTCTGGGCATAGCAATCAATACTGTCATTGCTTTTCTAAAGGATGTGTTGATCAGTTGCTCTATATAGATCAACTTGCCAACCCTTTGACTACTGAAGTCCATCCCCTAAAGACCTGAACTTCTTTCCTTGGTGCCTGACCCATTCAGATGTTTGCCTTCATTAGAATGTAAGCTCTTTAAGAGCAGGAAGTCTCACTTTTGTATTTACCCACAGTGCTTTGCACATAGTAAATGTTTACAGAATGGTTTTTCATTTATTTACTCAAGATTCTGCCAAAGTTTGGTTTAATATGATGGATTCTTCTATTGTAAAGAGCTTGAAAATCACTTGGTTAGATTATTAAACCACCAATATGGCCAGACCAGTCCCTTACTCTCATTCCTAGCCACCAATCTTCCCCCACTGTAGAAGAAGCCCACTAGAATGGCCACTTTTGTTTCTTTTTAATCTTTTTTTTTAATTTTGGACTTGAATACTAAAACCTAAATACATAATAAGAAAAAGAAACATTAAATATTAAAACTTAAAATAAGAAAAGAAAAAAATATATGTACAGCAACATATGAGAGAGGATTAAAAATATATAGCAACAAATTTCCATTTCAAGAAAGCCCATATATTAAATACTACACATTGTATTAAAAGCTGTCTATCTATTCTTTGCTTCCTTGTAGGTTTTCTTTTGTTCTCTTCTGTAAACTTTTTACTTTGTTCTTTTTTCCCCCTTCCTCCCCCCCTCCCCAGGCTACAATTAAATGTTGATACATATAGATATATACATATATGTATACACATACATACATACACACGCATATGATGCATATATAAACATATATTTTCCCTGACAGATTCTACTCCTAATCTTTCTTTTTATGTTTGTGTATGTCTCTTATTTCCTATCTCTCCTTACTCTACTTTTTTTACTTCTACCGGCTGCCTTGCCCTCCTGTTACTTAACCTACCCCCCCCCCAAAGATCTCTCTTTTATCCTCCCATTCATGTAAATTTAAACATCCCTTTATATACCCCTTTGACCTATTCCTTCACCTTCCCCTCTAAACAGTCCCTCCCTTATCTTCCCATTCCCATTAATGTAAACACCCTTCTATATCCCCCTTTAACCTATTCCCTCACCCTCCCCTCTAAAGAACCCTCCTTTATCTTCTCCCCCTCCCTATCCCTTTAGTTTTTTTATTTCTTTCTAAATTTAGAAGACTTTTATACTCTTCTAGATGTGTGTGTGTGTGTGTGTGTGTGTGTGTGTGTGTGTATTGTTCCCTCTTGAACTAATTCCCTATGAAAGTAGGTTTCCAGAACTACCTATCTAAATTCCTCTGTGTTGGTTCTTCCTCTCACACCTCATTTGTATAAGATAATTACTCTTTTTAGCTATTTCTGAACAGTTTTACTTTTTAAAGTCATATCATGCTCAGGTCTACCTCAGTCTTTCTTATGAACTACCCAATTACTAATAATAATCTTAGACATATATTTTATATTCATAAAAGGTAAATAATCTGTCCTTTTGAGTCCCTTAGTCTTTAGTATGTACCTTATATTTCTCTTGGCTCTTGTATATTAAATCTTCTATTAAGTTCAGGTTTCTTGTTGTTGTTTGTTTTTGTTTTTTTTAACAAAGTCCTGGAAGTCTGAAAATGCATTAAATGTCCATTTTGTTTTCATTCAGAATTATGCTTAGCTTTTCTGGGTATGAGATTTTCAGCTGGATGCCCAATTCTTTTTCTCTTCAGAAGAATGTATAGAGTTATAAAACCCCTGGTCTCTTAGTGTTGCCAAGGCTAGGTCTTGTGTGATTCTAATTGTTACATCGCCATATGTGAATTGTTTTTGTTGTTGTTTCCACTTGTAATATTTTATCATTAAGCTGGAGGTTTCAGAATTTGACTATAATACTCCTGTGGGTTTTCCTCATAGAATCTCTTTCAGATGGTGATTGATGGATTTTTTTTTCTATTTCTACTTTCTCCTCTTGTTCAAATGCTTCAGGACAATTTTCTCTCTTTTTTTGATCTTTTTAAATTTATTTTTGGTTTCAACATTCATTTCCACAAGATTTTGAGTTACAAATTTTCTCTCCATCTCTACCCTCACCCCTACCCAAGATAGCATGTATTCTGATTGCCCCTTTCCCCAGTCTGCCATCCCTTCTATCACTCCACTCCCCCCATTATCCCCTTTCTTCTTACTTTCTTATAGGGTAAGATAGATTTCTATACCCCATTGTACAGGACAATTTTCTTTAATTATGTCTTGTATTATTGTATCAAGATTCTTTTTTGATGGTAGCTTTCAGGTAGTCCAATTATTCTTATGTTTTCTCGATCTGTTTTCCAGATCAGTTGTTTTTCTTATGAGATGTTTCACATTCTCTGCTATTTTTTCATTCTTTATATTTTGTTTTATTATTTCTCAGTCTCTTATGACTTTGCTGGCTTCCCCTTGCCCACTTTTGATTTTCAAGGAGTCATTTTTTTCCTTAAGATTCTGGATCTCTTTTTCTAATTGATTGACTTTCTTTTCATAATTTTCTTGTTTTTCTTGGATTGTTCTTTTTCTTTTTTTTTTCAGTTTTTCCTCGGTCTCTCTCATTTGTTGTTTAAAGTCTTTTTTAAGGTTTTCTGTGAATTCTTTTTGGACAGGTGACCATTTGACGTTACTCTTTGGGGTAGGAAAAGGTTTCTTTGCTTCACTATCCTCCTCTGAAGACGAGCCCCAGTCTTCTCTATTCCCATAGTAGCTCTCTATGGTTGGGTTCTTTCTCCTTTGCATGTGGGGTTTTGTTTTGTTTGTTTTTGTTTTTTGTTGTTGTTGGTTTTTTTTGTAATAGCTTAATTTTTTGTAATCACCTCTATTCCCGGGGTATGGTGGATAGTGCCTCTGGTCTCAGATCTTCCTTCAGTTCTCCTCACTGACCTTGATCCTAAAGCAAGACTTCCACCCTCCTGTAAGTGCCCACAGCCAAAAGCATCCCCTCCCCACTGCTTCTGCAGTCAACCAGAGTGTGCTGGTTCCTTCTCGCCCTGCACCATCCACAGTATAGCTGGGCCTGGCATTCCTTGTCAGCAGAGGTTCCCTCAATTTTCCCAGGCTTAGATGCCCAAATCCCCTCACTGTCGGAGTGGGTGGGGGGAGATCCTGTGGCTGAGGCAGCCTCCCAACTCAGCTAACCACAGGGCTTGCGGCTTGTTGGTTAAGTGTTCCCTAGCCTGGAGATGTTTACTCTGCATAGGGACCAAACCTAGTTTGTGATTTTTCTTCAGATTTTCTCTGATTGTCCCAGGAGGACCCCAGTTCTGTTCCCTTCTCTTATTTATTTTTACCACTCTATATTTGCCCTGAGGTGCTGTTTTATCTCTTTTACAGAGGAAAATCTTGAGAGCGTGGAATTTTCTAACCTACTCTTGCATCTTCCCAGAATCCTCTCCTGTATCTGTTTTGTTTCTTTTGTGTTCAGGAGAGGCCTTCTTTGTCCAACACCATTCAAGGTCACAGTGAGGATCTGAAAAACACATCTTAACTAAACTTTGAAAGAGTGAGTAGATGAACACTCTGTTAAATGCTTGACACCTGACCTCTAACAAAAATCAATAGGGAGGAAACCAAAGCTCATCACCAACCTCAGGCCTTACTAAATATAGGGAGGTTGAGAAAATAAGAGAGTGAGGTTGGAGGTGACTTACAGGAACCAAAAATCAGGAGACACAGGAGATGGGAGTTAATAAAGGACACCTTCATTGAATGGTTATATTATCTTAGTGACACCCAGGTTTCATTAACACAGGGCACATTCTACAGCACGTGCAAAAGGCACAAGCTGTTTAGTGATTATAGTCTGATGACCCAAATGGCCCTAAATAGCCCAGCTGCCTAGTGACTTCGTTTTGAATCTTAGAGTTTGGGGACCCAAAAGTATGTGAAACCTTTTTTGATAACCAAGAAATGGTGAAGGATAGAATAATCCTCCTGAGAAAAGAAATTCAATAAGAAAAGAATAATGGAACCTTAGAATTGAAAGCTGTTTCAGAAGTTATCTAGTCCAACCCGTAGCTAAGCAAAAATTCCTGTAGCATCCCGGGATTGGAAGTCGTTATCCATCCTCTGGTAGAATATCTCTGTGGATTAGAAGCTTTTTATCTCCCAAGTCAGCCAATTGAATTTATGCATAGCTGGAATAGTGAGGATGTTTGTACTTAGATTGAGCCAAAATTATGCCTCTGCATTTGCATCTATATCTCCTACTTCTGACCCCTGGGACCAAGCAAGAACCTCCTATAAAAGATCTCTAACAATGTCTGAGTTCTACTTGAATATTTCCAGCGATGGAGAATTTACTACTTGTCGAGATATCCCATTTCATTTTTGCTCTAATTGAATTGAAATGTCTCTTAATAACTTCTAACTGTGAACAGCTGAGGACACAGTAGATAGACTCGATTGGGCAGGACTTGGAGTTAGGAAGACCTGAGTTCAAATTCTGCCTGAGACCTTTGTTGGCTGTGGACTGGGCAACTCACTTAACCTCTCTGTGTCTCCATTTCCTCATGTGTAAAATGGGGATGATAATAGCTGGGTGCTAGCTACCTGACAGGGTCGTGAGGCTTGAATGGGATAATATATTAAATCACTTTGCAAACCTTAAAATGCTAAGTAAATACTTTGCCCACTAGGTCAAGCAAAACGGATGTAATCTCTTCCACAAAACAGCACTTCACATACCCAAAGATAGCTATCAAACCCTCTCAGACATCTCTTCTCCAAGCTTCTTTACCAGGTTCTTTCACCTAGTCTCTCTGTGGCATTAATTCTTCACCATACTGGTCACCTTCCTGTGGATAACACTCCACTTTACCAACATCATTTCTAAAATGTGGTGTCCAGAACATAACACAATACTTCAGGACCTGTGAACATGTTTATTTAATTCAATGTAAATAATAAAGGAAGAAAGGGAAACTAATTTCTCCTTTGAGATCGAATATGCATTTTTGATGAGTAATCTACATAACCCCTCTTCTAAAATACTCAAATACTCTAATAGGTCTGGGATTTCACTA
The DNA here is from genome assembly GCA_028646595.1 of Phalanger gymnotis. Classification (NCBI taxonomy): domain Eukaryota; kingdom Metazoa; phylum Chordata; class Mammalia; order Diprotodontia; family Phalangeridae; genus Phalanger; species Phalanger gymnotis. Next base: position 144,814,158 of record CM053624.1, on the reverse strand, counting down.
ATTTAGATATTCTCTCTAGAGATAATGCATTGCAACCCACACTTTTCTGCCCAGATACCTGGTGCAACTCTTGTCCAGGTTAGGTGCTATAAGGTGCTGGAGGCTTCTGTCACTTTCTTCTCAACTCACAAGGATACCAGTGGATCACTGGGCAGGTTGGGAGGTGAAGTCTCCATCAGTTATTTCTTGCTGTCACTATATGACCAGCCCATTCTTTTTAGATTATAAATTTCTCTAATGTATTTTATTCTATTTCTTCTTTATGGTTTCTTACATATTATTATCTGTAATCTGATTGCACATATCATTTGCCTATCTGCTAGGAATAATCCTCATTTTAAATTAAAGATTTTGGTATTTGGAGATTAACAGTCATGTAGCAATACCAGTAGAATGTTGTTTTGTTTTGTCTTAGTGAGTCATTTATTCTTTATAGTTTTGCAGCATTGTTTTAATATTTATCTGTGTGTGTGTGCGTGTGTGTGTGTATGTGGTTCTTTCCATTTACACTGCTGTAGTCATTATACATGCTGTATTCTTGGATCAACTTACTTCATTCTACATCATTTCACGTGGATTTTTTTCATGCTTTTTTATAGTCATCACAGTGGTCATTTCTTACAGCAAAACAATATTCCATTATATCCATGCACCATAGTTTGTTTAGCTATTCCCCAACTAATGGCAATCTACTTTATTTTCAATTCTTTGCTATAATGAAAAGTGCTGCTACAAACAGTTTGGTGTATATAGAGATTTGCTTCTTATCAATGACTTCCACACACACACACACACACACACACACACATATATATATGTATATGTGTATATGTATATATATGTATATATATATGTGTGTATATGAGCAGAGTAACGAAATTTCTGGGGCAAAGATTATGGATATTTTATTTAGTATATTTAGTTTTCAGCATTGATTTTCACAAGAGTTTGAATTACAAATTTTCTCCCCATTTCTACCCTCCCCCCCCCCACTCCAAGATGGCATATATTCTGGTTGCCC
>CM053624.1:144767372-144812637 GCA_028646595.1 Phalanger gymnotis | reverse complement strand
TCAGTGACCAGAGACCATTGGTTCCCGAGCTGGCCCCTCCTAAGTCACCAATCCACACCCACACAGGTTTCACACCTGACAGGGCCCTGGGCCTGGGGCTTAGCACTTAGCAGCTGAAAGTACTTCCACTCAAAAGAAACAAAAGCCATGCTAATGAGACAATTTTGCTTAACAACACAGTGACCTAGGTTTCCCTTGAAGAGGTGCCACTTTTTGCTTTCAGCCTAGCATTTCTTCTTCAAACATATATATATATATATATATATATATATATATATATATATATATATATATATACACACATATATATATATATGCATGTGTGTATATGTATGTGTGAATATATATGTATACATATATATATATATAAATGATATATGCATATATATCTCCCCCCACCCCAAAGTACTTTTCAAGGCAGAATCATTTGTATGGTGCATTCAGTTTAGGTCTTTCAAAAATATATTGCTTTGAATGTGGGCATATCCCTAAACACATAAATTATATATTACTACTTAGGAATAAATTTAATTAGATTCTTCTTAATGTAGAATATGCTGATATAAAGGGATCTTACAGCTAACTTAGTTTAAGCCTCCAATTTTAAAGATGAGAAAGCTGAAGCCTAGAAATGTGAAATGATTTGCCCAACATCACTCAACTACTTTTCCTAATGATAAAGCCCAAGTCTCCTGACCTGGGTCCAAAGCTTATTCCTCTATACCTCCCTTCTCATTATCATCATTAGAATTAATATGCATGAAGCCCCAAATATAGAACAGTGTCATGACAAATAGAGTATTTAACTCTTTGCCCTTTGAACAAAGCAAAGAATATTAGGTTTTTTCTATTCCTTGTAGTTTTCATTTCATTTTTCAGCTTTGATATTTGGAGGGGTTATTGGTTATAAATGGTAGGAACAGTAGTTCATAATTTAGCTATCTCAAAATGGAATATTTGATAATTTACATAATGTAATTTGTTTATTTTTTGCCCTAGATCTAATTGGCTAAAAAACCCAGATGCTGATTCTGATGAGCTCTTCCGAATGGTGGCTGAGGTTTTTATCCTTTGGTGTAAATCGCACGTAAGCTGCCTCTTTATTCCCTGTGTTTAAGATCCTTGTCAAAAAAAAGGCATATTTCCTGGAAATTTTGCAGTAATGTTTGTTTTATATTTACTTTCTCTAACCCCAGAACTTCAAACGAGAAGAGCAAAATTTTGTGATTCAGAATGAAATTAACAATCTGGCATTTTTAACTGGAGACAGCAAGAGCAAGATGTCAAAAGTAAGTCACTAGGTGTCATTTTAAAGGAGTATTCAACCTCAGGACTCAGTCATAATTTGATATCTGATATTTTTCTGAGATTAATTCTGCATTCAAGCAATTTTTCTACAGATAGACCAAGCAACAACCAAAAAATCCATTGTCATTTCCTGAAAATTATTCAGAGCAAAATATCTGTGCCTAAATGCACACAATCATCCTATTTTATGAGTAAAATGTTGCTGTATGTACTGAAAAAGAGACAAATGAAGTTTTAGGACTTGCATAATATATTTTAAAGGTTTCTTGCTTTAAAAGGTTTATCTTAAAAGCCATAACTTAGGCTTTTAAAATAGAGTGACCTACTATATGGCAAAAATGCAAACATATATGTACATACTGTCAACTCTCGATTATATGTTAGGAAATAGACTCCAAATGGAAAATCTTGCTTTGAAGATTATTGATAGTACGTGCTTTACTTTACATACTTGTTTGACTGACACCTGGGGCATTTCCTGTCCTTGGTGCCCAATTTTGTTGGCATCTCAGAACCCTCAGTTTTTCATGCAAAGAAGCCCACAGAAACTGAAATGTTTCCACTCCTCCTTGGAAGGTTTTAAAAGGGATAGCTTAACAGTTCAAAAAGTGGATGACCCCTTCCCAGCAGTAGGGAATGTTAAGAAAGAATTAAGCAGGAGGGACATTAAGAAGAAATAAGCTTTCCAGCTCTTCCTACATCAGGTCTTCATAGTGCAGTTTCATTTTGTTTGACGTGGATTCCTAAATCACTAAATATACTTATGTCCAAATATAAATACAAAATGAAAGGCAACTCTAAATGACTTGTGTATCATTCACTGCTATGCATTAATTGGACCTGTGCTTCATTTCATAAGTGAGAATAATTGAGAGTTGACTGTATTTATGAAAATATGTATAATACATAATACATGGTAGTGCATGTATCTGTCTATAAATCACTCAATCTAGATAAGGGTGCTGTGTATTGAAGAATATGCTGGTGAATTTTGCATGAGGATCCCCTAGCAAGTTAAAATCACTACTGCAAAGAGTCATTGATTCATAAGTGAGTCATGATAATGCCTTTTTCTATTTAAGATTGTAAGCAAGTGCTAGAATTACACCAAAAGGATCACTCGACTATAAAACTAAAAATTACAGCTAGTTTTGGATTTGAACTTAGTGTAGGAAGCACTAAGATTTTGGTTTAACATTCATGAGTTTTCTTCTTCCTTTGGTTCCAAATTTCATAATGTCTCCAGTTTACTGTGCTATGATTGCTGCTTTGGGGAACCAGATATGACTGTGTAATTTTGTATCTGGTTTAATAAAAGGGAATGATATGTACATGTCAAAATTTACAGAACAGATAAACTGGGGGCAGGGGAGTTATTCACATTATAAGAGGATTCTTCATGACAAAATAATTCCATTTTATGTGTTCCCATTTTACAGGTATTCTTAGAGAATTTTTAAAATTATTTTATCTTGTTATTAGCACTATTGTTGCTAAGGTGAAGCACAGGTACAATAAGGGTTATATTCTATCCTGGGTCCCCATTACTGAATTCTGACCTGATGTCAACTATTGGTCTTACCCTTAGGGTATTGCCTTGGGCTCTAGTTCCCAGTGGGAAAGTTTTATTTTGAATTGAATCATAGTCCCCAATTCACTGAACAGCTTCTCTTCCTTCTTACAGTCACTTCAGCAGGTCCAATCAATTGGTCTTTCCTTGGACCTTTGACTATCTTACCCACTTTTTCCTAGCTAGGCCAACACTCACAGTTAGAAACAGAGAAAGTTCAATACACGTGACCCTGGGTTTCAACTTTCTGATGAGGGGTGACCTAAGTTCCTTGGGTTTGTAATTTTTAACCAAATCAGGTGAAAATGAATGATGACATTTCAAAACTAACCCACTAGCCCAACATTCTTCTTTAGCGTGACTGTTTATTTAGGAAGATAAAGCATATATAATATTAAATAGAGGATAAATATATTCAATTAAACAAACATTTATTAAGTATTTATTATTAACTATGCTATGAACCAGAGATAAAAAGACAGAATCCTTGTGGGCACTTTCTTATTGTTATTTTAAGTCCTTTATAACACAGCATTTAGATACTTGCTTATGAATGCATACTTTCCAAAAAAAAAATGAAAGTACTATGTTCCCTTTTGAGAAGTCTCTAGTTGTAATATAAGAGTACAGGGTCATATAATTGCATTTTCATTTTCATTTACATAATTTGCAAATCTTTTCTATATGGATCAGGCAACTGTGGTACCATGTCTTCATATGTTACAGTGTTATCGTATACTACAAAGCATTTCTTGGATGTTAACTAATACTCACCATATTCCTCAAGATGAAATCTTTCTTATTGCTCCTTTGAGAGTTGAGAGGCAGTGTGATTTCAGAAATGAGGCAAAAGACTGAGAGTTGTAGACAGGTAGGTAGCAAATTGAATAGAGCTGATGCTAGAGAGTCAGGAAAACCTGACTTCAAATCTGGCTTCAGACACTTAGTAGCTGTGTGTCCCTGGACAAACCACTTAACCTGTCTACCTCAGTCTTGTCATCTTTAAAATGGGGATAATAATAGCACCTACCTCTCAGAGATGTTGTGAGGATAAAATAAGGTTATATTTATAAAATGTTTTGCAAACGTTAAAATGCTATGGAAATGGTAACTTATTATTAATTACTATTAGTCAGAAGACCCCGTTTCTGTCCGTAGTTGAGTTTTCTACTCACTTGCTGTGTGACCAGGTACCAGTAATTAAATTCTTCTGTATCTTAATATTCATTCTGATAAAATGAAAATTAGTCTACCAACTTGCTCTCTCTATAAAGTTCATCAAATTGTTGTGCTTAAAATTCAGTCTGCTAGTTAGCTTTTTGAAGACAGGTGGGCATTGTATATGTGGCCTCGAGACCATATATGGACTTCTAGGTCCTCAAGTGTGGCCCTTTGATTGAAATAACCCCTTTAGAGTCTTTATCAGGATTCTAGGGTCCTATTCCCAGATTAAAATCAAAAGGTCACACTCAGCTTGGAGCAATATGTGCCTTCTGTGAGATATCTTCCTCTTAATAAGGATACTTCACTAGAAGCAATATGGCAAAGCAAATAGACCTAGATTCATATATTTCTTGGGATACTTGACTAGCTGTATGGCTATAGGTAAATAATTTACATTCCCCAAGCTTCAGTTTTGTCATCTGTAAAAATGTGGATGATAATACCGACAATACCTTCTCACAATGCTGTTGTGAGGCTCAAATAACAATGCTTTGCAAACTACCAAAGTGCCATGTAAATGTCAGTTCTTGATGTTATTATTACTTTCAGGCTTTCCATGGATATTTCTAATCTGGGAAAGTGTTTAGGGGCTAGGAAGTGGTATTATTAATTAACATCAATTGATTCCCCTATTTGTCCCCATCTGCCTGTGATAAGATTTCCCCTCTCTGACTTGGTGAACACTGTTCATGGCCTCTCCCCTTGTGCTTGCTTTTACTCCACTCTTTATTGAATACTCGTGTATTATAAATCATGAGTATTTCTGCACATTCTGGTCTGTGTCAAGGTATGTGGACATGAATGCTGCATGCTCATTCCTACCCCATATGTGATTACATAAACAAAGAAAGTTGAAATAAAGAAAATATACCGTGAGCAAGACTATTCAAATCGGATTTACTTACGTTTGGTTCCAAGGCTATATTTTTTCCTGGAAATTGAAAAAATCATTTTGTAGAGTGCTCATTGTATATTTTGTTTACATTACATTAGTGTGCTAATATATGTTAAGCTAAATATACCTAAAGCTGAGCAAGTGTTTCTTTGTTTTTAATTTATTTTTTTTTCTGGAAAAATGGCAGCAGCTTCCTCGGAGGGGAATGGTAAGTTAGAAAATGTTCAGCTTAAGATGTACTGGTTTCTTCATCAGGTTTAAAAGATCAGGTTAGTAATACAAAATATGTAGGGAGTATCATATTGTTTGACCTTGGAGCATTAATAAAAATTATTTTTAAGAAGCAAGCACACAATTACATTTACTGTTTCTCATTCATATATGCACATACTTAAAAAGATGTCCCTGAACACAGCATGTACCTTGACAGCCAAAATTATATTGGTTTTCTCTCACTAAATGAAAATATAAATAGTCACCAATTTGTAAACAGATAGTATTAGAGAAGTTTTCTTTATCTCAGTTGTTTAGAATTCAGGAATGGCTTTACCATAGAATGAGTTTTTATGTGCGTGTTAAATTTGCAGACCAAGTCATAAACACTGTTTTAATCCCGAATATAACTGAAATATAGGACTGTCCTAATTGTTCATAATGGAGCTTCATGGTATAGTGGATAAGACTTATTTATTAAGTCTTAAGTCAATGTAGTTCCATACACTAACAAAATAATAAATAGTGCATATATATAATGTGCTAAAAATATTATAAAAATTGCATACCATAGGTAATAAATTTGTGGGAAAAGCTTCCAAAGTTCAACTTGCAATGCTTCTTATGGTGGAATCATGAGTTCCTTATCTTTGTGTCTTCTCATCTACATGGCAGTGAAAACAAGAACTCCTTTGGTTCCGAGCTACTGGAGTTTCTATAGTTTGGGGCAGGAGCTTAAGTAGGATAAGAGGTAGAGATGAAGGGAGATGGGAAACGAGAGGCGGAGACTTGGGGGACAAGAGGAAAGCATTGTGAGAGGTTGGTGTAGCTCACTATTTATATGTGAAGGACACATGTAAGTCAGCATCTGCCTATAGACCACATTTATGCAGAGAAAGGATGCAATTGTATACAAATTGTGCCATACTCTAGACTTTTAGTGTGACATCTACTTCAATATTTACTATGTTACATGTTGCCTGAGAAGCCATCACAGTCTCTGAAAACACATGATTATTGATCTTTGATTCATGGTAATGTTAAATGTGGGAATTAAACAACATGGGAATGGTTATTTTGGAAATCCATATTTTTTCTGATTAGGCAGCAGAGATTTCTAGTCAACTTTCATTGGAATTTTAACATTGGTAGGTTCAGTTCAATGCATTTATGGGCTAAGTCTACTGTGCTCAGCGATCAGGAAGATTCAATGATAAGTAAGGCATGTTCTCAATGATCTTACAGTCTAGTTGAGAAAATAAGATGGAAATAACTCTAATATAAATTAGAGTATTATAAATGCACAGAAGAGGAACAAAATGACATTTAAAGTTTATTATGGAGATTACAAAAAATATTCCAGCCCAGATCATAAGGACCAATAACAGTAAAATCTATCACTGAGTAAATTAACAGTAGCAAAAAGAAGCAATGAATGTTGTCCCTTCACTCGAAATAGACCTAAAAGTCTAGGAGACAATATTGTTCGAAAATGAGAATGATATTCCAAGAAGCTGTAGAGCATGCCTTAGTTCCTTCTAATGAAGGTGAGGTGGTAAAAAAGGGAAATTGAAGTTGAGGTTACTAATCTGGGGATATCTAGTCTGAAAGACAGGATTGAAGGGGAGAGGGAAAAAAGAGGAGCAGTTGTCTTCCTTATTTAGTTGAGGGAAAGATTTTAGATTTCATGAGCTTATGATGAAAGCTAATGAGCCAATTGCTAACCAGATCCAGAATGTCAGACACTTGGGAATAGTGACCACTGAAATGAGCTCACTTTAATGGTACATTTTTGGGTTTGAATGTTTTTTCTACTCAATGAAAAAATGCAACCTCATTAACTCTGCATCGTAACTGTCCATCTGGTTATCACACAATATGCCACCTGTTTCAAAGTACCGTTGATTTTCCATTCTATTCATCAAGAAACTGTGATTATTATATAGTACATTGTAGCTTGGGCCCCCTGCCTTAACTGACTCTTCTCCTATTGTCTTTTTTTTTCTTTTCACACAGGCCATGCAAGTAAAGGTACAGGTCAAATGCATGCATGATGTGTCTTTTCTGTCTTAGTAATAGAGGTGCCAGACTATGGTTACTTTCTTCATTGTGATTGCCATGAGGGTGGTATGGCGTGGATTTTCCCCACCTGGAATTCACCACCCTGGTTCAGTGAACATGGTTGCTATTCCATAGAATTAATGAATTTAAGTTCTTGGATGGGGGATGCCATCCTGACCTTACTCTAGTCTAGTTGGAAGTGGTGTCCAGGATATTCCCTAGCAGTGCCTTTTAGGAACAGGTCTGGCAAAGATAGAGACATGCAGCTTGTGAGCCTGGGCCATCACTTAGTTTTATCACTCTCTTGTTGAAGATGCCACTGTTTTCCATAGGTAGTCCTTGGCTTTTCATATCCACCAGAAAAGTCTTGGTTATTGTCCTTGTTCTAAGAAACCATAAGGTGATTCTTATGAAAACCAGTGTTCTCCATTAACACTTCCCCCAGGGTCCACTTAAGCATTTGAAATAGGAAGGCCAGTGAAGTTGGATTTTGCTGCCAGTGGTGATGCTGGTGGTGGTGGATGTGATTGTATGTTATAAAGTCTCTTCTTGAGCAATTTTCAGGTTACTCCTAAAGGCCGTTTCTCTTTTCTTTCTCCCCATATATTCCTTCCAGCCTACAGATCACTCCACATAGTGCTTATGCCAAAGAAGAGAAAGACATGTTGAATTGGGGCCTGGTAGTAATCCTAGTCAAAAAATTGCCCAAACCCTATTTTGGAAGACAATGGTTTTTACTTTTTTTCTGTGTTTTGGAGAACTCAGTATTTGGTTACCCTCCTCCTATACCAGGCACTTATTTCCTGCCTTCCCTCTTTATAGGTTCTTCCTCCCACTTAGCCCTGGTTTCTTATGGAACTTTGAGTGCTGAGCGTCCTCCATACCACTGAAAATACTAACAGTGTGTGGACACTTAGGCCCCAGTGACTCCCTGGTGATTTTTCTACATGTAACCACCTTTAGATCCATCAGACCACAGAGAACACTTCTTGCAACTTCAGTGTCCTGTTTTATAGATATCAGCTGCCCCAGAAATATGTATTCTTTGGCCTATGGTCTCAAACAATTAGAAACTCTTGCAACAGAGTGGGAAGTTGGGAGTGGGAGGGTTTTACCCAGGGTCAGAGGTAAAATAGGAATTGTTTAACCTTCCTAATAGAAGGGGAATGGCAGGCTCTTAAAAAAAGAGATCTGTATTTCTAAGAGTACCTCCTTCTAGCAAAATTCAATTGAACTGAACACTCTGGAGGAAGGAATAAGGTCACTCACAAAGCTTTCTTCTATCCACTTGCATCCTCATAAAGCCTATCTCCTATTAAAAAAAAAAAGCCTGCTTTACCCTAGGACTTAGGTTGCATACCAGAGCCACAAAATGTGGGGAAACCATCTTGTCTGTCAGCAGTCCACACAGCAGTATTTGGGCCTTCGTTGGCATTTGTTTGTAAACCATAGTGCTGTTACCATTTCATTGCCCTCAACATTTCCATGGGCATTTCTGAGAGCATAGGTTTGGTGGACATAAACTTCTTCTTCTTCACCGTCCCTAAATCATTCTACCCTTTCCTCACCACCTTCCTTCCTTCTACCTACCAAACCTCCCCCCTACCTGAGGCAAAGAGGGAGGAAGGGAGGGAGGGGAGAGAGAGACAGAGAGAGAGATTGATCCACATCTAAGGTTTTGTTCTTCCTGAAGTGCATTCCCTGGAACCCTGGTCAGCCTAGCTCCTTATTTTCCTATCCAGAGTCTAGGAGGAAAATGAGCCCCATTTGTCACTTGTACCCAGTTAGTATCATGTAGAGTGAGTTCTCCATTGGCCAAGTGCAATGTGATTTACTACCAGCTACATGCCACTCAGAAATTTAGATGGTTATCTTAGAACTACTATTTCAATACATTTTTTTAAGAAACGAGGAAGTAGGGGAGGATCAGTTGAACTGCAGAAAGTAGAAACTTTTTTTTTCTTTTTCCCTACATTAACATCTCCCCTTAACAGAACTGCACTGAGGATTTTCCTTTTTTCTAGGAGAGCTTTCACATTGCCTCAGTGTGAGGATGGTTAAATTGGCTGCTGCTATTGGCTTCCTATGATAGTTAAGTTGTACCATAGCAACTCTAGTCCACCACTGTGCAGAACTTCTTCAGTTTTGCTTAGGGAATTGGAATAGCCCTTTAAAATTTTTCTGTAAGCATGAAGAACACTATTTCTTTCCAACATAAATTTGATCAGGAAACTAAATCATTTTGAAAATGCTACCAACTCCTTTCACTGTCTGTCTGACCCAGAAATATTTGAGATCAAGAAGGTATTGGAATGTATGTGAGAAACATCCATATCTATCTATTACATAGATAGATATAGATGTAGAGAGATAGGTAGGCCTTAGATAGCATAATTAAAACTTTCATTCTTCATAATATTCTTATTTATCTTAATAATGAGCAAAATTATTTTATTGCTCACATGATTATATTTTGTTTCTTTAGTCCACCAATTTTTATTGTCCTTTGAAATGTTATTGGGCTCTATTTGTAATCTCAAAAAGCCGTGAGCTACAAGGAAGTAGGCTACTTGTTGGGAAAGTAGAACCCTTCAAAAAATCACTGCTCTTTTGTTCTTTCTTTTTTCTTCTTTCTTTTCTTGGCATCAATTTCCAGTCTGGAGGACAAGACCAAGAGCGGAAGAAGACAAAGAGGAGGGGTGATTTGTACTCCATCCAGACATCTCTTATTGTTGCTGCATTGAAGAAAATGTTGCCCATTGGCTTAAATATGTGTACCCCAGGTGATCAGGAGCTGATTTCCCTGGCAAAAATAAGATATAGTTATGTAAGTTATGATTCTGTGCTATTTGTAATGCACTTGACTTAACCTGCTACAGGTGATAATTATAATAGTCCACTGCTTTGGACATTGCCTGAATATTAATGCTATAGTAATAATGCTCATGCCTGCAGTTTTCAAAAATATATTAACATCTTTGAAACATCATCCTTCTCAACCCTCATTGCAAGCATTTCGGCAATAACTGCTGTTATGCCTCATTTTTGCAAATGGAAAAACCAAGGTTCATAGAAGAGTAAAAGCGTAGTTATTAAAACTCCTCTAGGACCCAAGACCTCATTCAAGATCAGTCCATTACCTCTGTGCCTGCCTTTGTTGTTGTTGTAGTTTTATCTTTTGTTGTGCAATGTGTCAGCAATCCCAGTTTATCACTCACCCCAATAGATGGCAGAGACCACAGGAAATAAAATTCAAAATCTCTTTCCACAGAGGGATACAGATGAAGAAGTCAAAGATCATCTGAGGAATAACCTGCACTTGCAGGAAAAGGTAATATCATAAAGAGACACTGAGCGTGTATAAGTCCATTCTTTTTAGCAGGCAGAAACATTGATCATTGAAGAATTTTACTGATCCCTTTGGAGTTACACAGTTTTAAAAAATATTCTCAAAACAATCTCAATAAGTTTTTGTTTAACCAAATTCTCTTGCTATATTTAAAAAAACATTGTTTCATTTGTCTACAATAAATCTAGGGTTTAATTGACATTTTAGTGACATTTCAGGCTATACAGAGAAAAGACCAAGGATGGATCATTCAGAGAATGGTGACTAGGTGTCTTTCATTAAATCTGAAAACGAGTCATAAAAATTTAGTCGAAATGCAATAAGAAGCATTGGATTAAATTTGTAAATTTCATAACGAGGCTGATTAGACATTGACTTTGTTACCTGAGAGAAGTTATCTCCTCCCAAGAGATTTTGAAACTAAATGTATTCACATCTGAAATGGTGCAAGTAATTCTGCCTGAAAGTAGTAAGATAGATGAAAAGATTGTGAGACTTTTCCAATCTAATGCTTCTCTTTTCAAGAGGTTCTTGGTTTTTCTGTATTCCTAAGAGTAAAAGAAAATCACTTTCATAGTAGAGAGGGGGAAAGGAAAAAAGAAGAGGATAATTTGATAAGAATCCTCAGCCATACCAGGAAGGGAAGTAGAAATGAGCCTGGAAGGATAGGGAGAAAAAGAAGATAGAACAGAAAATATTAATAAACTTTGTTTCTAAACATCTTTTAAAAACAAGTCTTAGTACTTAATAGAGACTGATTTATAACTTGATATGTAGTTCAATTCAGTGGATGGGGTGAAGGTGACAGTATTGTTTGTAAAGGTTATATTCCTATGTTGTCATTATGCTAATCCTTGTTAAAATATTGAGAATGCCTATCTTAAGGGGTTATTGAAGAGAAGATACCCTTGGCATTCAGAAAAAGTTATCTATTTATACAGTAGAGTGACTCTTTTTCTAACATTCACATAATCAAATAATCACAGAATTTAAGAGTTGGAAGAGATCTCAGCAGCCATATAGTCCCAGTAATACACAAAAGGAAAGACCCCTATGACATACTCATCAGGTGATTGTTCAGCCTCTGTTTTAAGAACTCAAAGGAGAGGAAACGTACCACCTCTTCATGCAATGCACCACCTCTTCATGCAGTTCTTTACTCTTTTGAATAGCTCTAATTGTTGAGAAGTTTGATATGTTTTTTTTGTTCTAGTGTAAAGCTTAAATTGGCCTCTTTGCAAATCCCACCTATTACTTCAGTTCTATTCTCCAGGACCAAATGGAACAAGTCCAGTACTCTTACACGTGACACACTTCACATTCCCAAGGACAGCTATCATGTCCCTCCTAAGACTTTTCTTCTCCAAACTAAACATGCCCAGTTCCTTCAATGCGTCCTCATAAAATATGAATTTAGGTCCTTCCTGGTTGCCCTTCTCTATATACTATCAACCTACTGTGGAACTTAAAACTGAGCACAATATTCCAAATAAGGAATGATATGGGCAGTGTGATTATCTCTTCCCTATTCTGGAAGCTATGCCTCTCAAAGCAGTCCAAGATTACATTGGCTGCCACGTTAGACTGCTGGCACAATTTGAGGTTGCTTTCCACTAAAACACTCAGATTCTCTTCAGAACAACAGCTGTCTGTTAATGTCTCCCCTATTTTATATATGTAAAGTTGATTTTGAAAGGCTTTATGTTTATCCCTTTTGAGTGTTATCTTATTGCATTTAGCCCACTGTCCTAGCCCATTGAGATCCTGTTGGATTCTGACTCTGCCATCCAGTATATTAGCTCTCCCTCCCATGTGCAAATTTGATGAGCGTACCATTCACAACTTTTTTCAAGTCATTGATTAAAAAAAAGTTAAATAGCAATTGGCCGCCACGGATTCCTGGGGTATTCTACTAGAAACTCTCTGCCATATTGACAATGAACCATTAACAATTATTATTTTAGTACAACCATCCACCCAGTCCTGCATCCATCTAACTGTCTAATCCATATTTCAAATTATTTTCCACATAAATTGCATAAGATACTTTATCAGAAGTTGTGATAAAATCTGGTTAAGCAATACTCACAGCATTCCCCTTATCTACTAGTTTAAAAATACTGACAAAAAAGGGAAATGTGATCAGCTGGATACAGTCAGTTATTGAAGAATCCATGCTGGCTCTTTGTAATCACTGTTTCCCTTTCTAGATGTTCACCAACTCTTTTTAAAATAATTCATTCTAGAATTTTCCCAGGAATCAAAGTCAAACTTACCAGTCTGTAGTTTTCAGATTACTTTCTTTTCTTTTATGAAAAATTGGGACATTTATCTTCTAAGCTTATGGCACCACTCCTGTTTTCCATGGTCTTTCAGATAGCACTTTCAGATATCACTGTGATCAGCAGTCACATCTGCCATTTTTTTTAATACCTAAGGATATAGTTCATTTGGTCCAAGTCACTTGAATTCATCCAAAGAAGCTAGGTACCTTCTTACTGTATCTTGAATATCTATTTGTCTTGAATATATAAACTCCCGGTTAAATGAGATATTTGTGAAGTGCTTAGCAAATGTCTAGCACATAATAGGTACTTACTAAATGCTTGTTTCCTTCCTCCCCCCATTAGTCACCTGTGTTTTGTCATTCATTTCCAATGTAATGATCATTCTCTTTTGCAGAGAAAACAGAAACACCATAAAATTTAAGCATCTTTATATTCTGTTATCATTTATGTGGTCTCAAACATCCCAAACAAAGCTCCTATCCATCCTTTCTTCAATTTCCCTTTGTTCTCCCAATACAGCTTTTAAAAAAACACTTTTATTGTCCTTTATTTCCCTTACCAACCTCAGCTCATTTTGAGTTTTATCATTACTCATGACATGTTTAGAGGACCATGCCATGGTTTCATAATCTTCATCTTGGTCTTGCTTCCAGCTTCTACGTTGTTGTTTTTTTAAAACATAAGTTGATTGGTGATTTCCCTATTTATCACTACTGCTCTGTTCAGACAAATCCCAATTTTTCTCCTCATTGAAATCGTTCCCCTTTTGTGTATTCAGAATTTCAATTTTCAATGCATTCTATCTTTTGAGAACAGAAGCTTTTTACTCCATAAGAACCTACCAATTTTTTTCCCTAAACTCTCTGAAGTCTTTCCAAAATCTAGGTTATATGTCATCCTCTACCCAGATTTCTTTACCTTTTCTATCAAAAACTCAAGAATGGAACATTCACTTTCCCCAAGGTTCCTGACATTTCCACACCAGCAACTAGCTCCTCTATATTAGTTAGAATCAGATCAGACTAGAATTTCCCCTTGTTGCTTCCTCTGCCTTTTGAAAGATGAAATTGAAGCCAAGACAAGTTAAGAAATTAATAGCCGTTCTGGTTTTTTTTGCAGAGAGAGAGAATGTGAATGAATTGAAGAACTTCATCTCATCCCCACTATGCCATGCCTCTGTTTCCCAAATTCTCATTTATTTTTACTCTGTCTTTTCAAGTGGTCTGTAATACACTCCAATGACAAAATTACTTTTTCCTCTTTTCATTGACCTTCATCCAAATAGCCCCATCCTGCTTCCCTCACTTCTGGTTCCTTAATTTCTCATAAGTATACCTTTTCAATATACAATATAACACACACCAGCCCTGTTCCCTACCTTACTTCTTTTGAGAGCCATAGCCTCATTATTGGTTTCTTTCCACCAGGTCTCAATGATACTTATATCATTTGCCCGATTGCATTAGGATCTCTAGTTTCCCTTTTTTGACTACTATGAGTTTATAGATCCAGTTGCTATTATTCTTTGTGGATGCTCTGTATATATCTAAACGGGGTGATATACATGGACAGTCTTCTCCCTCCCCTATCATTTTACCCTAAATTTTTTATTTATTTTTATTAGATTTGGAAAATATATTCTTACCAAACTTTGCTAAGTATACTCCATTTCTATCCTAAAATTTTCTAACCTTGTACTATAAGCCATGATCTATGAATTCAAATCCTTTTCTCACACGCTATCTTCATAGCCAGTTATTCTCTTCCCAAATTAATTTTTCTCTTCTTCATCCTTTGCCTCTTAAAATCAAGATCAACAAATATTTATGAAATGCCTACTACGGGCCCAGGCACTGTGCTAAGCACTGCAATACAAAGAAGGGCAAAACACAGTCCCTGAGCTCAGGGAGCTCACAGTCTGTTGGGGGAAAACAATGCATTTTATGTGTTTTGGGGGGGCCAGGGCAATTGGGGTTGTGACATGTCCAAGGTCACACAGCTAGTAAATGTGTCAAGTGTCTGAGGCCATATTTGAATTCAGGTCCTCCTGACTCTAGGGCCAGTGCTCTACTGACTGTGCCACTTAGCAGCCCCTAACAATGCATTTTTAAAAAGCTGAGAAGCATGGGGGGAGAAGTGCAGAGAGATTGTCCCACTAGGGAACAAGATGAAGGCCCTACAGCCAAGGCAGGAAATGATCTGAGGAGGTGAGATTTTCCAAGGCGATTTAATCTTTCAGAATGAAGAGTTTCCAGAGAAGTTCTCTGAAAGGCAAAAGTGAAGGAAACAACCTCTGCCTCTGTGGTCTAGTTTCTTGCCCAAGTTTTCATATTTGGCTGTATTTTTTACATTCCTTCTGAAAGAGTCATTTGTGCCCATGAGACTAACAAGAAGTAAGTAGTTGCCATCAGTTGTGATTGGCCTTGGGAGGTTCTCTACCATGTCTTAGATTTATGATCCAAGAAGACAACAAAACTCTTTTTTGTTGTTAACAGGTTGACAGAAAGCTGCTTCAGGACCCTAAACAGTGAATTACCATCTACTTCTACTACTGCTGTTTCTTTTTCTGTCCCTTACTGGGTAATCTCTCTCACTCAATCTGTGACTCCACTATATCATTCTTAGGACAATGAGCAGCTTCTTCTTCCTCAGAGCATTCACTGCTCTCCTCTTTAGAAAGTCTCACATTTGTCTTTTTAGCTTTAATTGTTCAGGTCCCATTATCCTTCCCTTTCTCCTCTGTTTAACATTCCTCCATTTTCCCTCAGCCTAACCGTAGTCAAATCTCCCCTCTTCCACCTCAGAACCCAGTTTTCCCATTGAAACTCTGCTTACGTTTCCTTAAGGAACCCTTCATCCTCCAGATTTCAGTCTGACGACCCTGGCTGGAGTATGGAGAAGCATTCTTCTACCTTCTCCTTTAGGAGGAAAATCAGCCTACACTTGGAATACAAATAACAGTCCTTCAGCTGTGGCAAAAATACAACCATCATATATTTGGTGCAAATCCTTGTACAATTTCCCCTGCTCTCCATTTGGTGCAAATCCTTGTACAATTTCCCCTGCTTTCCATTTGGTGCAAATCCTTGTACAATTTCCCCTACTCTCCATAATGGTTGAGATTTTTCAGGTAATTGTTTCTCATTTTGCATCAGCTTTTAGTCCTATTTCAACCTGTTAGTCCGTTATTCCGAGGTGGTGATCAATAGAAACGTAATCAATATGCTTACCTTTATTCATGGAAATAGACCAGGAATGACTCAGGAAGATAAGAGAAAAAGAAATTCTTGGCTCTTTAAACACTGAAATGGTATGGCCTTTAAAGTTGGTTTTCTGCAGGCCAGAGAGTAAATCATTTTATCAGTCTCTTTTCTCTTGGGAATCCAGTACCACTTGTTTCTCTTTATAAACCCAATGGCAAGGGTAAATATGGTTGGTCACCTTTTGGAATATGCATTGGTTTTCAGTCTGATGATCCAGCTGTCAAATGGCAACTTAACCTATATAAGGATGTCCTAAAGTATGAGGAACCCTCTGACCCAGAGAAGACAGTGGAGCGAGTGCAGAGAATCTCAGCAGCTGTCTTCCACTTGGAGCAGGTGAGGAATATCTCTAGACCTGTATAGTCAGAAGTCATGTCCACATTGGAGGGGGTAAAAAACTCACCTTCAATTCTATTATTTTCACTCTTGTGCAAAAAGGAAAACAAGGAGAAATGAAATTAACTTATTGTCCAAAACGGTATCAGAGGATTTAGTGATGAAATGGAATGATCATCAAGTGAAACCTACTATTTTATAGATGAGGAAACTGAGGCCCAGAGAGGTTAAGTGATGAAGGTAGTAAGTAGCAAAGCCAGGATTTGAACCTATTCTCTTGTCTTAGAATTTAGTGCTGCTTCCACTCTTCCTCCTCCTTTCTACCCACTGAGATGTCCAAAGTGATGAGGACTTGAAATAGGGTGATGACTCTGTAAGTGGAGAGAAGGGAATGGATGTAGGAGATATTTTTGAGATAGTATTGACAGGACCAGGCAACTGATTAGAAATGGGATTAATGGGGCAAGAGAGAAGACATGAGGTTGACTTTGAAATTATGAAGCTGAATGATTAAGAAAATGGTTGTACTATATTTCTGTTTGGAGGTGAGGTAGATTTAGAAGGGAAGATAATGATTTCCATTTTGGACATATTGCGTTTGAGGTGTCTATAGTACATCCAGGAAGATATATTCGGTTCACTAGAGCAAGATTAGAGCTGAATCAATTTAGGAATCACCTGTCTAGATATAATATTTGAACCTAAGAATGCAAATGAAATCAAGAAGAAAAAGAGTAAAGAAGGCTTCAGAAAGAGAATAGGAGATGGATAATGATATGACGTCAAATATTGGAAAGAAACAGCCAGGCAAGCAAGAGGATAATCAGGAAAGATTAGTGTTATTCACAAAAGCCAAAGAATGAGAAATTGTTGAGGTGGAGGGGGGTATCAGCAATCTCAGAAAGTACAGAAGGATTAATAAGAAAAGGCTAAATCAAATTTAGTCTTTGAAATCATTGGCAATCTTAGAGAAAGCAGGATCAGTAAAATGGTGGTGTTAGAAGCCAGAGTGGAGGAAATAAGTAGGTGGTAAGGAAGTGGAAACAGAAAGTATGGGCTGCTTTTACGAGATTTTGGTAGTGAAGAGAGGGAGAGATATAGGGAAAGGACTTGAGGGATGGCAGGATCAAATGAAGGTTCTTTTAAAGCATGAGTAGATCTGAAAATGCTTGTAAGTGGCAAGGAAGGAAACAGTAGATAGGCAAAAACTGAAGATGAAAGAAAAAGGGTGACTAATAGGGCAAGTTCCTAGACAGGAGAAGTTGAGTGCACAAGCAGAACAGTTGACTTTGGAAAGGCAAAGGACAGACTCTTCTTCAGAGACAAGTATTACCTATAAGAGAGTAGATAAAGATATTCTAGAGTAAAGGTAGCTAGGAAAGGGATTTGGAAGTGGTAAGGTTGAGCTGAATGGGATAAAAGTATACGATGAGGAAGAAGAAGAAATAGGTCTTCACCTCTAGGAATGAAAATTCTGAATCATATAAAATTAGAAGAGGATTAGAAGAGCAAGAGGTACAAATTTGCTAGCCAAAATACTAGAGAAGTACTGGTTGATGAGGGTCTGTACCACCCAGGACACTAAACTATCAGAAGGAGAAGCCAAGTCCCAAGGTAATGCATTTTATTGGACATCATTTTAAGCTCCTTTATGCAAAAGGACTATTTGGCCCTATATTTACTGAGATTTAAGGCTAACAAAGAGAATATAACTTGTTCATAGATATACCTCATGATATCAGAAAGACACAACTATAAAGTAGTTTAGAATATAATACGATAAGACCATTAGTAAAAGGTTATATAAAAAGTCAAAGGAAGGAGAAATGGTTTTCAACTGGGAGGATCAAGAAAAGTTTTGTAAAGGAGGGACAATTTAGTCTGGGCTTTGAAGGGTAGGATTTCAAAAGTTTGATGATAAATATGTGGATATTGTGTTGACCATAGTTGACAAGCCAACATTCTTCAAAGTCTGAGTGTCCATTTTAAATGTTTCTTTTTAAAGAAATCGTAAGAGTACAGGAACTAGAAGGACCTTAGAGAGTGTTTAGTTCAACTATTCACTTTATAGATCAAGACACAGCAGCCCAGAGAAGTTACATGATTTATCCAGGGTCACATACCTAGTAGTAGCAGATCATAGACAAGAATCTATATCACTTAATTCCCAGTCCAGCATTCTATTAGCTACTCTTTCTAGCTGACATGAACACACTGCAGATAATTTCTCCATAGGTGGAGCAACCACTTAGATCCAAGAAGGCTGTCTGGCACAAACTCTTATCCAAGCAACGTAAACGGGCAGTGGTAGCCTGCTTCAGGATGGCTCCCTTGTATAATCTCCCCAGGTATGTGCCTTGGTTTTTTGTTGTTGTTTTTTTCTGCCATATAAGTAATAAGAATTTGAGTCTTCTCCCACATCTGAAATGTCTTCCTTCTTCTTAATGGAAAGAGCTAGCTAACAGTAATAGGAGTACATTAACTATGAAATGATGGTACTCCACCCACATCAAGATTTACTGTCATTTTTACCTAGATTCATACAATCAAAATAACATAAAGATTATAATAGTCCTCAACCTAAATCCCTCCAGTAAAGACCAGATAGACTTCTGTCTCTGCCTCTCTGCCTAAGTGCAAGTCTTGAGGAGAATAAGGGGTTTCTTTGAGGGAGGAGGAGGATATTTTCCACGATGCTTTACCCTTAATTTCCCAGTCAGGTCACATCACTTTCTTCTGCTGAACCATAATGAGAATGTTGCTTCTATAGTGTTTCAGTCACAGTGTTTCCTTCACAGATACTGAGTAAAGTTGGAAAAAGCTTTTAGTGCTATGTTAGATCTTAGTTTGGTGCAACACATGGAGCTAATTTTAACATCTAATGTCTGAAGGTGTCTTGAGGAGCCAGTGATAGAGAACAGTGTTATTCCTAGGCATTTCATCCTCCTCTCCCCTCAGCAATGCACAGACAAGAGCGCAAAGTTTTCTGGAATGTGTTTAGTTGAATTTTGTCTAAAAAGGAAATAATTAGGGGCTGAACTGGACCCTTTTCAGTTTATTGATGAGACTAATTTAATATCTTTGGCCATGGAACTAAGCACTCCATCTTCTGATTGATTATATGATGAAGACCTAGGTTCTAATTAAAATGAAACTGTTAATTAAATATTGACCTTACCAGATTTCCTATCTGGGGAAGCACTAATAATAATAACCAATTAATTATATTTTAGACTATAAAGAATAATTTTTTTTACTTAAAATTTTGCTTTTATCAAGCTATGATTCTCAAAAGAATCCATGGCCATTATTTTTCTTCAGTGCATTGTAATACTGGTCACAAATTCTTTCGGAGAGAATAAACTGCTTGACAAATTGAGATTTCATTTGGCTTAATGGATTTGTGGATTGAACAGATTGAATAGCCAAGAATTATGGCCTCTGTGAAGCATTTTTACTTTTCTAGAACTCCCAAGAAAAGCAGCTTAGATTTCTAGAGATGAATGAATCTATAAAACTAAGCAGCATTCCTTCCTAAGACTGGACACAGAACAACCAATGTACATATTAAGGACACTGAGACTGGTAGAAAAAAAAGTGTTTAAGGCCAAACATGAAAAGCAAAAGTGATGGCACTTCTTTTTCTTAGAAATGGTGATGTATCAGAAGACATTAATCTGTCTCTATCTTTGAAATCCATGTGCTTTACTAATGTCCTCTTGGAGGACCCAATTGGCATGATCAAACATTTTTTTTCATGGTATCAAAAATGATCTTTAAGATAAATATTTCATAGGTTGAATCAGCTAGACAAAATTCACATAATCTCTTCAAAGATATTAATTTCCTTCAATTCACTTAAATTGTTGGTATGGTACTCACATTTTATAACCATATATTAGTCTCATGTACCAATAATACTTGAATATGATGCCAATGATTGAACTGTATGCCAGATGGAACACTTGCCCATTAATTGTCCTTCTCTACCCCCCCCCAGTTATTTATCCACACATATAGGGATGGAATATTTGCAAGATGGATGTCTGTCCTGACAGCAAAGAATGATCCAATTAATTAGCATTGGAAAAAAATTACCCCCTTACTAATTTTCTCAGTGTTAAGCTTTTGGGCATCTTCAAAAGTAAAGACTGAAGAGATGGACTTTGTTGTTTGGAAATTGTTTCTCTGATTTTAGTTCTCAAGTGAAAACCTTATATGCTTTTCCCCAGACACAAAATTAATAATTTCTTCCTGAACACCTTCCAACGGGTTTGGCTGGAAAATGTTTATGAAAAAACTCAATATGACAGGCTTATACTCATGTTAACGGTAATGTAACCTGTGGAGAGATCTGCCCAATTTTGTGCACACTATTCCTTTCCTGACCATGATTTCATGTTATCATGAAACACAAATTTGTACAATTTATGGAAAAATTCTGATTGGTCAGTCTGAAAAACAAGGTGTTAGAGACTGGACCAACTGGAAAACAGAAATTAAATACTAATGTTGTTTTTCCCCTCTCTATTCTTTCCTCTCCTTTGTTCCCCAACCCACTTCCATCAGCCTTCTCATATATTGCTTTTTAATGGTCCACATTATCTCAAGGAATCTCAGAAGTAGCCGCTATTGGATGGCTATTTGATGTTCTTATTCTAGAAGACTTGTGATTTGATGTCATAAAGGAACACAATTTTTTCCATGCAGTCATAAAAGGATAAATGTAGATACATTTGTAGCTGGAATTCATGAAGTATTCAAAAGATAGGCTAGTAAACATACATTCCTTTATGGAAACTCAAAAACCTTATCTAAGTTGGGGTTGGGTTTTTTTGAGACACTGAGGTATAAGAAAGCCCATTTGAAAATATCCTATCCAGTGGTTATCATCTGAGAATGGTTG
This sequence comes from Phalanger gymnotis, assembly GCA_028646595.1. Lineage (NCBI taxonomy): Eukaryota > Metazoa > Chordata > Mammalia > Diprotodontia > Phalangeridae > Phalanger > Phalanger gymnotis. The sequence goes on along the minus strand of CM053624.1, from coordinate 144,791,224 downwards.
GGAGAAAAAAGATGAAATAGCCTTTCTGGCCTTTTAGACTAATTGTCATCCTCAGGGGTTGCTATAAATCAAGGGGTTGTTAAAAGAGAACTGGGTACTTAAGAGGAAGCTTGGCTCTGCTAGATTAGTATATAAATTTGCTGTTGCTCCCTCTGACCAATCAGAAGATCAGAATTGTACAAAATACAGCCGGCTTACTAATCATTAACCGCCAAAGCTATAATAGAGTGTTCCATTTACCCCTCTTGCTCTCACTTTCACCCCTTCGCTCAGGCACCGCTCTATTAACCTCTTCCTCCATGGTTATCAGAGATTTTGGATAGAAACAGAGGAGTATTCCTTTGAAGAAAAACTAGTACAGGATTTGGCTGTAAGTATTGACTAAAGTAGGAGCAGATATCAATGTGAGTGAATATAATTTTTGTATCTGTATGTGTGTGCATTATAGAACTTGAATAATATTTCTCAAGTGCACAGATGGTATATTAGATATAGAATAGGAACTTAATAACCCTGTTATCAGTGTATCATGAGAATTTCATACTAAATCAAGAAACTTTGAACACCTTCGGCAATAGGACATCAGCCTCTTCCCAGATAATTCTCAACCTTCTGTTAGAAATGTTGTTCTAGTTACCTTACCAAAACATTTAAACTGAATCTCACTTTCATGACTGAGCTTTGGGAGGAAATGTTTGATAGGTCCTCTTCCTAAAAGACCGCTCTGATGCCACGTATGACCACCCAGCAAGATAAACCTCTTTGCCAGACCCAGAGAGTCTTATACTGTTTCTGAAAAAAAAAAAGCTCTCCTTTTATTAGGTTAACATGTGTCTGTCATCATCCTCTCTCTCTCCCCCCACACTCATTCTCCTTCGTGTGTGTCTGTGTCTGTGTGTGTGTGTGTCTGTCTGTGTCTGTATGTTGGTGGGGAGGGGGAGAAGAGAGTATGTTTCCATGTCTTTCTTTCCTTTGGTCTTTTTTACTCTGTTTTTCCTATTCTCACCCTTGAGGTCTTTGTCTTTTTCAGTTCCTCACTTTCTCATTCAGTCTTTTTCACCATTCTTTTTTTCTTCCTCTGTCTTCTTTTTTCCCGTTTTCTCTTCTCCCCTTCTTTCTTTCTTCTCACCCTTTCTACTTCCTCCTCTCTGAAAAAGGTAGTTGTTCAGTTTGGCCACATTTCTTCTTTAGTATGAAACTGGAAATTAACAAAAAATGTGCAACCCGTCACTTTTTTCTGAACCATTCATGATAGCACATAGTTAACAGATGCTCAATAAAACACTCATTCACTGATTAGTGACCCTTCTGATGGTGCTTTCGCTGATTTCTTCTGGGGCCTAATACAAACTCACTTTCTGTTAGGTAACAGCTCCTGTATCTTCTTTCAAAAAGGAAATAGAAGCCTGGTTTGGGTTTGAGGATAAACTACCAGGTTTACAGTTCCAAGGCGGCATCCCAGGAGAACATCAGGTGTCTGAAAGAAAGAAGGATTAGAAAATATGAATTTTTGTTGGGCTGAACCAAGCTTAGTATTTTGTATCCAAGTGGCTCATTTGGTTTATCACTTCCCCACCTAATCCCTAGCCTAGCTCTCCAAGGGAATTATCCTCTGACATTGACCAGTGGGGTTCTGTCCCTCAGCTGAATTCCAATGGGGCCCATCTTGGAGTCTGGTGCCAAACCCTGCAAGGGGTTTCTGCTAAATAGGGTCTGTAACATTTTACCTTTGTTGAGCTTTCTTTTCTCTCCTCTGCTTTTCTTTATAATGAATGTCTTTTTAACCTAAAAATTAAAACATTTCTGTTGAGGGTTTTAAAATATTTCCCAAATCTTGCATCCCAAGAGATTCTAGTTTGAAAGAAATAAATATTAAAACAGGGCTTTTTTATGCTTTCAGTATGATTTGCTTTGTGTCTTGTGCTTCTCTGTCTTTCCAAATGCATGTGATGGGGAGGGGAGGGAAATATGGCCTTTTGCTAACATATTCCCCTAAATCCTGACTGTTGATTAGAAACCTCCAAAGGTAGAGGAGGAAGAAGAGGAAGAAGCAGAAAAGCAGCCAGATCCACTTCATCAGATCATTCTCCATTTTAGTCGGAATGCTCTCACAGAGAAAAGGTCAGTTCTACCCCATATTTTCCATACATCTCCTCCTAATTCTATTACTATCACCTTCTCTTTGGATCTGAAACAGAAGTCACTTGAGCCAGAGCATCTCAGGCCTTACTTCGACAAATTGCAGTGGGTATAAAGGAAACATTCTACTCACAGCATCCCTTCCTGCTGCCCTTCCCTCTTGGAGGCCTGTGTTATATTACTGTCCCTTCTCTCTCCATGTTGATAGGGCCTTTCTGACTGAGTGCCTGAGAAGGGAGAAACTGATTTTGAAAATTATATAGAATCTGTAGGTTATTAACACTGCAGCATGCCCAGGTCATTCCCTGGTCCTTAATCTTGCCCATATTTCACCAGCATGGTTTCTATAGTTCATAAAGGTATTTTTTAGTAATTTGGTAATGCATATGAGCTAATCATTCCCTAGGAATGACTGATGACAAACGATAGAGTGGAAGTAGTCTAGTGCTGACATATCCAAAGTGTTAGTCTTATCTAATGACTTTTTTCTCCCTTCTTTCTAGCCATTTGGAAAATGACCCTCTTTATACTGCCTATTCAGGAATGATGGCCAAGGTAGGTCTAAGTTTTCTTATTTTTAGCCCCCAGTCACTCACATTTTCTTTTGGGATTTTTAGTGTATTTGGGTTTTTTTTTCACAGAATCTCAGAATTGAAATGGACTTCATTGGTCATCTATTTCAGGAATTCCATCTACAACATTCCCAACCATGTGGTCATTTAGCCACCATTTGAAGATCCTAAGAAAAGGGATATTTACTCTTTCCTCAGGAAGCCCATTACACTTCCTGGATAACTAAAAATTTTTATGAAATTTTTTTCCCGATATGAATAAAAATTTTCTTTTTGCAGCTCCCACCCATTGCTCCTTGTTAGCACCATGGATCCAACAAAAGGTTTAATTTGTCTTCCTCGTACAAATTCTTGAACAAAGCTCTATTACTGTCTCTAAAGATAAACCCGCCAGCCAGGTCTTCTCCAGGCTAAATATCCCCAGCTTCTCTTAGAGAGGCTGCTATGATATTGTTTCAGATCCCTTCACTGTCATAGTCACCATGGCTAGGTATATTCCATCTATCAATGTCCTTTCTCAAATGTGATTCCCAGAACTGTACAGAGTATTCCAGATTGGCTGTGACCATGGCAGAGTACAGCATAGCAATAATTTCCCTCATTCTGGACACTTCTCCTTTTTTTTAAATTTTGAGCTGGGCAAACACCCCACCAAAAAACTGGCATTTCCATACATAAAGAGAATTGTATATGAACATGTGAATCTCTCTTTTGTTCTACTTGCTTTCTAGAAATTGTATGATAAATTCAACATGTTACATTCAAAACTATTCTGGTTGTCTGTGCTCCCTTCTGAACTTGTTCTGTTCTTTTTCAGCACATTTAAAAAAATTCAATGACCCTCTTTTTTCTTTTCATCTTTAATCACTATTGCAACTCCTTTTCACCCCTTTTACTATCTCCATCAGGATCAGGAAGTTTGTTTTGTTTGCAACTATTCCCTCTTTGAGAATAGCGTATTATTTTCCCTCTGCCATCTCCCTTTCTCTATACCAACTTTTTTTTCTGTTGAGTTTGATGTATTTTTAATAATATTTTTCCTCAATTACATTTTAAAACAATTTTTAATATTTGGGTTTTTTTAAGTTTTGAGTTCCAAATTCTATCCTTCCCTTTTCTTTCCCTGAGACAGTAAGCAATCTGATATAGTTTATACATATGCAATCATGTAAAACATTTCCATATCAGTCATTTTGTAGAAGACAAAAGAAAGAAAAGAAGAGAAAAGAAAAATCTGTATTCAGACATCAGTTCTTTCTCTGGAGTTGGATAGCATTTTTCATCACAAGTTCTTAAGGATTGTCCTGGGTCATTGTATTGCTAAGAATAGCTAAGTCATTCACAGCTCTTCATCATACAATATGGCTGTTACTGTGTACAGCATTCTCCTGGGTCTGCTCACTTCACTATGCATCAGTTCATATAAGTCTTTCCACGTTTTTTTTTTAATTATCTTGCTTGTCATTTCTTACAGCACAATAATATTCTAGAGTTTGATATATTTTTACATCAAACTCTTTTGGGGGGGCGGGATGTGTGTTCGACTTGCCTTTGTCTATCAAGAGTGGAGTTCATCTAATGCCAACTCCTCCCACCCTTTCCTCCATGTTTGTCTTCTTTTCCTGCCCCTCAATTAGGAGATATAGCAAGCTCTCTGTTCCCTTCTTCTTCCTTTTTACACTAGTGTGTCCCTTTTATCTTCCCTTCTGTCTCTCCTCTTCAAACTTTCAGAAGCAAAATAATCACCACCCTCATCACCCTTACCACCCCCACTACTTCTAGGACCTCTGTTTTGTTTTCTTTTTCTTACATATTTAACTCTTTCATCCAAGTTACAGGTAAAACTATTTAAGAGAAGAGGACCAACGACAGAACTTTGTTGCACTTTCTCTCCAGGCAGGCATCTCTTTTCAGGAAGTTGTTTGTCAAGGAATCAAGATCCTGGGATTCTAACCCCAAATTTTGGAGTGGTTCCCTAAGCTGGAGTTTTTGCTCTCATTTGTTCCCTTTATTAACAAGAATGGCAATTTTAATCAGTCATTGCTACCTTCTTAAGGGGCTTACTCTAAGAATTGCAATATTCTGTTTAAAACAGCTTTAGAGTTTTGCTATAACAGAGTGCTGATGACTCAATGCAAAGTACTTTTATTACTTTTGTTCTAAAACCTACCCAATAAGATTCCCAGAGTATAGACTAACAGTGTTCAGTAGTCAAGGTTCAGAGCCCATAAGACAAGAATTCTCATATATCAACATATGGAATAGTTTTTAGTACATTATTGGAAACAAAGGAGAGAATACTGAGTTATGAAAGAGGTCACATAACTGGGGTTTCCATAATGGTGAAAGCAAAATAATTTTAAGGCTCTAGATTTCTGATCAAACCAGTGATAATTCTTTCATAAACAGAAAAGTCTTCTGGGTTGGATGGGAAAAGGCATACACAGCAATTATAACTGGAGTATAGGTACAATTACTGCTTTACCAAGCTATATACCCAGTACCAAAATGGGACAGAGTTCCTCATCTTTCACATTGCCATACTGCTAAATCTACTGCCTCTGAGTACTCCCACTGCTGCTGCCAAAGCTTCTACACTAATATCCAAGAGATAGAACTACTTCCTATTTCCTTTCATTTGTCTCACCATGACTTTGTAATAGGAGTTTTTAACCTGGGATCCATGACCTTGTTGGGTTTTTTAATGTACTTTTATAACTGTATTTAAATATCATTGGTTTCCTTTGTAATCCTATGCATTTTATTTTATGCATTTAAAAGACTTTTATTTTGAATCCTCTCATGTTCTACTGTGCACATGGCAATGCTTTTTTTTCTTTTCTTATTTTGTATAATTTTAATTTTAGTATTTAAGTGTTTTTCTTTTTCTTTTCTTATATTGTATTTAAGTTTAAAATTTTAAACATTACGAATTAAAAAAAGAATGTCACTCCTAGAAGTGGTCCATAGGTTTTTACCAGCCTGTGAAGGGAATCTGTGATACAAAACAAGTAAAGAACCAACCGTGCTTTTTTAGAGATGTGGCTGGGACGGGAGAGGTTACCTGAAAGTGTCAGACAACTTCTCCCATTGATTCTGTGATTTCATTGCTCTGACAATAACTCTGATTCCTTTTTCTTAACTACTTAATATACTTGCAAACATGGGAGTTAGAGTGTGGTTTTCCTGTTAGTCAAAAGTTGTTTTCTTTCAAAAAGACTAGAGATCATGAAGTTCCTGTGAATGATCAGTTCCCTGCTCCCAGACAGCAGCACAGGGAATTAGCGTTTTCACCAGATTGCCTTTTAATTTGATTATTTTCTCTCCCCTGTCCTCACCCAATCTCTACTCAATGTAATCTAGAGTTGTCAGAATGGTGAAGAAGAGGAGGAAGAAGAAAAGGAAAAGACATTTGAAGTGAGTCTTCTTCAGAATTTGAACACTAGGAACCCCCTTCCAAGCCAGCATACCAGGAACCCAGGAAAGTGACTACTCTGAGGGCTGTCTGGGATGAAGAGAAAGTTGGGAATATAGCATCTACTCACTCTACAAACACTATCTACAAAGTGTCCTGTACCCCTGAGCTCTATAGACATTCAACAGCTGATAGGGACAGAAAACCATAAAAACTAACTATGCTTTGTGTTACCTACGCTATTTTGGAATAGTCCCTCTATAGGTCAATGGATCATATTCTCTGTCTCCTGAATCTTTAAGAAGCCATTTATCAAAGTGCTCTCTGTTCCTTTCTTCCTCTGTCTCTTTCTTTCTCTTTCTGTATCTTGGTCTGACTATCTTTCTCTCTGTTTCTGTCTGTCTGTCTCTCTCTCTCACACACACACACACACACACACATACGCGCACGCGCGCACATACACATACACATGCATATACATCCCAAAGTACAAGAATATGGCTGAATTGAACACATTAAGCCATTATCATTAATTTTTCTCTTTCACCTGTTTATTGTTCTTCATGGTGCAATCAAAAGATCACTGGAATTGGATTCAGATCCCATCTCTACAACTCATCTGACCTATGGGACCATAAGCAAACCACGTAACTTCCCTAGTTCTCAGTTTTTTTCATCTATAAAAGGAAAAAGTTGGACAAGATGACCTCTAAGGTCCCTTTGAACTCTGAATATGTGCTCCTTTGATCTCTGAAAATTAATTATCTATGTATGTTATATGGTAGCTCTTTTACTAACCAGAATATCCATACCCAAGGCATTGTGGATGAAAAAGGATTTCTCCAAATATATAGGCAATCAGAGTGGCTCGTACCTCTCTATAGCAAGCCCACTTCCTGCTCCCAAGAATGAAGAAGTATTAAAAAACACCGTGGGCTAAATTTTCCTGTTCTGGGAATCAAAGTGGGAGGAAACTCTTCTACTCATAGGTTCACAGAATGGAATTTGGCCTTTCATGGAGGGAGTAAAGGTGAACAGCTTTGAAACAAGGGAAAGAGATCAGGAAATTAATTCCCAAGATTTTTTTTTCATTGCAATTATTACATATGTCTTTATCACCTTCTCCTATGAACTTATATTTACTCTCATTCATTCTCCCTCCCTCTCTGTCTCTCTGTCACACACACACACACACACACACACACATGCATCTATTAATTTTCTGGCTAATAAGATTTTCCTGTACTATTTCTTATTCAGGAAAAAGAAATGGAGAAGCAGAAAACTCTTTATCAGCAAGCTCGCTTGCATGACCGTGGTGCTGCAGAGATGGTCCTCCAGATGATTAGTGCTAGTAAAGGTAATGTTGTGTGATGAGTCAGTATTTTATTAAACCTGGACACGATTATATAAATACTATATGTGAAATTTCTGACTGGAAACTGTCTAAAGCTTGGTGCTGATTGCATAATAAATGACAATTAAATATTCATTATAAGGCAAAGTTCATGCACTGTATTCCTAATGGTTAATCAGTTCCTTGAATTGAGATGTAATGATTCTATCTTCTGTCTTTGGTATGACAGGTGAAATGGGACCCATGGTTGTAGAGACCCTGAAACTTGGCATTGCCATTCTGAATGGGGGCAACCCTGGAGTTCAGCAGGTAATAATGCTTCACATCCTGGCAGCAGCTCAGGAACATTCCCAAACCTCTGGTCTTTAGGGAATGAGAGGCTCTTTAAGCTGTTGCCAAGAGAAAAAATATAAACAGCTGAAATCATTAGTATCTATTCTCATCACTGATGCCCCCTGAATTTCTTGATCACATCAGAATACCTGTGGTTAATACTGAATAAATAACTGGGCTGGGAGTCTCACATATTAGAGTTTAGTCAATGCCTGTATTTCTCTTGCTACTAAAGGAACAGAATATTTATTTTATCAACATTTGGGTAAGAAATGTTGCACCAAAATGTTCTCTTGGTGAATGGATCCATTCATTGACTACAGAACAAGGTAAGATCTTACTATTCAAGGTGCTATCTAAGCAAGAAATACTCTTCCAGAGTAAAATACTCTCTACCTATGTATCTGGGAGTTTGTCATTTCTTCAAAAAAAGATCTGAGATAGCCAATAATACATGATATAAAAACGTTTATTGCTTTTCTCTTTAAAATGTATCTCCCATACAGAAAATGCTGGACTATCTGAAGGAGAAAAAGGACGCTGGATTCTTTCAAAGCCTCTCTGGCCTTATGCAATCTTGCAGGTAAATGTGAGGAGTATAATTATGACATTTCCCCTACCTCCAATCTACTCAAGTAATCAAGACCACAAAAGGGGCAAATTATTATTAGGACATTATTGTGAGGGAGGAATATGCATTTTAGAGCATTTTGGAGATGTTAAGGACAATTCCAGATAACCATAGCGTCCTGATCAGTTTTCAAACATCATTTAATTTCCATATTTGTCTTCATTAGGCTTACCTACATTTCCCCATCCTTGAGGCCTCATGTCTTTTTTTTTAATTTTCCCTTCAGAGGTCAAGGGAGCATGTGCAGACACACTGAGTCCCTCCCTAGACATGTTCCAATGAAAGCCAAATCTAAAGTGAGTGGAAAAGTCAGAAAATTAGATTAAATTTCCCATTAAGATTCATGGCCAGCTTTCCACTGGATTTTCCATAGCTACAATATGGGCTGCTGCTGTTTTTCAAAGTTGTATAAATATTTGACACCATCTACCCCTGAAAGTGAAATAGATGATAGTTTTTTTTTTTTGTCTTATTGAGGAAGGACATGACAGTAGTTTTATTCGCCCAATGGAAAAAAAAAAGACGAGTTGTATACAAGGTGTGGTCAATAAGACCTCTGCTACAAACCATATTTCTTAAAGGTCTGTGTGCTTAGTTAGGAGACCATTCAGACTTGAGAATGAATTTGAATTATTAAATGAGACTAAGTGAAATTATTGCCAGAAAATTCTCTTGGCCTCACGTGGGAGATGCCTATACTAGGTATCATTGCCAAAATAAGGATAAGTGATAACAAGTGCTGGACCTGGAGAATCAGCAGTAGAAGAAGGAAGTAAAGATGATTCTGTCTTAGCCCAGTGTCAGCAGTCTAAGGTCAAGAAGTGATCATATCTCACTCCATAGTCTGTGGACATTTTAAAGAACTCCTAGCTGAGGAGTTCAGTAATTGTAAAGCATCTAGCAAATGTGTCCTTGTGAGAGGAAAACCCAGAGAGAAAAAACCAGAGAGAAAGTAATCCTCCTACTCAGCTATCTGTAGCATCCCTGTCTGTGCTGGTTCTATTTGGCTTTTCCTAGAATTTGAAATGAGATAACCTCTGCCTAGAGTTTCTCTGTCTAGTGCAAAAATCATCTACAGTCAAAATGTATTTCTTGCCTACTTTAGTGCCCCAAGGTAATCCACCAACATTAGCAGAGGGTCATCACTTAGAATGCTAGAGCTTCCAGTATTTCTCAGAGTAAGATTGTTCTACATGTTTCTACATTCTACAGTTTTTTTATTGTCTCTACTAGTCTTCCTTCTAAATATTTCACAAAACACAGTCTGTGATAGTTATCAAAGAGTAATTCTTTAAAAACTGTCATCCATCAGAAATAAAGTGAATAAAACTAGAATAAGAATTAACTCATGGAACTGTGTGAATGTTGTTCTTCAAACAGAAATTTCAGCAATTAAGTACACTACATGTGATTGGTGCTGGGGGAGATATAAAGTTAGATAAAACTGTCCACGCAGAGAACTAGCTTGCACCAATCCAAACGTGTCCTGAGATGACATCCTTGGTCACAGCATTGAGATTCCTCCCAACTCCACATCTCTGAGTCACAGTTTAGCATGTTAAACTGTTTGTATACAGTGAAGGGCAGCATGACCCTTCACAGTGGAAAATGCTGAAGTTAGAGTCAGAGGATCTGCATTCAATGATAGCTTCACTGGCGATCTTGGGCACATTTCTCAGATCAAGATTTCCTCATCTATAAAATGAATGGCTTGGGCTAGATAACTTCTAAGGGTCTTCTAGCTCTTATTCATGAGAATATAATTCTATGCTAGAATATGCTTAGCTGATAGATATATCATATATAGAAATGCTTTTCCCCAACACTGTTCTTCTCCTCCACCTTTTTTTTCTCTCTTAAAAGTGTCCTTGATCTGAATGCATTTGAGAGGCAGAACAAAGCTGAAGGCCTGGGAATGGTTACTGAGGAAGGAACACGTATGTAATAATGAAAACCACCTATTTCAGGATTCACCTTAATCCCTTCTGATTAAAGCTCCCTCTTACCATTTGTTTGTTTTAACAAGAAAAAGCCAAGTCTGTTTCAACATAGTGTTTCTATAGGTAATCTTGTTAAAGTGTGCTCCTGGGATAGACTTCTTAAATTCTGTTTTTACTATAGGGAGTTTCACCTTATTGATTATGTTGCTTTTGGTTTTCTTATCTTGTATTCTTTTTGTTTTTTCTCATCCCCAGTCATCGTTCGGGAGCGTGGTAAGTTTGAGTTTTTGGCTTGAGTAGCTACCATGTGTTGTGAATGCTGAAAGAGATCATCTTTAATTACATCTTTCCAGATTCAGTTTAGTTGCAGTGGTTGGCTGGAAAGGTTTCCTCAGCAGTCCAATAAACATATTCCATCTATGGGCCATGGGTTATGGACTGTGAAACATTTACTGCCACCACCCTAGTTATTTTTATTATAAAACATGCATCATGATACTAAATATTTTGGATTTGCTGGGAAGCTTTTTGTTCTGTGGTCTCATCTTTATTTTAATTTAATTGGATTTACACAAATATCAGAACATTTGGGGAATAACATTTTATGCAGGTTCCTGTTTTTTCTTATAATTATTTGCATTGAAGGATCCTCTTTATTGACTACCAAACAGTGCTCATAGATGATCTCATGTATTTTCAAGGTGAAAAGGTACTCCAGAATCATGAGTTTACCTGTGATCTCTTCAGATTCCTGCAACTGCTTTGTGAAGGTCATAACAGTGGTAAGTCAGTAAATTAAATCCTCATGGGAAAAACAGAGAACAGAGAGAAACCTGGGACAGTATACTTTATTTAAAACTTCCCATTATGAACATTAGAACTCATATGGATCTGCTTCTCATTGAGAAATCCTATAAAGGGAAAGCAAGTATAAGTGGTCCATAACTAAAGGGAATTGATTCAGCACCTCTCAGGGAAGGAAGTTGTTTCCAGAATCCAAACTACATAATCCAATCAACTATCTCTCCTTAGCGCCCTTTATTTTTATTTTTACTCTCGTAATGAAAAGAGCTGTCTTCAGGGTAAGGACGTATCAACTTGTAAGCTCTTCTTTGTAATTTTTTAAAAAATCAGTGCCTTTAAGATTATCTATATAATGTATTTCCACTTAGCCCAGCTAGGAAAGGATGAGAATAACCAGAGTGGGTCAGCACTGATTCACATGGATGGTTCTTTCAGACTTTCAGAACTTCCTTCGTACTCAAATGGGCAACACCACCACTGTCAATATCATCATCAGTACTGTTGACTACCTCCTACGTCTTCAGGTAAGCAAGGAGATTCTTGGCCAGAGTTCTAGAGTTTGTAACCATTTGCCCTAGAAACTGAGGCTGGGGCTGAAACATCAAAGGTACCAGAGATGGGACAGGATTCATTAGAAACATATTAAAACATATTCAGTCTCTAGCTATACAGATGTAGTGAATAGAAAGGCTGAGGTAATATTCCAGATGATTCAGACTTCTCAAGCATATACTTTAGGAAAAGGCCAAAATCTGTATTATCAATTATACATACAAATGTCCAATTCTTTTCTGTTCTTCATTTCTCTTCACTCATAATTAATCTAACCATAATGAGCAGCAGTTGTAAAATAACCGGGGCAGAGAAGGTTTAAGGGATACTGAAGAGGAAAAATTTTTAGTAGAGGACAGATTGATGAGTGGAATTTTGAGAATAAAATGAATGTAAAGAATTTAGTGAAGGTCATGGAGTTTACCACGTCTAAGGAAAATCCCATAAAAATAATAAAAGGAACAAACAATAAAATTTCCTAGGGAAAATGAAAAAGCAATCATTTCTGATCCTTACCTTGCATTTTTTATTATGACTAAATGGTTTCTAAGAACAGCCATTCATAGCCCCTTAGCTCTTGCTAGGCCCTCTGCTGTCTCACAAACATGGGCATTTAAGCTTAGGAGATATTAGCTATCTGGAGTCTTTATCCCTTTTTGTGGGGTCCCAAGATAGTGTCAGGGCTGAACAGAAATAGGAAGATAGGAAATTCCCCTGCACCATTCTGTTACACTTAGTTTGGCTGTAAGGGTTGAAAAAATTAATTTATGTTGTTCGTTCGTAGGAATCAATCAGTGACTTCTATTGGTACTATTCAGGGAAGGACATCATTGATGAATCTGGACAGCGAAACTTCTCCAAAGCCTTGGCTGTTACCAAACAGATTTTCAATTCCCTTACAGAATACATCCAGGTAACATATTACTGAGCCCATGCTTATAAACATATTGCTCCCTCTATGTCACACATGCATAAATGATGAGTATATCCATGTTTATGATACACAGAATAAAACACTGAGTAACTCTAGGTCCGGATCATTTCATTCCCTCGCTGTGTATCTTAGAGCAAGCCATTGAGCCATTCTGGGCCTTTCTAGTTCTCAATGAGGAAAAAATAACTCCCTCATAATTCATCCTTTAAATCTTAAAATTGTTTCCCAGAATTTTCATATTAAAACTAAAATACTTAAGACCTTTTGAGTTTATAAAAGATGGGCTCTAGATAGTTCTTTTGAAGCATATAAATTGTATGTAGAAAACATTAAAACTTACAATGTAGATTTGGGGTTTAATGCCTAGACCCTGCACAGAGAATCATGCCATATGTATAGAACCTGACATTTCCTGAAGAAGCCTACAAAATGCACAAAGGTAGAGTAGCTTCAATTTGGTATTATTTGGTATTAAGGTTTTTTTAAGTAGGTTTTTAATATATCTGTGTTACATATAAAGCTTTTCCTAAAACAAAATTGAGTCTTCAAACCCTTAATTATCACTACCAGGTGACGTCTTAAAGTGTCACTCATTCAACAAATAATTACAAAGCACAAACCATGTATGTAGAATTTTGTTAGGCTTTGTGAAAGATATAAATCAGTATAATAATATACCTGCCTTCAAGTCAAGTAGAGGAGATATGGGAAAAGATGACTACCAATAACAAGACAAGAGGTATTACAAAGCAGTCTACAAACAAATTACAAATCAGTGTCATAAACGACAAACATTTGTTTGTTTTAATTCAGAGAAGAAAGAGGTCACTGAGAACCGAAATGGACAGTGAAGACTTCATCAAGGAGGCAGACTTTGAGTTGAGTTTTAAATTAAGAAAAATAGGATCAGGATGAGGAAAGAGGACATTCCAGGCAGCAGGAACAATCTAGGGGAAAAGTATGGAGGCAAGTATATAGCATATCCAAAAGAAAGGGAATAGGCTAGATTACTTTTGTGGTTTCTTTTATACAAATAATTCTGTGTTCAGAAAATATCATGATATGCTTGAAGAAAAATTGTCTGAGCTATTAAAAATGATTTTTAAATTACTGAATGACAAACTAAATAGGAGACAAGTGCCCCTTCTTTGAGATTTTTATAGGCAGAAAATTAGGATTTGGAATATGACTTGACTTTTACATGATAGTTGTTCTTGTTTCCATAGGGCCCTTGCATTGGAAACCAGCAGAGCCTGGCTCATAGCAGATTGTGGGATGCAGTTGTTGGCTTCCTTCACGTGTTTGCTAACATGCAGATGAAACTCTCTCAGGTACAGGCACCCATAAGCAGCATAGGGCCCAGCAAATGGCCTGAAGGGAAATGTATTTGAAGGAAATGTAGTCCAGGAGATATTTCACATATTTCAGAGGTGTATAATCCCAAAAAAGTAAATAATTGCTTTGTCAGAGAAAAAATAGAACTCTTAGCAGGCAATAAACATTTATGCTAAGTACTGGGGATACAAAAAAGGTAAAAAAAAAAAAAAAAAGTCCTTGTTTCAAGGAGCTCAGAGTCTGATGGGGAAGACAACATGTTGTTGGTTAGTCATTTTTCAGCCATGTCTGATTCTTCATGACCCCATTTGAGGTTTTCTTTGCAAAGATACCAGAGTGGTTTCTCATTTCCATTTCAGGGTTAAGTGATTTGCCCAGGTTCACACAGCTAATGAATGTCTGAAGCTAGATTTGAACTCAGGAAGAGTCTTCCTGATTGCAGGCCCAGAACCTTACCCACTGTACCATCTAGCTGCCCTAAATAACTGTACAAACAAGATATACGCAGAACAAATTTGAAATAATCAAAAGAAGGAAGGTACTAACATTAAGGGGGATCTGGAAATACTTTCTGTATAAGATAGAATTTTAGCTGGTACTTGAAGCCCTGGTAGCTAAGAGGTGGAAATGAGGAAAGAGAACACACAAGGTGTGAGGGAAAGCTACTGAATATTCCCTGAGCTGAGACAGACGGAGTGTCTTGTTCAAGGAACAGCAAGGAGGCCAGTCACTGGATTTGAAAATACTTAAATATAAGGTTTAAGAAGACTGGAAAGGTAGGGAGGACTACAGGTTATGAAGGGCTTTTAAAGCCAAACAAATGATTCTATATTTGGTCCTGGAAGTAATAGGGAGCCACTGGAGTTTATTCAGTGTGTATGGAGAAAGAATTAAAGATTAAAGGGAGGGGAAGATTATGATGGGATTATCTATCTGCTGGTTAATATAGGAGGGATGGGACCAAGGGTATATTAGAGGGGTTTGTCTTAAATAAATAGTCAACTCTTCAGAGACTGGAATAAAGGAGAGACTGAGATGTTGAAGGATTTTGAGGTATAAAAAATGGGAAGAAGAGGGAGCTTATGACAAATGATCTTTATTTTTTCATACAGTATGAGGCAGAGTTCTCAGCTGAGAAAAAGTGAGGAGGAAATAGCATGGTAAGCTTAAGAAAAAAAGAGAAGGTTTAGAACAGCCTCTGTGGAAAATGGATAGAGCATCAATTAAAGAAGAGTAAAAAGGACTGTCTTAATACGTTGAGCATCTAGTTGAGACTGGATAACATAAATTTGTAATGCACCCAGTCAGGTCTCTTTCATGATTTCCTCCAGGCCTATTCAACAGCATGTGAACTTGAACAAGAGATTCAAGAGCACAGGATGATATAAAGTTGAATCAGTTAACTAGAGACTTGAGATTGGGAAGAAAGTAAAGGTAGTAATGAAGGATAGAGGGCTTAGTGAGTACAAAGAATACTCTTAGGAGGGTTGAGGCATATAGAGTGCAATGTAAGTTTATGACAAGACAAAAGGATTTTAGCTTTTGCTTCTTGAGGGGAAATTAATTACAGATGCTAGCAAGATCAAGGTATGACCATCTCTGAGTAGCTGAAGTGGGATAGAGGAATAAGTCATAAGAGTTGAAGAGATTAAGAAACTGGAACATTGCAATGTTTGAGGGGACATCAACATATACATTGAAGTCCCCTAGAATAAGGGCAGGGCAGCTGGATGGAGCAGTAGATAAGAGTATAGGGCCTGGAGTCAGGAAGAACTGAGTTCAGATGTGGCCTTGGACACTTGCTAGCTGTGTGACTCTGGGTAAGTCACTTAATATGGTTTGCCTCAGCTTCCTCATCTGTAATATGAGCTGGAGAAAGAAATGGCAAACCACTCCGGTATCATTGCCAAGAAAATCCCAAATGGGGTCATGAAGAGTCAGACACAACTGAAGAAAAAACAAATAAACAAAAAGAATAAGGGCAGGAGGTGAAATGGAGAGGAAGACTGTGAGCCCAGGTGCGGCTGACATATAAGTGCTCCTCTAATTGTGATCAATAAAATGGTGATAAATTCGAATAGAGTGAACCTCAAAGGATCAGGTTTCTAAGTAGCAGTGAGGAGTCCTTGTTTGTCCTTTGTTCTTGAAGGGGACCATGACTTTAGGAAGGTGATGCCATGATTTGCAAGTGAATTGAATTTAAGTGAGGGAGGGCTGTGCAGTCATCAGCCTCACTTTTACCTCCAGAGCATCTGGGTCCAGTGGCAAAATACAGATCAGGAGGACTGGAAATGGCCCTAGATGCAGTGGGAGGCCTTGGTCTTTTCAAGTTAAGGGCTTTCCCAGGTGTCACTTTGACTGAGGCAGTGCCCGCCCATTCAGTGATTAAGACTGGGTAAGAAACAAGGCAAAGAATGGCCTCTTTTACCTAGTACAAAAAAAAAAATCAATCTGGGAGAGGAAGACCTTCAGGGTTTCTGGCCAGAACATAAACAGTTGCTATTTACATTCACTCTGAGCCATAAGGGCTCAAACAATGACTAGGCTGATACCTATTATTGGCCAATCTATGAGAGCCTGAGTGATTTGGGTTTAAGGCCTGGTCCTTAAGAAAGAAATCTAACTAGTGTGATATCTTGGGAGGTTTCTGTGCTCAAAATTTACATTCCTTTGAGCAGACCACCTGCAGGTAAGGGAATTGTATCCTATATGGACCTAGGGAAGGAAGGAGGGGAGGAGAGCAGAAAAGAGGTGAGGAGGAAGAAGATGTGTTGCCCAACTGGAACTGGCCAGTTGGGTTCCCAGTGGGGCAGCTGGTACTACTCACAGATCGTTGTTTGTTATTTGTCAGGAAGGTGACTTACAAGTGAATTGGATTTAAGTGAGGGAGGGCTGTGCAAAATCACCAGCCTCATTTTCTCCTCTGGAGCCATCTCAGCCCAGTGGCAAGATAATAGATCAAGACAACTGGAGATGGCCCCAGCAGTGAGGATTAAGGAGTATTCTGACGCCCTAGCTAGGAACAATATTGGGAGTTGGTATGAGACTTCTGCAAAGGGTAATTAGGGTTGCTATGTCACTAGGGAGAGATAGATCTCTGAGTTTAGGTTGATAAAAGGAAGAGGTCCAAAAGGAAGGGAATTTTGTGAAATATGCAATGGGTGTTCCAAATGGCAGGTAAAGGGCAGGTAGAGCTGGAGTGAGACATGTGAGGAAAAGGGTTGAGGTGAACGGGAATGAGACATTGGGAATCTGAGGTTAGGGAGGGGCATGGTTTATATTTGGACAACTGGTGATACATCATTTCATGGATTGGAAGTGGAAAAGTTAGGGAGAATTTGTAACTCATAGGGATTGTAAACTGCAAGAGGACACCAGTGGCCCTCCTCACTCTTTTAGGCTGGCTTAATATTTTACATGAACTTTGCTATCTCTGAAAAAGGGAAGGTAGGAAGCCATTTGTACGATGTCCATATTCTGATATGCTTAAATGTGCCATGCCCTCATAGTTTTCGCTATGCTGTGCCAGGTGATACTTTATACTCCCTAACACTAGTTTGTTCCTGGAGGTGTAGGAAGCCTTCAACCTGTTTCCCCAAAGCACAACATGCTTGCTCATTGCTCTCTGTTTTGTTAAGGGATCACTCAATGCATGGGTATCTCCAATTATTGTTCTAGGATTCCAGTCAGATCACGTTGCTGAAAGAACTCTTAGATCTCTTGCAGGACATGGTGGTGATGCTGCTGTCCCTTCTGGAAGGTAAGGCTGTTGGGCATAATTATAAATTCACAGCTTCTTGTCTTGGTTGAGCAATTGCACTAGTCTCAATGTTCTTTCACATTTTCCTTCTGTCAGGTCTTTTGGATCAAGCTTAATGACAAATATTAAAAAGACAATCTCAGGAAAATGAATGGGAATAGATGAATAAGTGGGGGGAAGCAGGGAAGGGAAAGAAGGCTATATCCAACTGATTTCTGCCAATAGGAAATACATAAACACCTACAGAAAAAAACACTAACCTTTGTTCCCTCTCCTTTCTCGTTTGTTTTCAACTAGGCTGCAATAAGCTTTGTATCCATGCCATCTAATAGGGAACTGTCTTAGGCTTCAAGGGGATGGTAATAGTATCACTTATTCCTTTATACTCCTCTGGTACAGTTGCTCTGGCACTGTGCCAAAGGAGAGGGCCTGGCATAGATACCAAGCTACTCCATTTCATTTATTCCTTCTTCTATTGCTGCTATCTCCCTTGTTTCTTAGTGGAACATCTATTCTGACTTGATTTACTCCCACATATTTCCATATCTTACTCCCAGCATACAGTTTAGTATATAATCAAGTAATTGACTCGATTGGCCTCCAAGTTTCCTGAAAATAAATAGCTCCTTAGAGGGACAATGTAGCATGTTGGAAAGAAGCATCATTTTATTGAAGATGGCTTATACTGACTTATGAGAGCTGATCTTTAAATTTTAGTGTAAGGAAAATATTTATAGCACTATGGGAATGTGAATAGTTACTTTTACCTGGTCAGTTGTATCATGATTCAAATACAACAACATATGTGCTTGTGTATCTGCTTATCTTGCCTCACAGGAAATGTCGTAAATGGAACCATTGGCAAGCAGATGGTTGACACCCTTGTGGAGTCATCTACCAATGTAGAAATGATCCTGAAATTCTTTGATATGTTCCTAAAACTGAAGGACTTGACCAATTCAGATGCCTTCAAAGAATATGACCCAGATGGGAAAGGAATTATCTCCAAGAAAGAATTCCAGAAAGCCATGGAAGGGCAGAAACAGTATCCTCAGTCAGAGATTGAGTTCCTCCTCTCCTGTGCAGAGGCTGACGAGAATGAAATGTTTAATTACATTGATTTTGTGGACAGGTTCCATGAGCCAGCCAAGGACATCGGGTTTAATGTGGCTGTGTTACTAACCAATCTTTCAGAACATATGCCCAATGATTCCCGCCTACAGTGTTTGCTGGATCCAGCTGAAAGTGTCCTGAATTACTTTGAGCCATATCTGGGGCGCATCGAGATAATGGGTGGAGCCAAGAAAATCGAACGTGTTTACTTTGAGATCAGCGAGTCTAGCCGAACACAGTGGGAGAAACCCCAGGTTAAAGAATCCAAACGACAGTTTATCTTCGATGTTGTCAATGAAGGTGGGGAACAGGAAAAGATGGAATTATTTGTAAACTTCTGTGAAGACACAATCTTTGAAATGCAGCTGGCATCCCAGATCTCTGAATCTGACTCAGCTGAAAGGCCTGAAGAGGAGGAAGATGAAGGAGAGTTTTCTTGTGTAGTAGAAGCTGAGGAGGATGAAGAAGAAAACAAATCATTGGAATCTGCTTCTGCATTTGCCACAGCCTGTGTCTCAGTGAAGAAAAATGTGGCCAGTTTTCTGAAAATGGCCAG
Organism: Phalanger gymnotis; assembly: GCA_028646595.1. Classification (NCBI taxonomy): domain Eukaryota; kingdom Metazoa; phylum Chordata; class Mammalia; order Diprotodontia; family Phalangeridae; genus Phalanger; species Phalanger gymnotis. The sequence goes on along the minus strand of CM053624.1, from coordinate 144,771,783 downwards.
TCTGAGAAACCTCAAGAAGCAATATAGGAAGGTGAAGAAAATGACTGTCAAAGAACTGGTTAAAGTGTTTTTCTCTTTCTTCTGGATGTTTTTTGTGGGATTGTTCCAACTGTTCTTCACCATTGTGTGGGGAATCTTTCAGATCCTCTGGAACACTGTGTTTGGGGGTGGCTTGGTAGAAGGAGCAAAGAACATCAGAGTAACCAAGATCCTTGGTGACATGCCTGACCCTACACAGTTTGGCATCCATGATGATGTTATAGAAGCAGAAAGGGCAGAAGCAACTGAGCAGAGCATCACAACTGAACTAGTGCACTTCGTAAAGGGTGAGAAGGGAGAGGCAGATATCATGTCAGACCTCTTCAGCCTACACCCAAAGAAAGAGGGTAGCACAAAGCATGGTCCTGACCCTGGCCTTGGGGATCTCTCTGAGATCATTGGAAATGATGGGCCTCCCACATTAGAGAGCACAGTTCAGAAGAAAAGGAAAGCACAGGTAAAGCATAATCCATTTCTCTTACCTTTCTTCATCCCCAGAAGTGCTAATGTACCTCCTACTAGCCACTGCAAACTGTCCCTACTAAAGCCAGTAGCTAAATAAATCAACTACGTTTTAGATTGCACTGATCTCGGGATACTAAAATCCTGGAAACCTAAAACGTAGGAAGTTCCCACTGACTGGAGAGCTTTCATCATGCACCATGGTCTATGGTGTTTACCTTGTATTCCCTAACCCTATCACAGCTTCCCTATCTTTGGTGGGAAGCCACATTTAGTTCTAATTGAATGCCAGAATTTAGACAGAGTGAATTTTGAAACAAAGCAAGACACAAAAGGAGGCTTGTTGCCATGAGATAGTACATCTGCAGTGACTTAGAAGATGCCTCCCTTTTAAAAAGCTGTGGTTACTACAGTTGACTTAGGCTTTCAAGATATGTTAACACATCCAGGACCCCATTCTTATCAGAGGAAGATGACTCATTTTTTACCTTTGTGATACTACTGATATCTTTCAGGTGAGCTAATGTAGGTTAAGTGCTTCAGAAATCGTGTAGACTTTACTTATATGTGAACAATTGCTATTATTATTAATATAACATTCCTACTTGTATGGAAAACCAGCCAGCCAGAGAAAAGGGGAGAAAGTAAGGTATCCTGTTTGACTGTTACTTTTTTTCTAGGCAGCAGAAATGAAAACCGAAAGTGAAAGAGAAAGAAAAGCCGAATCTGAGAAGGCAGAGTGAGTTCTGGTTGACGTCTTCTTGATGTTTCCTGTTCTAGTAGTATTGGCTAATAACCAAGAAATTCATCCCACATCCATGCTCAGTGATGAAAAAATCAACTAGCATTTTTCCTAGGACTGAGGACCTCTCTGGCTTTCATCTTCTCTTGATCATTTTCTTCTGTTCTACAACCTCCCCTTTTATCTTCTAGTTGGTTTTACACACTCACCCCTCCCCACTTCGTACAATCCATTCTTACCTTTCTCTCCTTAATATTTAGATAACTTCTTCCCCTTCCTTCCATAAGAGCTTTGGAAATCAGACTTGGGAAGCTTCTAATGCACCTAAATTAGTATCACTGTGGCTATTGGTGCTGCAGGAAAGTAGACATTCAAACTGGGGGCACCTCTTCCTCCATGTCAGCTGTAATCATCATATTGCATGGAGTGTAAAGACCTTAAGTTCTCATGACGTCTCTTAACTTTCTCTTCCCCAGTGGTTTAGCCCAAGAATGAATCTTGTGTACAGCACTTAGCAACTTAAGAAAAATGTTTGAGAGAACCAAATACTAGATTAAGTGCAAAGGAAATGAGAAAAGAGGGGGTTAAAAAAAAGGATGAAGAAGGTATAGAATAAATGACAACTTGAAATAAAAGAAAATGACTATTTTTGAGCCAGTATTCCTGAGAACAGGCTGCATAACTCAAGCACAACTGCATAGATGAACCATCTAAAATTAAAAGAGCAAATAATAAGCTATACCAAAATAGCACCACACCATTCATTCATCATTCATTCAGTGAATATTTATTGAACTCCTACTGTGGGTGGTGCTGTATGGGATAAAGAGATGTATAAAACAGAGTTTCTGTCCTTAAGGACATTACCTGTGTGTCTCCTTCCTACCTAACCTAAATTTGCTTTGTGGGTAGTCTCTTTCTCTCATTTGTGATCTTTCTGAGCCTGACATTCCTAGCTAATCTGAGCTAAGTTGGTTTCTTATTATCCCTTTATAGTATGGAAGATGGAGAAAAGCAAGACAAAGTCAAAGAAGAGGAGCAACAAGAAGAAGGCCTGGGTGGGGAAAGGACCAAGAAGAAGCGCCGTCATGGCCAAAAGGAGGAGAGACCTGAAGCATTCATGGCCAATTTCTTCAAAGGTCTAGAAATCTATCAGACCAAAATGTTGGTAAGCACTTCTCCCAACATACATAATTTACATCTGCTTCAGAATCTGATTCCAGTTGGATTCCTCATTCCTCTGGAATGAGCCCAGTGCCCAGTGGAACACAGAGTGCTTACCCTCTACTTCATTTTCACCATGTGGTTACCATTTCTTCCTTCTATCCCCATTCATTCTCTTGTTTCTTCCCATTTTATCTCTTTCCTTTTTTAGCACTGGGGAAGGAAGAAAGACAAGAAAAGGGAAAAATAGCAAGTGGCTATCTTCCATGTCTGGCACATAATACTCACTTAATAAATGCTTGTTGGTGATTGATTTTGTCTTTGGAACTCCATGCCATTTTGGCTTCATTTCTCTCCAAGACGACAGGAAATAGTCCTCACATATATAATGCTTTCCTACGTATTTGGGAAACCTTAATACATAGAAAGAAATCCCCTGTAGGTTGTGTTTCATTTGGAAACTATCACTCAGAATGATATATTTTGTTATACAAAAATGTTATGAAGCTTCTGGGTGGGGGGGGGAACCCGCGGGCTGTGAAGTTTGGGGTCAAAGGGCTGCACTTGAGGACCTAGAGGGCCACATGTGGCCTTAAGGCCACAGGTTCCCCACCCGTAGACTAACCTATTAAGTTAGTACTAAGTTAGCTGATAATATAGCTGATCTATAGAGTTCTCTACAACCCAACTAACCTTCATAATATTGTAATGATGAGAAAGTACTTTTGAGGTCTAACTAGAGGTTCGAGGAGGCACATTTTTCCTGCTTACCCTAAATGCAACAGGGATTTTTTTTGGCTTTGAGCTACTACTATTCCACACTTCAGCTGTCACAACTCCTTGTAGGGATACTGATAAATGCTGCCAGGGTTTACACTGGGGAGGAAAATAGAGGAAGAAGAGAGGTGGGGACTCTAGCAACCAATCTGCCAGCAGCCTTGGACACTTAGCTTCCTTGTAAAGGGCAAGTCCAGAGCAAGGTTTCTTCAAACACAGTGTCTAAAAATCACTCTCTGGCTGCTCCAAAGTAAGCTATGTGGGATAGGAAGACCAGGATACTTCTAGAAGAGTAACCTATGCAGGTGTGACTAGATATGTGAAGATTTTAACCTAGTGAGATTTTTTAAATGACTATGAGAAAGAAAAAGAATGGATAGAAGAGATGAGAAAGGAGTAAAATGTCTCACCTTCCCTTATCTTCCCACCTCTGTTCTCATATATTTTCCTTTTCTTTCCAGCATTACCTGGCCAGGAATTTCTACAACCTGAGATTTCTTGCTCTGTTTGTGGCCTTTGCCATCAACTTCATCCTGCTCTTCTACAAGGTAAAGCTTCCTTTGTTCATTCAAAGATTATTTATTTGCTGTACGTCCATGGAGTACAAGAAGACATGCCAGGGACCTTCCTCCAGGCACTCCACCACTTGAAAAGCTTCCAGGTCTTAAAAAAAAGTGTCATTTGCCAAAGGGCCTGACACTTGGTTTTAAAGAATTATAGACTTTGGAAGTGGAAGGCCTTACTGGCCATCACATTCAATGAATCCCTTTATTATAAAAGAATCGCTTCCATAACGTGTCTGACCACTGGGCATCCAGTCTTGTTTGAAAACTTTAAATAAAGTCTCCAGAGCCCACTACTTCTTAATTACCTATTGGGAGGTTTTTTTTTTCTTCACATTAAGCCTAAATGGGCCTCTTTCCAGCTTCTATCCATTGTTCTGAGTTCAGCCTTCCATGGCCAAGAAGAATAACTTTCTTCCATATGATAGCTCTTCACGTGCAAGAGACAGATACAGTATCTCCCCACATGTTCTCTTCTCCAAGCTTAATATCCCCAGCTCCCTCAGTTGATCTTTAAATAACATGAATTTGAGGCCTTCACAACCTTGGTTACCCACTTTTTGAATACCCTCTAACTTAGTAATATGTGCTTACTGAAATATGGTCCCTAGAACAGAACACCACTATTACCTCCTCATTCCTGGAATCTTTGCCTATATTAATG
>CM053624.1:144704683-144767272 GCA_028646595.1 Phalanger gymnotis | reverse complement strand
TGGTCACTGTTTGTCTAGTTTATCTTGTTTATAACAGGTGTACTTTCAGCGCTTCCTTTGTCTCACGGCCATGATGTTCCTTTCCCTTACCCTTGACATTCCTCCAAGGGCTACAGGGGTCCAATCATACCAGAGGAATGAACAGCACTGTTAACCCTTTAGAAGTTTGTTCTTCCAAGAGGGCCCTAACAATTCTGATTGAAGTTATATCTACTAAAAATCCAGATCTTTTTTTTAAATGAATTTCTATCTATTTGAAGCTCCCTAATGCTGGACTTATGAAATGGATTTTTGAATGAAGCTTAAAACTTTGTTTTTACTATGAATTTCATTTTATTTGACTTAGCCCATTGTTTTTTAGCCTGTCTAGGTATTTTCAATCCTGACTCAGGGAATGCTTGCTATCCTTCCCAAATTTGAGTCACTTGAAAATTTGGTAAGCATATCACGAATTCATTTATCCAAGGCACAAATGACTGATATTAAACATCTGAGAGCCAAGCACAAATTCTTTGGAACTTCCCTGAAGACGTCTTCCAAGCTATTGATTACTCTATGGCAGTTCAACAAATGGTGAATTAATCTAACTGTATTATGATCTAGCCCATATCTCTCGCTTTTTAAGAACAGCATGAGAGACTTTATCAGATCCATCGCAAAAACCTAAGGAAACTGTTTCTGTAGCATTCCCTTAGTCCAAGAAGGGTAGTACAAGCCTATAATCCCTACCAGTGGGGAGGCTGAAGCTGGGAAATTACTCGAGTTCAGAAGTTCTGAGCTGCAGAGAGCTAACCCAGTTGAGCGTAGCCAATCAAGTGTCCATGTTAAGTCCCCTACCCAGATGCTGAGCCCCTGGGATCAGGGGCCATGAGGCTGCCTCAGGAGAGGTTGAACACCTGGCCCAGGTGAGAAACAGAACAGGTCAAACCTCCTATGCCAGTCAGTAGATCAGTAATGAGATTAAGGCCCAGGGAGGCTACTGTACTTCTAGCCAAGGAAAGATAAGGAAACTCAATCTCAAAAAAAAAAAAAACCCAGCACATTCTCCTGAAACACCAGTTTAGTAACTTTGCCAACAAAAGGAATAAGGATAGTCTAGCATGTCCTGTTCCTGAAGAAGCCATAACAGCTTTTAATGATCATCACTTCTATTTCTTTGTGTTCACTGTCTTGTTAAAAATGTTCTAGAATGTTAGCCAAAATTCAGGTCAAGTTCACTGGCTTATAGTTTTCAGACCCCATTCTCTTCTCTTTTTAAAAACAATTGAGACATTTGACTTCTTCCGGTCCTGGAGTTGCCCTCCCATTCTCTACGATTTTATTCCACAGACACTGACTATGGCTCAGTGGTCACATCAGCCACTACTTCTATACTGAAGGCTGTAATTCATTTGAACAGTGACTTAATATCATCTAAAGCAATCAAGTGCTGTCTTCTTGTTCAGTTGTTTTCAGTCATGTCCAGCTCTTCATGACCCATTGGAGTTTTCTCGGCAAAGAGACTGGAGCAGTTTGCCATTTTCTTCTCCAGCTCATTTTACAGATGAGGAAACTGAGGCAGGAGTTAAGTGACTTGCCCACGGTCCCACAGCTAGTGTCTGAGGCCAGATTTGAACTTACAAAGATGAGTCTTCCTGACTCCAGGCTCAGCACTCTCTCCACTGTGCCGCCTAGCTGCTCAAATGCTCTCACCATCTATCTTACCCATATTTATTTTATTTTCCAATCCAACGATCATTCTCCTTGGTGGAAAAAACAAAGGTAAACTATCTTTATCCCACCCATCCATTTAGTGGTTATATTCTTTTTGACCTTCTTTTCCTCCAAATAGCAAAAATCAATAAAGTCCTTTTTTATTAGCCTTAGTTTTTTTCCCCAGCTTCAGCGCATTCTGAGCTTTAGCATTCTTTTCTGTTATTCTTACAGGATTGTGCTATGTTTTTGTATTCATCCTCTCTTACCTGCTCTTACTGGCTTCTTTCTTAGATTGTGTCTCCTGTGAATTTCCAGGTTTCTCAATTGCTATTCTTCCTATGTTTTCATAATTCTCTATGGTAGCTCATTTGGGGAACATATACATAGGCAGTTTACTTCCTTCCCTTCCCTTTCAGTTTATTTCAATTTTGTTGATGCCTTTTGTTTTTATACCATATATTCACTTCCTGATGCACATCTTTATTGGAGCCTTTCCCTGAAACAAGTTAAGTAAAACCAACAGACAAACCATTTATGTTGGACAGTGTATATAACATGCTGTAACTGTAGTCTCCCACCTCTCTTCCAACAGGAAAGATGTATTTCTTCATCTGTTCTTTAGGACCAAGATTGGTCATTACAGTTAAAAGTTCATTTTGTTTTCTGTGTTGTTTTCATCGATATGAGTGTAGTCATTATGTGTATTATTCTGCTTTTACTTTGCATTAGTCTTCCCACATTTCTTGTAATTCTTCATTTCTAATGGCACAACAGTATTTCATTATATTCATATGTCACAATTTGTTCATTATTATCCATAATCTATGGATTATTCCATAATCAGTGGTTCCCACTTTGTTTATGTCTTTTTTTTCTTTGCTACTATAAAAAGTGCTTCTATAATAATATAATGGATCTTTTTTTTTAATCTCTTTGGGGAATATACCCAGTGGTAAGTTAATTTGGTCAAAGGATGTGAATAGTTTAATGACTTTTCTCATATAATTCCAAATTGTTTCTCATAATGATTTGGCCATTCTTAGCCCCGCTACAATGGTTGACTTCCCATAGCACCACAGAAACTGACCTTTTCTGTTCTTTATCATCTTTGCCACTTTTAGGAATACAAGATGAAAGCTTGGAGTTGGTTTTTATTTGCATCAGTTTTTTTTAAAATTCAATATCCTTTGAATACTTATCCATATTAGAGTAGTTCTTGATCTTATATATTTTGTCAATTGCTTACATCAGACTTTAAATTATTAGAGATGTGGGATGCAAAGTTTTTTTTTTCTCAGTTAACTGTTTCTCTTCTTATTTTATCCACGTTAATTTGAGCAGAAGCTTTTTTGTTTTATACAATCAGAATTGTCCATTTTTTGAGATCGCCTCTTTCCTTTTTTTTGTTAAGAATGTTCAGCCTAAATATTTATGAAAGCTTTAGTCTTTTTCCCTTTAATTTTACAAAAATGTCTTTTTTACATAGGTCCCATATCTGTTTGGAAACTATTGTAATTTATCATGTTAAATGGTGGTCTAAACCTAAGTTCTCCCCAAACGTTTTAGTTTTCATAATTGTTGTTATCAAATAGCCACCTTTCTACTGTATTTGTTTTTAGAATTGAACTTTGCCCTAAATTATAGCTAATTATGCTTAGGTTACTGAAGCTATTAATAATCTTGATTAGTTTCATGGATGATTCTCCAGGGTTTCCAAGTAAACCATTTTATGATCCGCAAAGAATGATAATTTTATCACCTTTTTGCTAATATTTATACCTTTAATTTCTCCCTCATCCTTTTTCTAAAGATAGCTTTTCTAGAACTATGCCAAATAATGTGGGGTGGGGGAAGCAGGGCCTTCCTAATGCCACATTGCTCTTCTGTTTACATTCTTGTGACAAGGGGAGTGGGAAAGGCCCTAGGGAGGAGATAATACTTGCTTAGGCAAGTGCCTCTCTGGTGTGGGGTCCATTGCCCTAGATTTTTATACAGCTAGTCAAATGGGGCCTATATAGCCTCTCCAAAGTGAAAATTATTTCTGTGTTGATTTCTTGGAGCCACTGTAGCTGATACATCTGCATTTGACTTGGCTCCATGAATCGGCCTTGTATGTGAACCCAGAACTCAATGATGTCATGACCTCAATAGAATGCATTCTTTCTTATTATTCAGGCTGACCCCAGCAAAAGACTTTCACAATTTTCAACCCAAGTTATTTGGTAACAAGCACAGTTTTCAAATAAACTGACAATCATAAACAAAATACACAATTAACACTGTCTGCTACATTTATGTTTATTTCAGTAGAATGTAATCAGATTTTAACCTGTTAATATAAAATCAACTTTAATTCATTATTACAACTATGTCCTCACATTAATTGGCAAACTTGGGAATACTAATGACCATACTTCTTACACCTTTCAAAAGAGCGTGTGTGTGTGTGTGTGTGTCTGTCTGTGTGTGCGTTTGTGTGTGTGCATGTGTGTCTGTGGCGGGGGTATCTTGGACTAGGTAACTGAGGAGCCCTTTGAGGATGATTCAGAGGACTCCAACCTGTGGACTCCCTTCAATGAAGAGGAGGAGGAGGAAGAAGGGATGGTGTTCTTTGTCCTGCAGGAGAGCACTGGGTACATGGCACCAACACTGAGGGCTCTGGCCATCATCCACACCATCATCTCCTTTGTGTGTGTTGTGGGCTATTACTGCTTAAAGGTAAGTGCCTTCCCATTTTTATTCTGAATCTCTTCTTTTTTGTATGGGAGAAGGGGGTTTAACCTAAACTCTTTGCCCTGTAAAGGGCTAACAGAGATCTTCACACTCTACTTTCCTTCTGCCCTTCAAAGTGCTCTGTCCTCAAAATCATCCCTTCTTTCAGGTAAAATTTAGGGAAAGCAAAACTTAACTCTGGATCAAACATCTGACAAGGTTCAAGTAATTAATCATCAAGCATTTATTAAGTGACAAATATGTGCCAGGCATGGCGCTAAGTACAGTGTTCTAAGACAAAAGTGAAACTGCCTCTGAACTTACAATCTACTTGGGGGAGATGAGATGCATAAACAAACAGGTCTACAAAATAGACATAGTGTTATTGGGAGTATGGGGGGAACTAATTGAGGAAGCAGGAAGAATCAAGAAAAATTTCATGTAGAAGGTGACACTCAACTGAGTCTTGAAGGAAACTTAAGAGTCTAAGAGGTGGGGCTAAGGACAGAGTGAATACTAGACATAGAAGACAGAAAAATGGAATGATGGGGTATGATGAACAATAACAAGCTCCATATGACTAAATGGCAGAGTGTTTGAAAAAAGTGTAACCTGTATTAAGTCTGGAAAGGTAGGTTGGGTCTTGAAGGGCTTTAAATGCTAAACCAAGGAGTTTATATGCACTTCTAGACATAATATAAAGCTACTGGAGTTTACTGAATAAGAGTACCTGAACATTAGAAAAGTCAACTTGGCAATTGTGTAGAAGAGTAAGACTTCAGGACATGAAGCCATTTGATGGACTCTTGCAGTAGTCTAGGCAACAGGGCCAAAGAGTTCAGTTTGGCGTGAGATTTGTATTTCACCTTTATATTTCTATCTCTAACACATAACAGGTACTTAATAAATGCTTGTTGATTGACTGAGACCACTGGAAACAATGTAAACTTCCCAGGAATAGACCAGAGCCAGATAAATATCTTCAGAGTAGTATGGCAGAAACATTGAAAAAGGCTATTTATTGGGCTTTGATCCCACATGGATTGCCTATTTCTAATAACTAAGTTTCCAATATAAGCAAATCATAAATTCCCATCCATATCGCTATTCCAAAAGAAGAAATTCTGCCCCAGATGTTTGAAGGATTATTGTGGAAATAACTGAATGGAGAAGTAGCTTTGATTAGGAATTCTTTCCCTGACTCCCGTCTTCTTTAATTTTTCAGGTCCCTTTGGTGGTGTTCAAAAGGGAAAAAGAAATAGCCAGAAAGTTAGAGTTTGATGGTTTGTATATCACTGAGCAGCCTTCAGAAGACGACATCAAGGGGCAATGGGATCGCCTAGTCATCAATACACCGTGAGTAGCTATCTATAAAAGGGGGAAGAAGAAAAAACAAGGTCTCTGATGCTACTTTTTTATCACACTTCAGAACATAAATACAAATTTGGGCAGAGTTTCTGTTCCTTAGACTAGCCTAAGCTGGTACTGAAATAAGTCAACAAGCATTTATGAAGCACCGACTATGTGCCAGAATCTGTGCTAGGGATACAAGGAAAGGCAAAAGTCTCTGCTCTTAAGAAGGCACAACCCAATGGAGAAAACAACATGAAAACTATGTACAAACAAGATATATGCAGGATAAATTTGGTTAAATCTCAGAGGAAGGCACTAAGGTTAAGTAGAACTAGGAAAGACTTTTTTTTGTGGAATTTGGATGAGACTTGGAGGGAGAGAAATTTATATTTGATTCTAGAAAAAAGGAGTCACAGGAGTTTATTGAATGAGGAGGCTGATTTGGGCAGTCCTGCACTTTAAGAAGATCAGTCTGATAGGTGATCATAGGATGGTGTTTCAACAATCCGGCTAGCAGCTGTTGTGGGGGTGAAAGACTAACACAAGCCCAACAACAAGAACGCTACCAGCATGCTGCAAAAGCCCAGGTTCTTTTGACCTGCTTTACTAAGGAAAGCAACGTTAAGGGGTTGACGAGCTTACTTTAATTCAGCACACAAATACCATTCACTTAGTCCAGGGGAAAAAGCCAGCACCCTGAACTTGAGAGAAAATACAAACAAATTACAAACATCAACAGACAGATGTTGTCTGTTTCAAATCCCAATACATAGTTACCAGAGTTTAACAAAGTCCCAGCCTGGGGGTTTACGAGCTGGAGGGCTCTTAGCTACAGCTGCCTGGAGTCTCCACATCAGCACATGGCCAAGAGTGAGAGCCCTAAGCAAATGGCTCTGTTTTCCCTTTTTTATACAGTTTCAGACGTTATCAAATGTCATCTGAATGACCAGAACTTAGGCTCCTATGATTTGGCTGTGGAGTTAGCACCTCCCCTTAGGATCCTGGGAGCTTCATACCCACATAGGCTTAGCACCTAGTAATTAGGGGTTTGGGGCAAACTCAGGAGCGAAGACATTTAATTAATCATTTTAAAACAGTAAGAAAGTCCCAACTTAATTGATATTACAGAAGGACTGGAATGGGGAGGAACTTGAAATAAGGAGACCCACCAACAGGCTATTGCAATAATCCAGGCATGAAGTGACAGGGGGCCTGCATAAGGCTGGCAACAATGTCAGAAGAAAAGTTAGAAATGATAAGACTTAGCAACTGATTGAATGTGGGGATGAGGAGATTAAGAAGTTGAAGACAGTAACTAGATGACTGGGATAACAGTGTGACACTTAATAGGAAAAAACAAGGGTTCGGGGGGAAAGATCTTATACTCACTTTGAGATATGTTAAGTTTTAAGAAGCCTATGAGATTTCTAGTTTGACATGTCTAGTAGGCAGCTGGAGATGAGTCTGGAGGTTAAGAGAGAGTTTGAGGTGGTTAAATAAATGAGTCATTTGCATAAAGATGATTATTCAATCCATGGGTGCTGATGGGATACTATAGAGGGAGAAGAGAAAAGGGTCCAGGATAGAACTTTGGGGGATAATAGATAACAAGCAGGTCTCCCAAAAATGTTTTTTTCAAGTGTCCTGGTGATACTAATAGTCTCTCAACTGATTTTAAATGTTCTGTGATTCTTTATTATTTAGCATTCCCTTTTCTGTGTGAGAATAAGACTGCCTGTTTCATACCTATTTCATGTTTGTACAATAGGTAACTTTTAGGGGGAGGGGCACTATGAAAGAATCCCAGGAAAAGTTTAAGTCAAAACTCTCTTGACTCCAAGTCTAGTATTATGTCTACCACTTTAATGTCTCTCCAGTAGATACAAACTACATATCTAAAAAATTTATAGCTATTATTCTGATTAGGATTTGTTGTAGTTTGTTGAGTTCTGAAAGGCATGTGGACCAAAATAAATGTGTACTGGGAAGAGGATATTTTTTGAGTATTTGGTATTTGTACCTATAAACAGTTAGGGAAAGCCTTCTACTTCATATTTTATGAACTACAGTACCATCTATTTCATTCAGACTTCTCACCTTCCTTTGGGCGATGCCCATGAGAGTTGGATGAAAACTCGGCAAAAGGAAACTGAGAAGGAATGATCAAATGGGTGGAGGGAGAACCAGGGGAGAGCAGTGTCAACAGAACCTAGAGAGAGGAGAGTATCAAGAACAGAGTGATCAGCAGAGTAAAAAGCTACAAGAGAGATTGAGTAAAATGAGAAAAGGCCACTGGATTTGCCAATCAAGAGATGTTGGTAACTTTGGAAACCACAGTTTGAGCTGAATGATGAGGTTGGAAATCAGGCTGTAGGGTTAAGAAAAGAGGAAAGGATATTAAGATTGCTCTCCTCCTTACAGTCACAGACAACTAAGAAATGTAGTCCCTCACAAAACTATTCATTAGCATCTAAGATCTGTCTTTGTTGTACGTAGCATTATATCTGAGAACTGATGGTGAGAAACCTCCCTTTGGCTTCTGAGACTAACTCCCACTTCTTTAATAAAGTACACAGAACCCAAGGTAAACTGTATGAATAATTGGAAGGAATATTATCATGAAGTAGCTGAGCAAATCTGACTAAGTCCATGGAATCAAGTACAGTAGCAGCTTTTCCTTAGCACTACTCAGTGCATGAACTAGATGGCCTTCAACCAAAGTCATCGACCCAGGAAGAGGGACTAAACTCATCAGTGTGCCCTAGGCCTGCAACTGTTGTAAGCTTTGTCCCTTCGACTGGATTGTCCATCCCTGGAAGGTATAGACATGCCTTTACTTCCATTGTTATGTCCTACACAGTATATGTATTCAGGAACTATTTGTTGACTAATCCTAGGAGTGGGGAACCTACAGCCTCCGGGCCATATGTGGCCTTCTAGGTCCTTGGGTACAGCCTTTTGACTGAGTCAAAGTTTTACAGAGCAAATCCTTTTATTAAGGGGATTTATTCTGTGAAGTCAAAGTGCTGACTTGAGAACCTAGAAGGTCACATGTGGTCTGGAGGCTGCAAGTTCCCCATCTCTACCCTAGGACCTTTGGAGAAGAAGTGAGATACCAATAACCCCCCCCCCTTTCTTGTGGTAAGGTGATATTAAATCTCCTTTAGTTACATATAGTAAACTAAGTGACCAGTCAGTTTTCTACACCTTTTGAAGTCCTTTTTAAAATTTTTTGACTATAATATACTTTTCAGCTGAGAAATCATAGTTTTTTTCAGTCTCAAGGAATCAGGGACCCTAAGGAAAAGTATTATTTCCAGTCCCAAGGAAGGACTGGTAAGGGCCTGGGTGCAGACCAAGAGAACAGTGACCACATCTCTCCACAGATTACACCAGTTTGGAAGCACCAATATTAACAGAAAGTTCCAAATCAAGAAATAGGGTGGGAAAATGAGCAAACAACAAAAAAAGAACCTTACCATAAAAAAGCTACTATTACAGGGAAGATTAAGATATAAACTTAGAAGTAGACAATGAAATCAAAATAACAACAAGGAAAGCCTCAAAAAAAATTTGAATTTTGACACAAGGTGGAAAATCTTTAAAAAAAATTTCGTAATAAAATAAGAGTGCTAGATGAAAAATTAATTAAAGAAAGCAAAGGAAGAAAATTATGAAAAGACAATCAATAGCTTGGCAAAAAAAACACTGATGAAAATTATTCCTTAAAAATTAGAATTGGGCAAGTAAAAGAAGCTAATGATTCCATGAGATATCAACAAACAATAAAAACAAAATCAAAAGAATGAAGAAATAGAATAAAATGTGAAAAATCTCATTGGAAAAACAATTGACTTGGAAAATACAGGAGAGGTAATTTTTTAAAAGTGCTAGAACACCAGAAAGCCATGATCAAAGAAAGAGCCTAGACATAATATTTCAAAGAATTATCCAGGAGGAGGAGCCAAGATGGCAGAGTAAAAGCAGGGATGTGCTTGAACTCTCCCCTAAGTCCTTCCAAATACCTATAAAAATGACTCTAAACAAATTCTAGAGCAGCAGAACCCACAAAATGACAGAGTGAAATAAATTTCCAGTTCAAGAGAACCTGGAAGGTTGACACGAAAGGTCTGTTGCACCAATCTGAGACAAGAGCATAGTCCATTGTGGGATGCGCTGGCACAGATGGGGCTCTAGCAAACCTGGAGCAGGCCTCAGGGAACTAAATCACTGGCAGTTGTGGTGGTTTCCAGACTTCTCAACCCACAAACACCAAAGACAACTCAGAAGGTCAGTAGGAAAGGTCTGTCAGACCTAGGTGAGAGAAGAGCAAGGTTCAGCCACAGCTCCAGCCCTGGGCCCGAGGAGCAGCAGCAGTAACTGCTTCCAGAGCTCTCAGCCCACAGATGGTGGGGGGATCAGGTGGCTGATAAGAGGGGGATTGCAGGGATCCTTTTGCTGGTGCTGAGATAGGATTCTCCTGCTTTGCCCTGCTTGGATCTGGGTCACAGCCCTGGGTGGAGGTCCTGCGGCAAGGAAGAGTACTGGTGTGGCAGAGCTTGTGGCAGTGGTGGAAAGGGAATCCTCCTCACAGTACAAAGGCAGAAAAGAGTGCTTGTGGTCATTCACAGAACAGAGCACAGACTAGGAGAGGAGTAAACACCTCTCCTTTCATCATAGAACCTTGGAAGAACTGAAAATTTACAAGTCCATAGAAATATCTCTGAAAACAGCATCACAAAACCCCTGAAGCTTGGGATAGTACAGCCTCCACACTGGACGCAGAGTCCTACCTTAACAAAGAGCTAAAAAGTCAAGTAATTGGGAAAATGAGCAAACAGCAGAAACAAAATCAGACTATAGAATCTTTGATGACAAGGAAGATCAAAACATACAACCAGAGGAAGACAACAAAGTCAAATCTCCTACGTTCAAAGCCTCCAAGAAAAATATGAATTGGTCTCAGGCCATGGAATGGCTGAAAAAGGATTTTGAAAATTAAGTAAGAGAAGTAAAGGAAAAACTGGGAAGAGAAATGAGAGCGGTACACAAAAATCAAGAATTATCAAGGAAAACTGCCCTGATATACTAGAACCAGAGGGTAAAATTGAAAATGAAAGAATCCACCAATCACCTGAAAGAGATCCCAAAATGAAAACTTCCGGTAATATTTGTAACCAAATTCCAGAGCTCTCAGGTCAGGAAAACCTCAAGCAGCTAGAAAGAAGCCTTTCATCATGAAACCACAGTCAGTATCACACAAGATTTAGCAGCTACATTAAAGGAGTGTAGGGCTTGGAATATAATATCTCAGTTTAAAGACAGATACTATATAGGTATGTATGGATGCATGCTTAATTGGTAGTGGAAATCTATCTTACCCAAAAGGGAAGAAGGAAGGAAAAGGTATAAGAGGAAGGCGGGGGGGTAGTGTTGGTGATGAAAGAGAGGGCAGATAAAAGGCAGTGGTCACAAGCAAAACAGACTTTATAGGAAGGACAGGATAAAATAGGTAAACCCACATAAATCATCATCACCACTTCTACATATTACCTACAAAGCCCAACAGCAAGAGATATAAAGAAAAATTCCATTTAAAGTAACTGTAGACAATATAAAATATTTGGGAGTCTAGCTGCCAAAACAAACCCAGGAACTATATGAACACAATTACAAAACACTTTTCACACAAATAAAGTCAGATAAATAAAGTCAGATCTAAATAACTAGAAAAACATCAGTTGCTCATGGGTAGACTGTGCTTATATAATAAAAATGGCAATTCTACCTAAACCCATTTATTTATTTAGTGCCATACCAATCAAACTACTAAAAAATGATTTCACAGAACTAGAAAAAATAAAACGCATCTGGCAGAACAAAAGGTCCAGAATATCAACAGAATTAATTAAAAGAAGTGCAAGGGAAAGTGGCCTAGCCTTACCAGATCTTAAATTGTATTATAAAGCAGTAATCATCAAAACTACTTGGTACTGGCTAAGAAATAGAGTCGTGGCTCAGTGGAATAGCTTAGGTACACAAGACACAGTAGTCAATGACTAAAGTAGTAGTCAATGACTATAGTAATCTTTGGGGGGGGGGGGTTTGGAGAGAGGAAGGCAGGGTAATTGGGGTTAAGTGACTTGTCTAAGGTCACACAGCTAGTGTGTCAAGTAGCTGAGGCCGCATTTGAACTCAAGTCCTCCTGACTCTAGGGCCAGTGCTCTATGCACTGTGCCACCTAGCTGTCCCAGTAACCTAATTTTTGATACACCCAAAGAGTCCTGGTTCTGGGATAAGGAGAAAATTTAAAACTCAAAATCTTATAAAAGTGAATGCAGAAAACTAAAAATAAATTTAAAAAAATTTTTTAAAAAGAGAAGGATAAAGAGAAGAAAGTAAGATCGAGAGAAACGCACAGTTAGTAATCCTAACTATGAATGTAAATGGGATGAAATCACTTTGTAAAACAGAAGCAGACAGCAGAATGGATTAGAAAACAGAATCCAACATTATATTTTATACAAGAAGACACACAGCTAAAATAAGGGGCTAGAGTAGAATCTCCTGTGCTTCAACTGAAGTAAAAAAGGCAAGGGGTAGCCTGAGAGAAAGCAAAAGCAAAAATACACCTAATGAAAAGAGATAATAGCAAGGAAACTACATTTTGCTTAAAAGGTACCATAGACAATGCAGTAGTATCAATAGTAACCATCTATGCACCAAATATCATTCATAGCATTTAAATTTTTAAAAGAAAAGTTAAATGAGTTACAGGAAGAAATAGACAGTAGAACTATATTGGTAGGATATCTCAACTTTCCCCTCTCAAAGCTAGATAAATCTAACCATAAAATAAGACAGAAATCAAGGACATCAATAGAATCTTAGAAAAGTTAGATGCACTAAACCTCTGGAGAAAATTGAATTGGAATAGAAAGGAATATTCCTTTTTCTCAGCTGTACATAGCACCTTCAGAAAAATTGAATTACTGGGGCATAAAAGCCTCACAACCAAATGCACAAAAGCCGAAATATTAAATGCACCCTTTTCAGACCCTAATGCAATAAAGGACCATGGAAGCATGGGTTAAAAGTCCACTGGAAACTAAATAATCTAATTCTAAAGAATAAGTGGGTCAAAGAACAAATCATAGAGAAAATCAATAATTTGTTAAAGAATACAACAATGAGAACATTCCAGAATTTGTGGGATGCAGCCAAAGCAGTACTTAGCGGGAAATTGATATCTCTTAATGCATAAATTAATAAATGAGAGAAGACACATATCAACGAATTGGGCATGTAACTAAAAATACTTTAAAAAAAATTAAAAATCCCCCATTAAACACCAAAATAGAAATCCTGGAAATTAAAGAAGAGATTAATAAAACTGAAAGTTTAAAAAAAATTGAACTACTAAATAAAACTAGGAAGCTGATTTTATGAGGGAAAAAATAATAATAAAATAGATCAACCAGTGGTTGATTTAACAAAAAAAAAAGAAAACCAAATCACTAGTAATGAATGAAAAGGGTGAATGTGTACCACAAAGGAAGATGAAATTAAAACAATTATTAGGAGTTATTTTGCCCAATTATATGACAGTAAAACTGACGATCTAAGTGAAATGGATGAATATTTACAAAAATATTAACTGCCCAGATTAACAGAAGAGGAAATAGAATACTCAAATAATCCTAGCCTAGAAAAAGAAATTGAACAAGTCATCAATGAGCTCCCTAAGGAAAAATTCCTAGAAACAGATGGATTTACAAATGAATTCTACTAAACATTTTAGGAACAATTAATCTCAATACTATATGACCTATTTGAAAAAATAGGTAAAGAAGGATCTTACCAAATTCCTTTTATAACATATGAGTTTGACACCTAAACTAGAGCGAGCAAAAACAGAGAAAGAAAACTATAGATCAATTTCCTTCATGAATATTACTGCAAAATTTTTGAATAAAATGCTAGCAAGGAGATTACAGCAATATATTATAAAGATCATACACTCACCAGCAGGTAGAATTTATACCAGGAATGCAGGGCTGGTTCAATATTAGAAAAACTAAAATCATCACACTAACTGATGGAAAAAAGCCTTTTACAAAATATAACACCCACCCCTATTAAAAACACTAGAAAGCATTGGAATCACTGGAGCCTTTTTAAAAATGTTAAATAGTGTCTAACTAAAACTAAGAACAAGGATTATTTGCAATGGTAATAAACCTGAAGCTTTCCCAGTAAGATCAGGAGTGAAACAAGGATGTCCTATCAGATGATCTAACATTAGAAAATTACAAGTGCTGGAGGGAATGTGGGAAAATTGGGACACTAATACACTGCTGGTAGAGTTGTGAACTAGTCCAACCACCTGGGAGAACAATTTGGAACTATGCCCAAAGGACTATAAAATTATGGCCCAACAATAACACTACTAGGTCTGTATCCCAAAAAGATCAAATAAAAGGGTAAAGGACCTATTTGTACAAAAACATTTATAGCAGTTCTTTTTGTGGTGTCAAAGAATTGGACATTGAGGGGGTTGTCCATCAATTGGGGAATGGCTGAACAAGCTTTGACATATGATTGTGATGGGATACTATTATACTAGGGGCGTGGTTTTAGAAAAAACCTGAGAAGACTTATATGAACTCATGCCAAGTGAAGTGAACAGAACCAGGAGAACACTGTAAACACTATGAAAGACTTAGCTACTCTGATCAAGACAGTGATCCAAGACAATTCCAAAGGACCCATGATGAATAATGCTATCCAACAGAGAGAAAACTGACAAATGTTGAATTCTATTTGAAGCATACTTTTTAAAAACTTTATTTTTATTGTTTTATTTTGTATTTTCTTTTGCAACATGGCTAATATAGAAATATGTTTTGCATGACTTCACATGTATAACCTATATCAAATTGCTTGCCTTCTCAAGGAGGGGGAATGAACACGAGGGAGGGAGAAAATTTGGAACTCAAAATTTTTTAAAAAGATTGTTAAAAATTCTTACATGTAAATGGGAAATAATTAACAAAATAAAAAATAACTTAAAAAAAAAGAAATAGTGGCTCTGTGAGCTGAAGGAAAAAAAAGTCATCTTCAGCACGGTCTGGGCTAGCACCTTCTCTCCCATGAGAGACAAAATAGGATCAGCATCTCAAAGAAGTGTCACCTAAAGATGGGGTTCCAATTCCATTAATCCAACAGAGCCCACATGAGTTATGTTGAAGAAAAAGATAACAACAGTTCACATTTACAGTGTACTATAAGGTTTGCAAAGTACTCTCCTCACAAAATCCTTGTGAGATTGGTTCTATAAGTATCATCCCCATGTAACAGATGAAGAAACTGGGCTTAGAGAAGTCTTTTTGCTCAAGATCATGCAGTTTGTCAGAACTGAGATTTGAACCTAGCTTTTTCAAACTTCAAATTTAGGACACCCCCTGGAGTGCCCTATATATATATATGCCAGCAGATTGTAGTACCTCAAGGGGATCCTCTAGATTTCTCTCAAGCCTTTTGCTAGGAATTAAATATCTAGCATACACCTATTCTTATCTCAAGTCTACTGCAGACTTATTCTTAACCATTGAGTTAATGGAGGAAAACAACCCAGCAGCCTGTTCAGTTACCAGAGCAGAAATGAACAGACCAGTGGTGAACCCTAAAGAGTCAGTCAAAAGATGCAACCTTCACAAACCAAGCCTCTGCTAAGGCAGAAGGCTCCAGAATTGAAAAGCCAAGATCAAGATCCCTGAAAGGTCATTACAGTCATTTCATCAATCTAGATGGTTTCCCTGATGTTGAGAACTTCCCTCTCTCTTTCTCTCTCTGCTACAGGTCTTTTCCTAGCAACTACTGGGACAAGTTTGTAAAGAGAAAGGTATGTTCTATTAGTAGGGATTGATTATCTTGCCATAATGGAAATCTAAGATGATATTTTTTTACTTGGAAGAATTTGATGTGATTTCATTACTCCTGGGAAAAATAATCCATGAAGGAACTGTGCTCATGAGTCTGCATGTGCAAAATGATGGCTTTGTTCCTAGACACCCACATTCTAAAGAGTGCCTACACTTAATTGTGATATTTTTATTTATGGTCATTGTCATCTTTTGCAAAACAACCTCTTATCTCTCTCCAAAAAAGGGAAAATATCAGCTGGGATATATGGCAGTTTTTTCATATAAAAGTTGTGGAAGCTTAAATTTTCTATCATGTTTCTTTTTCTCTTCATCCCTTTTCATTTTGAGTCCTCTCCTGACCCCACAGAAAATTCAACCATGCTTTATAAAATCCCAAGAGATATTGAAACACAATCATCCAGTCCCACTGCCTCATTTTAAAGCAGAAAGTGGGTGGTAAATGTGTGACTGTCAGACTTATTTTGTCTTCCTTTTTTTTTTTCAGGTGATCAACAAGTATGGTGACCTCTATGGAGCAGAGCGTATTGCTGAACTTCTGGGTTTGGATAAAAATGCCCTTGATTTTAGTCCAGTTGAACAGACAGAACCGGAGGAGGCCTCTCTTGTGTCATGGTACTTAGATGAACATCTGTAACTAAAGAAGTTTGGTTAAAGCTGAACCATTTTTTCTCCCAATCCAACAAAGTTGAGTGGTGTTTTCTTTAGTGTGTAGCCATTAATTATTTTCAATCATAGGAGAGCCAAGGGGAAAAATGGTTAATAAGTAATTTAATACTTGTTTCACGTGCCCTTTCATTCCCCTTCCTGATTTAAGGTATCCTGTCATGGCTTTGGTTAATTATATGTGTAAGATATATAAAGGTGGGGAGGGGAAGGAATCCATGATAAGAACAGCTTTGGAAAAGTTAAAGATATCAGGTTCTTTGTGTTTAGGAATTACAATTTTTGAAAGTCCAATTCAAAGTACAGGATTTCTAACTGAATCATTCAGCATCTCCAGAGGAAAATATATATAACTTGATAAAACTCTGAATTGTGTTTCAGTTATTAAACATGGGAGAAAGAGGTTAACGTCCTCATTAAACACTTAACTAACTCTTGACATTTATGAGTTTGAAATTATTTGGTCCTCTTTAGGCTGAGCTCCATCGATATGAAGTACCATATCTGGAAGCTGGGAGTTGTTTTTACTGACAATGTAAGTTTTAATTACTTAAAGAAAAATAAGATTCTGCTCATTACTCCAATGGGTACATATACAGAAATCATCCTTTTAAAAAGCCCAAAGCAAAAGCTCAAGAAGCCCTTTGGGGTAATGGGCATCCAAGTAATGGAACAAAGGGTACTTGGAAAGATTGGATGGATTTCTTATCAGAGGATGCGGACCCAAAAGCTACCCAAGGATGCTTCCCCCTCCATTTACAGAACAGGGAAAGGCAGTTAATCCCCCAAACTTTGCTTTATTTGGCACTCTTTATGGTATCTCATACAGAGAACCCCCAGACCTAATGACACAACCATAAAATCTGTGCCCATGCAGTTCTTTAGCTTAATGATGAGACAATTGCCATCACCTCTCTAAAGTTTAGGTGTGATAATATTCAAATATCTTTGTCCAGTAGGTTTATCACAGCACATGGAAAAATTATTACAGGGTTTGAGGTACTACTTAACTTTTCTTCAATTGGACACTTTTCACAGTCCTTCTTATACCTGGCCTGGTACACAACCATGTCTATCCTTGGTCACTACAACAACTTCTTCTTTGCTGCTCACTTACTGGACATTGCAATGGGTTTCAAGACACTGAGGACAATTTTATCTTCTGTAACTCACAATGGCAAACAGGTATGAGCTACTAAGGAATAAGGTTTTTAATGATGTGGAACAGAAAGAAAAATGAAAGACCTGAGAGTGGGGTGCAAAAAAAACATGGTATCTTCAAATGAGAGGAGTAGGTGATGGGATAATGTAATAAGCAATCTAACAAAACAGTTATCACTCATAATTATCTAAAGAAAATATGAAATAATTTGTGCAAAGTACAAGTGATGAGAAAACACTATTTAAAAGTCAGCAATTAAGATCATTCAAAGCAGGACCTTATCATACAACAGATTTTTTGGAGGCAGTTGAGGTTAAATGATTTGCCCAGGATCACACAGCTATTAAGTGTGTGAAGCGAAATTTGAACCAGGTCCCCCTGACTCCAGGGCCAGTGTTCTAAGTACTGTACCTCTTAGCTGCCCCTTTTTTCCCCTGTCAGATAACATTCTTGAAGTATCTGATTTCACACTATATCCACTTTCTACTAACAAAGCTCCTCAACAGCTTTGACGAGATTGGATATTTCCCCATGAGCCCAAGGTTGGCTTTTATTTTTGAAATCTCAAAGAGGCCAATTTGGAGAATTTATTGTTCCAACCATCCACCTAACTTGTTTCCTTCCATCAGCTCCATACCGTGACTCAGTGTCCAGCTCACTAATCCTCCAAGTTTTGTGCACTTCCCTAGAAAGGATGAAGAGTGAGGCAGGACCACACTAAGGCTGAGCAGACTTTCCATTTGTTTAAGGTGAAAGAGATATGGAATATAAGAAAACAGTATGATACCAAGGAATAATAATAATAAATAAACAGAATATAGCACTTGAATATTTGCAAATATTATCTCATTCTTTCCTCACAACAGCTACAAGAAGTTTTGTTGTTGTTCAGTTATTTCAGTTGTGCCCAACTCTTCATGTGACCCCATCTGGGGTTTTCTTGGCAAAGATAATGGATTGGTTTGCTCTTTCCTTCTCTAACTTATTTTACAGATGAGGAAACTGAGGCAAACAGGGTTAAGTGACTTGCCCAGGGTCACACAGCCAGATTTGAACTCAGGAAGATGAGTCTTCTTGATTTCAGGCCTGGTACTCTATCCACTGCACCACCTAGCTGCCCTGGCCAAGGGAGGTACTTGCTATTATCATCTCCTTTTTACAAATGAGGAAACTGAGGCAGAGGTCAAGTGACTTTTCCAAGGTCACACAACTATAAAGTCTCTGAAGCAGGATTTGAACTCAAATGTTCCTGACTCCTCATCTGGTGCTCTAATGCACTACCTGTGGTTCAGGTCAGTTTTGTCACTCCTGGCCTCTGTGACCTTGGGCAATTTATATTATCTTTTAGGTCCTCAGAACTTGATGATCTCTAAAATTCCTTCCAGTTCTAATAATCAGTGAAATCCTCTCACTGTCCACAGAA
This sequence comes from Phalanger gymnotis, assembly GCA_028646595.1. Lineage (NCBI taxonomy): Eukaryota > Metazoa > Chordata > Mammalia > Diprotodontia > Phalangeridae > Phalanger > Phalanger gymnotis. The sequence continues at coordinate 144,748,317 of CM053624.1, read as the reverse complement.
TGGAAGTTTGGTGCTGACTCAAGGAACTTTGAATATTCCATGAAAATTCCTGAGTCTTGCAGAAAACTGAACATTAAGTACCTAATATGTGCATTCATATGGATCTTTTTTTCTTCATCTGCCTCTCTACTTGATGGTCCCATTTTGAGGTCTTTCCTCTTTTTCCTGCCCCACCCCAAACTCTCTGACTCCCCTTAGAACCAATTACCCAAATCATTACTATATATTTTCATCTCTTCTTTTTGGTCCTTCCTTGCCCTCTCTTTCAAGGACAGAAACAATTATTTGTCTTTGAGCTCTGCCTAAATAAGTCAGAGAAGACATAAGAAAAACCATTAAGACAGAAAAGATTCTAGTTCCTTTTCCTCTTTTCTCCTCCCATGCCCAGCTGGTACTAACTGTGGGACTTCTGGCTGTTGTTGTTTATCTCTACACTGTGGTGGCTTTCAACTTCTTCCGAAAGTTCTACAATAAGAGTGAAGATGAAGATGAACCAGATATGAAATGTGATGACATGATGACGGTAACAAGACTGTCTTAGGCTCTGCCTTGTTACACCATCTCCCTGGAAAATAAGGGTCTGTGAGTGGGTGTCTTGGAGAGTCAACTGGAGGAGCTTGGAGTTACACATTATAAGTCTTACTAAAAGTCTTAAGAAATTTTGGTAACGTAAATTTTACAAATAACTTTCTTTGACCACTAATCAAATTCTTACTGAGACTGAGAAGACCACTGCAGATTGATGAGTCATTAGTCCAGATTTATCTACAAAAATAAAGCAACTCTGGAAACGGAGCATTTTAACCAAGTTCATGTGGTCAATCTTTAGTCCTTGGTCTCCAACTGCTGGGGGATAGCCTTTTTTGACTTTAGCATTTTTTGCTTACTGAGACATTCTAAAGAAGTTTTATAAGTTTTTTGCATGACAAAAGCAATGGTCATGAAAGGGTGGGATGGTTTCAGGGTATATTCCCCAAAGGGAGAAAAAGTAAAAAGGCAAAACTGTGATTGAGCCAGGGAGGTAGTAGATCATTGGAGTCCTCAAGTCAAGTGCAAGGAAGAAAGATGTACCCATTATGGGGAAGCGATCTAAGTAATAATGCTGGCCTCTCCAGTATATCTTACCTATATTATGAGTATATGTCCTAAGTGAAATAGTGGCCGGAGAGGCTTACTTTCTTGGGGGAAAGTAGTCTTACAAAGCTGAAGCTTGATCTAGTTCTTGGAGTTCTTAAGCTAGAGACCATGGGCCCGCAGGAGGTTCTTAAATAGATTTATTGGGGAAGGGGACTATAAATTTTGATATGAAAAAAAATCACATCTTTATTTTCACTAACCTCTGAGATTTAACATTTCTTACTGGACTAGCAATAAGACTTCTTGGTCTTGGCCCTATGCTCACTGCTGTTATTCTTGGACAAATCGCTAGACTTTTCTAGGCCTCAGGTTTTCTCATTTGTCAAATGACACAGTGAACCAGATGAAAAGTCCTTTCCTATAGCACCCAACATTCTAGGTTCTAACCCCTATAATGCCAACTACTTTTTAAAAAGCAAGTACGGAGCCACAGACAAGTCTTCATTCCATGAGCCTCACTATCATCTCTCAACCCAAGGCTACTCTTTAAGCAGAAAGAGTTGTTTTCTCCAGGGGGAAAAAAAGAGCACTGCAACCTTGCTGACAGAATAGTAAGATTACGGTCAGCAAGAGGGTTGTTTTTAAAATGCCTAAGTCAAACTATGGACTCAATGAGACTGTTATACCGTAATATTTTTTTCTGATTCTCTGTAATCTCAAAATGAAACATGGGATTACTGTGCACCCCTGCATGGATAATTCAATTAATAAAAATCTCTTCAGACAATATTCTTTCATAGAACCTTTTTTCAACCTCTGAATAGACTCTACAAGACCAGATAGTGTCTTAGATGGCAGATGGCAAAATAAAATTGTTGTACCACTAAAAGTGATATTTGATCTGCTTCTGAAAACAATGTATAAACCCTGACTAGACTTCAACACTATGTAAGTAGCTAATGGCAGTGAATCACTAGAGTTATATTGGCAAGAACATCAAAGAATGTATTCTAGAGCATTCACCCCATGCATCACCTGAGTGGCACTTTCAGAGCATCCACTGAGTTCTGGCCTAGAACTTACCTGTCAAGGGCATCCTGAGCACTGCATGCTTACTTTTTTTTTTTAATTGAACTTTTCTAGTTTCCTTCTCTTTTAAAAAGCACTGAAGAAAAAGACAGCATTACCACTCTAGGAGTATTAAGCAGATACCAATAACTACAGAAGTTTTATCAACTTTTTCAGCATGAAGATGACAGATATCCATGCTTCAGAAACTTAATGCCCAGTTCCAGTGGCTAATTCACCTTAAGGAATGCCACATACTTTAAAAATCTGAGACATTGTTCTGGATTTGGACCATGCATAAAGTTTTAATTTTTAAACAGAATGACTTTATAGGAATTGACACCATCACACACCTAGATGCTACTAAGTTAGTACTAAGGGGATTTTAACCTTCCTACCTTGTCTATAAAGACAATGCAATATGCATATTAAATCTTGCTGGATATGGGGAGGGGGGTAGTGATTTTCTCACCACAATCTCAACATATGCTAGGAATTGGCAGACTTTGAAAAGTGGATATTGTGCCAAGATCTGATTACTTTGGGGTAGGAGGAAGGAATTTCAGTCCTATGGCAGCCCGCTCTTTGGCACATCTGGAAACAATTTTGATGAGTAGTGGTTGGGTAGAGGAAAGAGCGGTGGCCAGCCTTCGCACCAATAAATATCATCACAGGCACACAACCTAAGTTACTACTTAAGCCATACATAAAACTCAATTCCTTTCATTCGCTATCTTCAATAGGGTGCTTAAATCTCAAATAATGAATTTTATCTGAAAGCTCTCATCATTAATGTTGCCATCTTCTACTCTAATCATGCACATCACCTGTTTTGATTTTTAAAAATACTCCTTTTTCATCATAGCTTACACTGTCAAACCCTCTTCTTTTTCTAGTGTTACCTGTTCCATATGTATGTTGGAGTAAGAGCTGGGGGTGGCATTGGAGACGAAATTGAAGACCCTGCTGGTGATCCTTATGAAATGTATCGGATTGTCTTTGATATCACATTCTTCTTCTTTGTTATTGTTATCCTACTGGCCATCATTCAAGGTAGGATTGGCAATGATTCTGAATATGGAAAGGGTCTAATAAAACTCATCCTTTATATACATCCAAAGATATGGTCTAAATTGTTAGAACTTAGCTTGTGAATGTATTATAATTTGTTACTATATTATTTAAGGTTTATTCATAGACTCTATCCTTATACACAGATGCTCAGTGTCATTGATGGGTCACTTAGAAATATCCCTATGCCCCCAGTGCTGGTAATTATTGATTATTCCAACTTAACCAATGAGGCGGCTGAGGCCAAGAAAAGTCAAAAAAAATCAAGTTCTTTGTCAAGACATTAATAGTGATGAATTTAGGCTTTATTGCCTCCTTTTTCTACTGTATTATGGTAACTCTTGTTATCCCTTGCTTCCAGCCTGATTTGTATGGAAGTATTTTCAAGTAGCTGCTGAATGGGAAGACAGTTTTCTAGATATAAATTCATATTGCATGATAAGTACAAGTGAGTGAGAATCATATTCAGCATTCATCTATAAAGCAACAAGGTTTTTGTTTTTTAAAACATGGACGGTTTTTTTTTTTTTAATTTTCATGCTTATCCATCTATGGTAGTAATCCTAAGACCTTTGATGAAAAAGAAGTAGAATTTTACCATTTCCTCAGCTCTGGCATAACTTTATGCATGTGCATCAACTTATAGGACTTTAATTCTTTTTATAATTAAAATCCCAGGTCTGATCATCGATGCCTTTGGAGAACTGAGAGACCAGCAAGAACAAGTGAGAGAAGATATGGAGGTATGCTTTATAAACACAGTCTTAGAGTATAGAGTAGAGCTTTAGAACTGAAAAGGATCACAAAAATAAGCTAGTCACAGAGGGCTGAAATGAATCACCTATAGTCACATTTGTAAGCTAGGAGTAGAATAGGACTAGAAGCCTGGTCTCTGACTTTAAGACTCATACACTTCCCACTTCCTTATGTTATCTCCCTCAAGTTCAACTATGTATGCTTTTTTGTCTATCCAGAACCAACCCCATATACAATTATGAATGAGATAAAGCTTATTTTAGTGTCCTTTTAAGTGGCCCTCTTCTACCATCCTCCAGTGCCCTCATAGGATCATTTAGAGCAGGGAGGAACCTTAGAAGTCATGTAGTCCAACCCTTCTCATTTCACAGATGAGGAAACTGAGACCTACAGAAGTTAAGTGATTTGCCCAAAATAACACAGGATTAAAGTGATAAAGATCTGAACCTAGATCTCCTGACTCTAAGTCTTCATGTTACTTTCTGGATGCCTGCAGTGCCCCACCCAGGTTTGCCTACCCTGATAGCTTCCTGGTGCTCCAAAGCACCTTTTCCTCCCAACTGTGTTAAAAATCCTCCAGGAGGTATTTATATTTTAAGAGCAGTTTACTAAACCTCAAACAGTGAAAATTTTTAAGAGATATTTTAGGGCCTCCTTGAAATATTTTGTGTAGTGACCACTTATCAATAGGGCCACCATTGCTGGTATTTTTATATCCTCTTCCTTTTTTTCTAGACTAAATGTTTCATTTGTGGGATTGGCAATGACTACTTTGATACGACTCCCCATGGTTTTGAAACACATACATTACAAGAGCACAACCTAGCCAACTACTTGTAAGTACTTTTTTTAGATGTGGCATTTTTAAAGAGGGGAATTTGGACTAGAAATTACTACTAGAGTAGTAATTATTCAGTAAATATTATTAAGCACCTAAGTACTTGGCTCTGGGGATAAAAGTATAAAGAATCAAGCAATTAGGTTACCTTCTAATGGAGCATTCTGGAATCAAGTATCATGATAAAGAGCTAATTATAGAATGTCAAGTTTTTAGAGCTAGTAAATCAAGGAAGGAAAATCCTGTTTCCCTCACTATTTCTGATAAAAAGATTAGCTGTCTTACAACCAACCACAGGCATACCAACCTTTTTTTTTTTTCCCATGAAGGCAGGGTATTGGTATGGGATTCACTTCCTCAGACTGAATGGCCTCAACCCCCAGGTTTCTCATAGAGATGGAGATGGGTGACTGACTAAGAAAGATGTGATTGTTACTAACAAGAGAAGAGTAGAGCAGATATTTCTATGTATGCTACCATTCCTCTGGAACAGGAGTTCTTAACCTTTTTTGTAACAAAGACCTATTATTAGTCTGATGAGGCCTGTGGACCCCCTTTTAGAATAATGCTTTTAAATGCATAAAATAAAATAGATAAGACTGTAAAAAAAATCAACGATATCAAAATACAGTTATCAGTTTAAAAAAAACCAACAGAGAGACATTCTATTTAAAATAACTGCAGACAATATAAAATATTTGAGTCTCCCTGTCAAGACACACACAGAAATTATATGAACACAATTTAGAAAACACTACAAATAAAGACAGATCTAAATAACTGGAGAAATATTAATTGCTTGTGCATAGGCTGAGACGGTATAATAAAAATGACAATACTGCCTAAATTAATTTACTTATTCAGTACTATATCAATGAAACTACAAAAAAATAATTTTATAATAAAGTTAGAAAAAATAATAACAAAGTTCATCTGGAGGAAGAAGAGCTCAAGTATATCAAAACAAGGGAATCAATGAAAAAAAATATAAAGGAAAGCTGCCCAATAGTGTTGCCTAACAGTTAAGTCATGCCCAACTTTTAGTGACCCTATGGACCATAGCACATCAGGCCCTTCTATCCTCCACTATCTCTTGAAGTCTGTCCTAGTTCACATTTGTTGTTTCCATGATGTCAAGTATCCAATCTCATCCTCTGTCCTCCCCTTTTTGCCTTCAATCTTTCCCAGCATCTGGGTCTTTTCCAATGAGTCCTGCCTTCTTATTGTATGGTCAAAGTATGTAAGTTTCAGTATTTGACCTTCCAACAAATAGCCTGAATTAATATCTTTAACTATTGACTAATTTGATCTTGCTGTCCAAGGGACTCTCAAAAGTCGTTTCTAGTACCACAATTTGAAAACCTAACAGGACCAGATCTCAAACTATTCTACAAATCAGTAATTATCAAAACACTTTGGTCCTGGATAAGAAACAGAGTGATCAAGGGAACATATTAAGTATACAACATAATGAAGCAAATGAACACAGTAACCTAGTGTTCGATAAACCCAAAGATTCCAGTGATTGGGACAAGAAGTTACTATTTGACAAAAGCTGTCAGGAAAATTAGAAAGTGGTCTGGCAAAAACTAGGAATAGACCAACATCTATCAAGATAAGCTCAAGATGGATTTACAATTTAGATATATAGGGTGATATCACAAGCAAATTATGGAAGCACAGAAAACATTACCTATTAGATTTTTAGATAGAGGAAGAGTTCATAACCAAACAAAAGATAGAGAGGAACAAAGGAGATAAAATGGATAATTTTAATCACATATAATTTAAAAGGTTTTGCACAAACAAAATCAATGCAATCAAAATGAGAAGGAAAGCAAGAAACTGTTGGGGGGAGGGATATACAGCAAGTTTCTCTGATAAAGATCTCAGTTCGTGTGTGTGTGTGTGTGTGTGTGTGTGTGTGTTTACATACATATGGAACTGAACCAGATTTATAAAAATCAAAGCCGTTCCCCAATTGATAAATGGTCAAAGGATATGAATAGGCAGTTCTCGGAAGAAATCAAAGCTATCAATAGTCTCATAAAAATGTTCTAAATCAGAGAAATGCAAATTAGAACAACTCTGAGGTACCACCTCACAGCTATCAAATTGGTTAAGATGACAGAAGAGGAAAGTGAGAAATGCTGGCAGGAATGTGCGAGAATAGGTACACTTAATAATATACTATTGGTGGAGCTGTGAACTGGCCCAGCCATGCTGGAGAAGTTTGGAACTATATTCAAATGGCCATAAAACTGTGCATACCCTTTTTGGCTCAGCAATACTGCTACTAGGTCAATACCCCAAAGGTATAAAAGAAGACCAAAATAAACAAAATATTGAAAGCAGCTCTTTTTGTGTTGATAAAGACTTAGAAATTGAGGGGGTGCCCATCAATTTGGGAATAGCTAAGCAATTATAATTGTGATAGAATACTATTGTGCTGTAATAAATGATAAGGGGATGGTTTCAGAAAAACCTGGGAAGACTTACATAAAATGATGGAAAGTAGGATGAGAAGAAACAGAAGAACAACATACACAGTGATAGCAATTGCACAGATAATCAACTGTGAAAAAATTAGCTACTCTGATCAAATACAGTGATCCACCACAATTCCAAAGGACTCATAATGAAAAATGCTTTCTACCTCTAGGGAGAAAACTAATGAGCTCTGAGTGCAGATTAAAGCATGTTTTTTTTTCTCTTTTTCTTGAGTTTTTTTTTTTCCACAATAAGGCTAATGGGGAAATATGTTTATCATGATTTCACATGTGTAGTAAGTATTATATTTTTTGCCTTCTCCGTGGGTGGAGGAGGGGGAAGACAATGTGTAACTGAAAGCAGAACGAAAAAGAAAAAAAAAATCACAGGCCCCAGGTTAAGAACCTCTGTTCTAGGATATGATTTCCTCTAGGGCAAACATATTTATTAAGCTGCTTCTACATGAAAAACATTGCATAAGAGGTGCTAGGGATAGAAAGGCAAAAACAAAATAATATCTGGGACTCAACTAGAGGTACTTGAGCACAGAGAGCAACCTGTGCTCAGATTAAGTAAATAGAAAGTAATTTCAGGAGGAATAATAGCTAACTTTTATTTGTTTTGATGTCTGCAAAGTGATTTTTTACATTATCCAACTGATCTTCATAACAGACAACTATGTGACTTAGGTGCTATTATTTATTCTCATTTCACAAGATGAGGAAACTGAGTTTGACTGAGTTGAAGTGACCTGCCCAGAGTCACACAGCAAATATGTCTAATACAAGATTTGAACTCAGATCTTCCTTACTCAAGTCCAATATTCTTTCCATTGGAAAACAGTGAACAACTTGGATGGAGATAAGAAATCAGGAAAGGCTTCCTATAGAAGGTACTCTCTGAGCTGAGACTTGAAGGAAGTGAATTGTGGCAGGAGTGCATTTCCAGGCATGGGGGATACTAAGTGGAGAGAGGAAATAGATTGTACAAATCTGTACAAAGGCCAGTTTGGCTGGCATTTAAAATAAGTGAATGGTAAAATAAAGCCAGATTATGAAGAGTTTTAATTGCCAGGCTTAAGAGTTTGCTTCTTCTCCTAGAGGTAAATGGGAGCCAGTGAAGTCCTTGAGCAGAGGAGCAGCAGAATTGAAACTTTCATTTTAGCAAAATTATTTTGGTAGCTATGTAAAGGATGTACTAGAAAGAAGAGAGACTGGAAACAAAAAGACCAGTTAGGAGCCTATTGCAATAGTCCAGGCAAGAGCTGATGAACACTTATAGCACATAGAAGGCAAAGGGAGATGAATAGCAAGACCTGGCAACTGAGTGAATAATGGGTTATGGGGAGGAGAGGTAATAAACAAATACGAGGAATCAAGGATGATTCTGAAGTTGCAGACCCAGTTGATTGGGAAAATGATGGTATCTCCCCAGAAGAAATAGCGAAGTTTAGGATAAGGGGGCAATAAATTTGAGATGCTAGTCAGTCATGTCACAGCAATATAGAACTAAAAAAAAACTCAGGAAAGAAATTCAGATATCATTTAAGTAGAGTTGATACTTGAATCTATGGCCCTTGATCTCATCATCTCTGCCCTCTGAGAGTTTGTCCCCTTGATCACTCTCTCAGGTCTCATCTTCATTCTCTTCTCACTCACTGACTTCTTCCCTCCTCTTACCCTGGAAGATCATTAACTAAAGGGAAAGAAAGAATTACAGCCTAGGAAATAAACCTAGTATAAGTCTTTGAGGGACCTATACTTCTTGGGAGATGGATGATGATCCAGCAAAGGAGTGAAAAAGAAACATTCAGACCTTTAGGAGGAAAGAACCAAGAAAGAGCAATACCATGAAAATCCAAAGAGGAGATAAAAGTAGTATCAGTAGAGAGGTAGAGTCAGAAGCCAAATTTTAAAGCACTGCAAAATGAGTGAGAGATAAAGCAATACAAAAAACAAACATAAATTATTGTAGGAGTTTGACTGTAAAGTGAAGAAGACATACAGGATGATAATTTGAGGGAAAGGTGGGACCAAGTCAGTTTTATGTATAGGGAGACCTTGGAAAACTGGCAGGTAGCTGGAAAGCATCTAATACTTAAGAAGAAAAGGAATGATAAAAGGGCAAGATGCCAGAAGAAATGGGGAAGGGAGAGGATCAAGTGGCCAAACATTAGAGTTGAATAGCAAAGACAAGGGTCGTTTGAAGGAAAGTAAATTGGGTCAATATAGATGGTGTTTGAGGCAGAGTATGGAAGGAGGAACTAATGGCCTATATGTTCTTATCAAAGTACAAGGTGATGTGCTGAGATTGAGCTGGAAAAGGAAAACGGGTTTGGAATGGCCATTTAGAAGAAATCAAGGAAAAGAGCAGCCAGCAATGGAGAAGGTGGCCAGATATGCAGGTTCTTCCTAAGAAAGTAATTGCCCTCAGGGCCAGAAAATGAGATAGAGTATGAGGTGACGAGATCTAGGATCAAGGATAGTTTGCCAACAGTCATGCAGAAGTTCTAGGAGACACAATGGACTAGAGAATAGAAGAAGGTAAGTACTGGGGAGCAGTGGGGTTATGGTAGAGAGTTAGGAAGTCAGTGAATAGACATGAGCCCCAAAGTTAGAGATAAGTGGGAGCAGGAGCTGGGACTATGCCTACGCTAGGAATACAGGAGTGGTGACCTCAGCTTCTAAGGCCTGGTACTCACAACAAGGTGATAGTGGCAGGAGGTTCTAAGCCTCTGGTTCGGTAAATAACTGATGTGCAGGTTTTCCAAACTGAACTCATATTTACTGCTAGCTTCATTCCAAGATGTTGGACAATGAGACATAACCAGAAGCCATTTCCCAAATGAAATAAATACATATCCCCTAATCTCTGAATTCCCAAAAGCATAGGCCTTTCAATGGGCCTTTGTCTCCCTGGGATTTGGGATCTCTGATTGTTCTAAGGTTTTCAAATGGAAAGACCCCCCTGAGAGCTGGACTAAACTAATACTCAGTTTTAACTCTGTTGCTGCATCCCAGGATAGAGATAGGAACACACCCAAAAGATATCCTATATATGGAGCAAGCATAAGCTCCTCCCCTCCTTAGCTTTGGTGTTCTTAGGCCTGAGATCTCAGAATGACCAACTCTTCCTTTAAACAAGGTTTTGTAAAAGAAATATCTTTATAGTATCCTGATGTTTGGTTAATATGGTCAAGAACTATCTCCTTCCCTACCTTATCTTGAGCTTCAATCTCCCACTTCACATATCGTCTCCAACGTTTGAGAAAACGGAAAGCAGTTATTCTTCAAAAGAAAGTTGAGTACTCTAATTTTTGAGGTTTAATAATCTTTTTCATTGGAAAATAAATTCTTGAGTCCTTTGACCTTATGATCTCTTTCCATCCCTTACCCTAGTTGTGAAAGGGATAAAGAGAAGGTAAAGAAGACTTTAGGTTCATGCTGAAACACACATATAAATATACACACTGGTTTAAGCTAACTTTGGTTTCTTGAATTTCAACTGATATTCTTTCCCTTTGTTTTTCTGCTTGTTCTTATTTCAGGTTCTTTCTGATGTACCTGATTAATAAAGATGAAACAGAACACACAGGTCAGGTGAGAAAAATGTTTTTAAATATCATTCACATTGTCTGCTTAGGCTAATGAAAGTGTGTGTACACGTACACATATACACACACACACACACACACTCACAGAGTCTTCCCGAGGAATAGGAAAAGACTGCTCAGTTCCCTTTAAGCATAAATGAAGGTTGGTTGTTCATTTATCATTTATCTCCCTGGTTAAACTCATCTTTCAATCATGAACTCTTTGTGAATGTATCTGTTATTTTTATCTTTAATTGGATGGGTCTGTAAACTAAGACCTGTGAAAAGTCTTAAAATAAGAAGTGTCACTCGTATTTAACTTCTTAATCCTCACTAGTTCCTTTTCCTACTCCCATGCTTTTTTCTAGTAAGGGACATAAGATTCATTTCAGTGTTCAGTAGCACCATCTGCCCCTTCTGTGCTTTTAGCCTTAAGGAGCAGTAGCAGAACCAGAGTTGGGTAGAACTTTCTCCCATGATCAGGGATGAGAAGAACAAGCAGGAAATGGATCACATAATAATAGGAGCAAAACTGGATGAGAGAATAAGAGACAGACTTAGGTACTGAATGAATGAGAAAATATTTATAGAAATGCTTCTTATATGTTAACCACTGTGCTAAGCTCTATGATACAAAAAAGGGTGAAGACAGTACACTCAGAGAAGCTCACATTCTAGCAGGGGAGCCAGTCTGCATAAAGAAATTTGGGTTTGGAGAGTTATAGTTATTGGACAATTTATACAGTAACAGTAAATACTGTAAGGATAGTAACACAGTGAATAAGTACAATTCCAAAGGACTCATGATGAAACATGCTATCCACCTCCAGAGAGATAACTGATGGACTCAGAGTACAATTTGAAACAACTTTTTCTTTGGCCATGGCTAATGTGAAAATTTGTTTTGCATGACTACATATTTGTAATGGGTTTTGTTTTTCTTGACTTCCCAATGGGTGGGGAAAGAGGTAGGATAGAATTTGGAACTGAAATAAATAAAATTTAATTTTAAAGTAATTAAAAATTAAGAGTAAGGAAAAAAGAAAGAAGCTATCTATTTGGTGAGTGGAATCATTGGGGAGCGAACTGGCATGCCCTTTCTAGTACTAATGGTAATGCTGATTTGATTATGGTTCCAAAACTAAAAAATGGAGTGGTATGGACTCAAAGGCAAGGTGCTTGTCATAACCAAGAAGAGAATAAAACATGGCTAGGCCTTGCTTGAAATAGTGGAACTGTATCACATCAACAATAACCACAGAGGGGTCCCAGTTCAGAAAAGGAGAACACGTGAAGAACTGGAACATGAGAGGGAGAAAAGATGTGGGTGCATATGTATGAAAAAGATGCATCCAGGAAAAGAATTCTGTGTCTGGCAGAATCATCTCTGACTAAGTGTGAAGGAAGAATCCTGAGAAGAAAGGTGATGGGAAGAAACCAAAACAAACCCATGTCTAAAGCCATGGGAAGCTAGCACATACACGAACAAGAAGCTAGGTTGTTCTCCACACTTATACCCTCCCATCAGCCCAGGGTGCCATCACATAACATCTAACTCCACTTCCTGGAGAGCTGGGACACTTTCAGATTGTACAAAGAGTTAAAATGATTCTTAATGGTAAGTGTAGGCACAAAAAGGGAAACCTGAGTTCACATTCTTCTTACAATATAGGCATGTAGGGTAGGGGCATCTGAGAAGAATTAAAGTCATAGGGGTCATCAAAGTGGACATGTGATGGGGATAAAGTATGAGGGGGGGCAGTATAGCTTTCCTGTTTTCCCATTATGAATGTCAGGTTCCAACAAAACTCTATGATGTCTAAGTCTAACCCACAGTGGAAAGAGAAAATAAAGCCGAGAGAAAAATAAGGGTAATGGAATGCACGTATGTGGGACAAAAATGTAAAACAGGTATCTTTTGTTCAAATTATTTCAGGAATCTTATGTCTGGAAGATGTACCAAGAAAGATGCTGGGATTTCTTTCCAGCTGGTGACTGTTTTCGTAAACAATATGAAGATCAGCTCGGATAACTCAGTAATGAGATAAAAGGAGGTACTACGTAAATGGTCAACTCTCCACAAAAGGAATTCTGTGCCACACCCATGTATAGTACCTTCAACAGTCATGTTTGAAAAAAACTTCTTTATCAAGAACCTGTCATAAATCTTTGACTTCTGAAATTGATTTGGCTTTTTGTGCCTAACAGACCTCTGCTGTGAGACTTACAAAATCTATACTTAAGGAAAGAAGCTGTGTCAAAAAACTTACTTTTGAATTGTAAACAGAGTTAGATTACTAGCATGGTTTTGAATCCCATCACCCTTTATGGGTTTGGAAACAGTCAAAAGGGCTAAAGAAGATTTTTAGTCTTAAATGCACGATATCTGAAACTTTAAAAGAACTTGAATATCAAGTGATGATGTCTCCATTTGTTACTCATGGTCTGAACTTAAAAAAATGTTTTAACTACAGTCAATTTTTCCCATGGTATTTGCTAGCGAATGTATCCAGACACAGCTTGAAAAGCTTTAAACAGTTAAAGAAATAGAGAAAACTCAACACTTTATCGACACTGAAATATCGATTAAGTGCCTTAAAATTTCTGTAGACATAGCTATGCAAGTTTTTTACGTTAGTGTTTTAGATGGAAAGTTTCATTAATTAGTTGTACTGCTCTTCTATTTTAATGTATGAAACTGCACTTGAAAGTTATCCATTCTATATGATTCTGTTGATAGCAGCTAGTCAGTAGCTGTTATTAGAAGAAATGTACTGTATCAGAAACTGGAAATCTAAATCTTATGCCAAAATCAAGCAATGCTTCATGGTCCTTTGTAAGTAGTGAATCTGTTCCACTTAGGCGTTTTTCCTGAAATAAAAACAAAGTGCCCCCGCAATAAAACATTACAAACCAAAGCCCAGTATGGCCTCATCTAATTTACCACTTACTCTGCCTATGGCCATAACATGAAAAATGAGAGAAATGATATGAGGCAGAAAAGACCCAACACCCAGGAGGAGGAAAAAGTAGTTTTACCAGCATTTGTAATTTATTTTTCCCAAATGCATATAGGTACCAATCATACCTTGTTCTTGTCACATCCTGTTATTCAGCAGCACCTAATTTGCTGTAAACAAACACTGGGGACTAGGTGGAACCTGGATTTTACTCAGCAGATGGGAAGCCCATGGGATAGGAGATGGCATTCCACTTGCTTAAGAAAGTTGGGTTATTAGAATTCTATGCCAGAAAGAATGAATGGAATGAGCCTCTGTAATTTATTATGCCAACTGTTGTCTGAAATATAGAGGGAGGCATACTACCATAACCATGCTGGAAACTGATTTAGGGGTATGCTATAAATAGCTCTTCCTGAAGGATTGCCTCATTCACGCTTCCTTTTACTCCACCCATAAGTAACAGGGCAGCTCCAGCTCTGCAGGCATTTTTTTCTTTAAGAAATCATGCTGTCCAGCCAATCTTCAAGCTCTTCCTCAGTAACATTTTTGGATGTACATGGTGGTTGCTCAGATTCCAAACTCTTTTCTTCAGTCACAGAGAGTTTTTCAGGAACTGGGGAAATAAAAACAATATAACATTTCACTAATCTCTATCTGAGGATTAGTAAGGCTTCCCTACAGTTTGTTCCATGATACAAGTTGGCCCTCTTTTGTGCCTTTTATGCCATGTATATATAAATAAATGATTTTTTACTGATGCAGATCATTCCTGCCCTCCTGAAACAGAACATCTAAGCAAATGAGGACTAAGTAGGCTAAAGTTGTATAATTCTGAAACTGAGGTTCCCAATTCCCCATTGTTGAATCAATAGCCAGATGATATCTCATCCTTTTCCCTTGAAGCAACCTTGGAAGTTAATGAGGTGTCTGATATTCAATGAGAAAAACAGGAAACTGCCCCAAGGAGTCTGAGACAAATCATTTTCTTACCTGCTATATGAATAAAATAAAAAGTACAAGTCCACAAAAAGCCCATGGCAATGAGGGGGAAACAGTTTCCAGAAGATACTGGTAGCATGTTCTAATGCAGAAATGTGGGTGATGGGTCTGTTCAGGTACATATCTAAAAGGACCGATGCTGAAAAAGACTAGATACAAAAGGGATAAGCTTGGGGCTCAATGTATCCTAGTATACTTTTAAGCATAGAGGGCTTTAATTTAAAGCCCTAGGTTGAGGATCATAATGAAATCGGCAACAGTATTTGGGCTATCTCTATAGTGGGAAGGATGTTTTCAGACTAAAGCAGAGATATAAGCACAAAGATAGATATCAGTATACAACCCTCAATCAATGTTAAATGCCATTAAGACTATATATGTAAGATGGAATTAGGACAAGCCTGCCTGTTTGCACTAATAAACCAAAATAAAGGAATCAGAAGAGAATAGGGGAAGGAAAAAAACAAAATCAAAGGCATACCATTTTCCTCTTGGACCATCTTTCCATCCTTTTTGGCTTTGGTATCTTGATATGTCTGAGCTGTTAGAGCGTTATCTTCCTCTTTTACTGGAGCATCTAAATTTAGCAACAGATCAAGTTCTTCATCTAGGTGGTCGACAGTTTGCTGCAGTGGTGGAGTGGTTTTCTGAAAAGCTTCTGAAGAACATGGCCTAGGTCCATCTTTACCCATGGGCACTGGATGGCTAGCAGCATCAGAGATCACATCAGAGCCTGGCCCCAAGGGCCATCTCATCTGCATACCCAGCCCCTTGCCATCTTCCATTTTCTTTGATTTCATCTGGGGAAGCTCTAGAGGAGCTGCAGCCTTAAGAACCAAGCAGACAATTAAGTTGACTGAAAGAACTTATAATACCACCTAGAATCAGCTTATACTTGTGCAAGTGGGAACACAAGAGAGGCTGCCTGCTGCCTCACTCTCCTAGCTAAATAGTACAGTAGAAATTAAGGGGAATCACATTTTCTCCACTTCTATGAAAACCCATCATCTACTCTTCTACACAGTTTGGTTCCTTTTTTAAATTGGCTGAGACTGTTTAAATGTCAAAACTGGTTTGGCGAATCAAATGCAAATCCATGTGCAAAAATGCCTTAGGATTCATTGAATACCTATGGTATCTTATTAGGAAGCGTGAGATCTGAAAGCTCATGTAGTAAAACTCTCCACCTAATACAAAAATTCTCCTCCCCAACTCATAGTGTGACAGCCATTACCTGAGTTCCTATCACTGTAAGTGTTCACTATCTCAGAAAATAACTCACTGCACTTTTAGACAGCTTTCAGACAGATAGCACTTTTGGACAATTAGAAAATTCTTTCTTAAATTGAGCTTCTGTTTTCCTGTAACTGGTCCTACTTTTTGCCCTCTGGATCCACAGGAGTAAGACTAATAATGCCCCTTCCCCATATCCAACTCCACTCCAGATACTTGAAAACAAGTATCACATGCCACCTAAATCTTTTCTTCTTCAAGCTAAATATCCCTATGCAATCAGTATCTGGAAATGTCATATAAAAAAACAGTCACTCCTACTCATCCTTCTCTGGGGGAGCTCCAGTATATTCCTCAGACCTGGTGCCCAGAACTGAAATAGAATACTCCACAAGACTTACTTTCTACCTTTTCCTGGACATTACACTTTAATTAATGTAGCCTAAGATAGCATCAGGTTTGTTTTGTTGGGGTTTTTTTTAGCAGCCATTTCATATTGCTGGCTCATATATTAGGTTTGCAGTAAAACAAATCTTTTTCATGTGAACTGAACATTCCCCTCAAGTCAAGGCTTTCCACACTGAACTGCATACATCTATAAAACATTCCTCCCACCTCAACTATTGAATCAGATTGAATGGGGTTCTATAAATAACTTACAGGAAAAGGGTTTGCAACTTGCACTCTGCAAGATTTACATAAGAAAAGCCATATCTACCTTTGGTAGTACAATGTATCTATTACATCTGTGTACACTCAATAATGTCTTTATGCATAAGTCTTCATGTCATTAAAAAAAACTGAATGTCACCTCCATAATAAGTCATTGGAAAGTGAATACAGTACATTTAATGAATAATACGAAAAAGAGTTGACTAGTGTTCCAAATAGAAGCCATAATCGGCCTCCATTCTCCTTGTTTTGATTCTTCATATGTAGTAACTGATACTATACCAATCACAATGATCACTATTCAAGTGCCCCTTCAAAATCATGGGATTTTATTCTGAGAGCTTTTTTCACCAAGTTTCCAAAGTTCTGTTTTTATAGCTATACATTTATTCTAACACCTTCCCCATTGCAACTGCCTATGTTTTCAAAGAACACAAACAACTTTCTTTGTGTCTCAGGGAACGTCTTTGCCATCTAGGTGTACTTCAATGCTTAATAAATGTGGTCCCTTGTAAATGAAAGCAGATCTGCTGCAGCATAGGACTGCATGTCTTTTCATCCTGTCTCTGCCTGACCCCCAATTACTATCAGCTCTAGCTTCAGCTGATAACTGCTTCTCTTTGGATTAAAGTGAACTCTAAAGCCATTTATAGGTCAAATAGTCTGTGACTCTCTTCTTCGTAATCCTGTGGTCCTTCTCCCTCATTCCCAAAACCCCATTGTTAAGTGGCAGAGATGATATTCTCTGCAGAACCTCAACTGAAAAAGAAAGAAAAGTTTAGTGCAAGAAGGATCACAGGCACTTGTCCCCTGAGCCTCTGGATAATATAACTTTTGATGCATGCAATAACTTGTTGATGAAACATCAAGCATCAGAGATGGCTAAAGTGGGTTCAAAACAACTGTCGTGAGGCATTTGTTCTTGGCAGGAGAGCTGCAAAGATAAAGCCCCCCTTCTCCTGCTCTTCTGTCCCCAAACCTAAATACATTTGAAGGAGTGTTACCTGGACTAACTCAGCAGCCACATTCAGCCGGAGTGACAAAGGCACTTCTTGAAGGGCTCGGACCAGTGACTCACAGTCCACATAAAGGGCTGAGATCTGTAGCACAAAGTGGCAGAATGAATATGAGGATTAATAATCACCTTCTGAAAATAAAAGGAAAGCAGGTAACAGGAAGCAGCTATATAAATTCATCACTCATGAGTGATTTTGTTTTGGATTCTTCCTTATTTTCTACCATACCCAAAAATTCATGATTGTCACCTTGGAGAACCTAGGTCTAAATTGAGACAGGACCAAGACAATGAGTACCACAAAATGGTAGCAAAAAACAAAACAAAACAAAACAAATTTTTATTATAGATGACAGGGAAAAAAGTACTAAAAAGAGAAGGTCAGTTTCTAGCAGCAGGGGAAGTCCTGGCAAAAGAACCTGGCTGTACAGGAATCTCCTAGTATCAATGGCTCAATCACAATCCAGATGACAACTTCATCAAGTCAACTGGAAGCTCCCTTTTATCTAGACTACCTTTCAGTATGCAAGCCACAAAGTCACATGGGTCACAGAGGAAGTTGTTATAAATAAAGATATACTGAGTCCTGGATGGGGACAGACATTAGTCACTACTTTGTTAAGCAAGCTTTACATATACTTCCCCTAGCTGGGTTTGGATGGCAGACAGATGGGGCTGAGAAAGAACCTTTGTATAACCTATCCTTCCATAAAAAGTCTTCCACAAACATTAGAATGGTCAAAGTCAAATTACAATGAAAACATATATGTGATGAATAAGCCCACTATATCTATCAGGCTTGTTTCTAGCCCACATAGTTTCCCCTACTTGGAACACCCCCCCCATTCCTGTCTGAATCTTACTTCTCCATATGGCCCAACTCAAATCCTACCTCCTCCATGAAGTGTTCTATCATGATATCTCCTTCCTATGAAATCACAGCAGTCATTAACTACTGTGTTTCTTTGGCACTTATCATATACTACCCTTGAAGATCTTTTATGCTGTTGTCATATCATTCATTAATTCATATTGTTATCTACCTTTTTTATGTATGTCTTATCTTGCTACCTAGACTGTAAGCTCTTTGAGGGCAAAGACTAACTGTAATGTATCTGTAACCCACATAATACCCAGCACAGTGCTGAGCATATGATATTTAAGCATTTAGGTATTCAATGGATGAAAAAAGAGTAAAGAATTTGAGTAAATTTAAAATAATAAATCATTTTTTCTTCTTTAAAGACAAGTTTTCCCCTAGAAATATTTGAAAACTCCTGGTTTAAATTATGCAATAGTATTTTATGGGCATCCCAAGAAAGATCCTGAACCTTTGACTCCCTAAGCATCCACATCCAAAGGTACCACATTACACATGGAATATAGTTCTTTCAAGTGGAAAGCACCGCAGGGGCTCTACTGTATCCCCGATTAGTCAGCAGAAGAAATTAATAGAAATCAAACCTATCATGAATTTCCTCTGCTCAGATCTCTCTCTTGTCAAGAATCCCCCATTTGAAGAATCTTAATGGGTGTAGTTGCTAAACTCTCATTTCTGCTTTAACTCTCTTTTCTCTCTTAATCCTCCCCCCAAACCCCTCTATCTCTGGGGTATAGGGAAAGGGAAAAGAGAATACTGAAGAGAATTTAAATGACTTTAAAAGGCCATCTCTACCACACACTCATCAGCAAATCTGGATATCCTTCAAATATATCAAACAGTCCACTGAATAAGACTTCCTATATTCATCTACCCAGTTTTGCACTGAGAATTCAAGAAGTAAAGCAATCTGGTTACATACATCTCAGTCTTCATCACCCACGTGCCCTTTGTACTGAAACCCTCAAAAAATGTTTTAATATGATGCTGTGACTTCTGGTCTGTGGTGTTTATTTCATTTCCTGTTTTGAGAAAATTGTCTTCAAGGATCAACTCAGAAACCAAGCTCCTACTCAAAGCATTTCCTAATTCCTTCAGTTATTAGTACTATCTTCATCTGCAAATTATCTTACATGTTTTATCAACCTAGGAGAATGTGAACTCCTTGAGGGCATGGACTAGTTTCTGGTTTTTGCTTTGTAGGCCCAAAGCCAAACCCAAGGCCTAGCCCTAGAATACTGTTTACACTTAGATGTTTATTATTTTCCATGACTCCTTCCAATTACTCTAATTCCTTCAGAATGCAACATTTATACTCCATATAATTCAACATTTCTTAAGCACCTATAATGAGAGATTGGGCAAGTAGGTACCAGTGGAGAGAGCTGCAGGCCTGGAGTCAAGAAGACCTGAATTCAAGTCTGGCCTCAGATTCTTACTAGCTGTGTGACCCTGGGCAAGTCACTTAACCCTGTTTGCCTCAGTTTCCTCATCTGTAAAAATAAGCTAGAGAAAGAAAGGGCAAATCACTCTAGCATCTTTGCCAAGAAAATCTCAAATGAGGTGACAGAGTCAGACACAAGTGAGATGATTAAACAACAAAACAAATAGGAAATTAGGTCCCCTCTCATCCTGAGCTGGCATGAAGCCAAGAGGGCACAGTAGATATAATGGGGGACTGGCCAGTTCTTATTAGCAGAATGATCAACTAATGTAAATCCTATGTAGATTCTGAAGCACATACAGACATTCTGTAACTGGTTCCAGTATACTAACCACATAGTGAATAGAGCTTCTGTAATTCACTGTAGCTGCACAGCTAGAACTTGGAGTATATTCAAATGATACTAGCTGACCTCATCCTCTTTAGTTGACTCCTGCTGACAGTACTCAGGTGAGAGAAGAGAAAAAATGCTGCAGTGGGAAAAGGCCTCAAGCCCTCTCCATCCAAGGCCAACATGTTGCCCATGGAGACAAACCTCGGTTTTTTGTGTCAGCACTTGTTCTTTCATTTTAGGTGAAGGATATTGAAGTTTATGACCTTTAGCTGAGACATCAGCCCATCTGTCACCAATACCTCATTTGGATATGAACTTGGTGGAATCAAGTGATATGTAGAAACTGTTTTAAGTTTAAACCTGCTCTCTTCAGGGACAAAAGGTGGTACAGGGGACAGTATTTCCTCCCAGTAGTAGGAGGAAAATGATTATATTTCTTGCTAGATCTTTGAACAGATGATTTACAAGAGACATGGGAAGACTTATATAAACTGATAGAGAATAAAGTAAACAGAACAGAAGAATGATTTATCCTAAAACATCAATATTATACAATTTTGCAGACATAAAATGATGAAGAATGAAATGAGCAGAGAAGCAGGAAAAAATTATTTAATAACAAAATCTTAATGACAACATTGAAAGCTATAAGGTGCAGAATGAGATACCCACATAAAAACATAAATATATATGTGTGTATATGTCTATGTATACACACATATACACATAAATATATATGTGTGTATACAGCTAATGAGGGAATTTGTTTTACTTTACTAAGCATATTTATCAGGAATATTTATTAGAAGAAATTTGTTCTTATTTTTTTTCCCCAATAAGGTAGAGCGGCAGGAGGGATAGAAAAGGAAAAAAAAAAGGAATCCTTGATCTACAGAAAACATTTCTATAATACTATCACTATTGTTTCTCTTTCTGTTATCCTCACTTGAACTCTTTCCACCATGATTCACAGATTTCCATAACAGTATATACTTTGAAAGAATGCTACCTTCCCAACCTCCTATGAGATCTGTTCCTTTTGATTAAGGTTATACCCTTCTTTGACAATACATTCATGTGTCTTAGACTACCCAAGTCTCAATGATACCAACAACATTTAATAGAATATAAGCTCCTTGAGAGCAAGGTCTATTTATGTTTTTTCTTTGGGCTTTCAGTTCTTATCTCAGCACATACTATGCTTAGTAAAATTCTTACTTTATAATTTACTTCCTAGTATTAAAATCAAAATTTGATTTCATTACTCCTACTCTGTGTTGACATATCGAAAGTATAATTCCCACTTACATTTTTGTTATTTTTTCTGAGAATTAATTGGTAATTTCTCCATTATAATTCTTCTTTCTGAGTCATGCCTATTACCTTCCATAGTACCTTTTTCTTATAGCTGAAGGCAATTAGGTGATGGACTATTAGACCTGGAAACCTGGAAGACCTGAATTAAAAATCCTGCCTCAGACATTTACCAGCTGTATGATCTTGGACAAGTAATTAAGTTCTCTTCCTCTAGTTCATCATCTGTGAGAAAACATACTTCAAAGATTAGTATAAGGATCAAATGATATAACATATGTAAAGCAGTTTGCAAAGTTAAAGTGCTATATAAAATGTTCTCTGTTACTCTGGGCATTTTCTTCCTTTCCTAAAATTTCAGTTTAAAGCCTTTTTGTTCAAGTCAACAAGCATTTAAGTGCCAACTATGTGCAAGGCACTATGCTAAGTGCTGGAGAATACAAAGAAAGGTCAAAAAAAAAAAAAAAAAGCTCCTGCTCTCAAGGAGTTCATAGTCAAAAGGAGGAGAAAAGATGCAAACAAATATGTATTAACAAAAAATACATACAGAAAATGTTGGGGGCAATCTCAGAGAGGGACACTGAGATTAAGGAGGACTGGAAAAGACTTCAAAGCCTTACCTGAGACTTGAAGGAAGCCTAGGAAGTCAAAAGCAGAGATGAGGAGGAGAGTCTCAGACCTAGAGGACAGTCAGTGAAATGTCCAGAGTCTAGAGACAGAATGTCACAGGGCAGGAACAGCAAAGAAGCCAGGATCAAGCATGTGGACCACCAAGTATTGTGGACAGGAGTAAGTTGTAAGAAGACTACAGAGGTAGGAAGTAGACAGATTATGAAGGGCTTTAAACCACAAACATGAATTTTAAAACTGAAAGGGGGCATTTTTTTCATTTGGTCCTGGAGGTAATAGAGATTCAATGCAGTTTACTAAATGGAGGGTGTGTGTGGGGCGTGATATTGTAACATCTATATTTTAGGAAGATCAATTTGACAGCTGAGTGGAGGGGAGGTGGTAGTGGTGAGAGGTCTGAGGTGGGTAGACAAACAAAAAGCTATTACAATAGACCAGGCATGAAGTGATAAGGGCCTGCACCAGAGCGATGGCAGGGTCAAAGGAGGGAAGGGGATGCATATAACAGGAATTGACAAATGACTGGATATGGGGGTGAAAGAAAATGAGGAGTTGAGAATGACTGCAAGCCTGGGTGACTAGAGGAATGACAGTACCCTTGACAGTAATAAAAAAAGTGAGTAAGAGGGGAGGATTGTCCGAATGGCAGTTGGAGATGATAGACTCTCAGAGGTCAAGAGAGAGAGTAGGACTGGACAAACAAATCTGAGAATCATCTACATGGAGATGATAATTAAATCCATGAAAGTTGATGAAGTCTCCAAGAAAAATAACGTACAACAAGAAAAGAGGGCACAAGATAGAGAGTCAAACAATATGCCTACAGTTAGAAGGTATGATTTAGTGGAAGATTCAGCAAAGGAGACTGAGAAGGAACAGTCAGACAGGCAGATAGAAAGCTGGAGGAGAACTAAAAAACAGTATGAAGGAGAAGAGCTGCAGTTTCAAATGCTGCAGAATGGTCAAAAAGAAAAAGGAATGGAAAAAAAGGTCATTAGATTTGGTATCTTTGAACAGAGCAGCCAGTACAGAGGAAGAGACTGAAGCAAGACTGTAAGAGACAGTAAGAGAATTAGGATGACAGAGGGGACAGTCTGTTGGAGAAGAAGGAATAGAATGGGATCATCTCTTCATGTATAGAGATTTGTCTTAGCAAAGAGAAGAACTACCTCCTTATGTAAAACAGGCAGCACTCAGAAGGCATCTGAGTGATGTGGGATGAGGAGGGAAGAAGAGAGAGCTCCTAGCCAATGGTCTCAAGTTTTTCAATGAAATATGAGGCAAGCCTCTCAACTGAGAAAACAGGGAGAAGGAAAACTATAGGAAGTTTGAGGAGGGATTAAAAGGTTTAGGAAAGCCATTCTGGTAGGTGGGATCTTGACTTGATTGGAGAGATGCACAAAGACTGCCTTCCTGCATTGAGGCCCCAATTGAAACCATATAATTAATTTTTAGTGTACATAGCATGTTTTTGTGATTTTCTCCAGCTTCATTCAACAGCCCATGAGTAGGAGCCATAGCAGAAGATGGTGGAAGTAATTTGATAGAATAAAGCGGTAAGGACAAAGACAAGGTTTAGAGTTGCAAAGCAGAAGGAGAAAAGGAATAACAGCTTACGGTTGGATAAAGGAATTTCAGAGTTCATGGGACACCTGTGAGATATGGCAAGATCAAAAAAGTATAATTACTTCTGTATAGCTGTGGTGGGATGGAGGAATAGGTCACAGGAATTGAATAAATTGAGAAGTGGAAGTTTTTGAGGAAGTATCGGTATGTATGCTGGAGTATGACAGCAAGAATTGAGAAGAAAATGACAGTGGGTCCCACACTGAACTCAGTGAAGAAGGAAGGAGAGTGTTCTAGAGGTCATTAGACAACAGACATCAGAATCTTGACTGGGTGATAAATACAGACTGAATGAAATTCAAAGGAGAAGTTAATGAGTAATGGTGGTAGAGAGAGAACCTAGAGTAGCAATATGGAGCAAGGAATGTTTGAACTCCTCGAACACAGCCAATGAGGGGAGACAGAGGGTGGCTGTGGGCAAAAGTACCATTAGGGCTAGAGAGGTTAGCCAGGGAAGCTGTATTATCAGGAGGGAGCTAGTTTCAAGAGGTTTCAGTGAGTGCAAGAAGATGAAGAGGACAGGAAAGGAAAAGGTTTTAGATGAAAGCAAATCTGTTACTTATGGAACAGCCATTCTAGAGAACACAGCAGGAAGACTGGAGAGCTTTAGAGTGGGAGGTCTGAGGGCTTCGATTAATGGGGATAGGAATAAGGGAAGAGGCAATGGGAGACAGAGAATAGGGTTTGAACAATGACAGCTGGAAATTTAGAATCACTTGGAGGATGGCATGCCATGAATAACTTCAGATAGATTACCATTAGGCATATGTGTCTGGCCTCAGTTGGAGCTGACCTGGCCGTCACATTGAATAGTAGCTACTCAGGGAGGTAGGCTCCAGAAAGGTCAATCCTGTGGAGATGTAGTTAGCTAGAGAGGGTACCTAGAGTATGATATTCAAGGTGGCCAATCTACCTGTGAAACATATTCCTCTGAGCTTTTGTGAGATGTACTCAATCTTGCCAAGAGGCCATCATTATTGGACATTATACATCAAGTCCTAAAAATCTTATTTTTAACCGTAAAGTGTAGTATATAGTCAATTGTGTATTTCCCATATTCCTTTTCTCTTTCAGAGCCATAACGTTTTACTATGCTCAACTTCCTTCAGTTTCATATTTAGTACTTATGAGTCACTACAGATATAATCCAAATTTTTTCTGGAATTATTGTTAATATTAATTCCACAAATGCTTATTTGTAAGTACCTACTAAGTGCAGCACACTATGTTAAGTGGTAGAGAAATTGGTTCAAACTTTAGACAAGACAGTTAGTTGTGTCCTCGCGAAACTTACACACTAATATGGAAATAACAGACAATGGTAACTATAACACACAATATTATATGACAAATAAATTACAAATTGCATTACAAAGTCTACATGAGAATCGAAGGAGAAGTCTTTGCCAACCAAGAAGATCAGGAAAAGCTTCATGGAAGTGATGGTATCTCAGCTGGGCTTGGAAAGAAGCATAAGAATTCAAGAAGGGAAAAGAGAGAGGGAAGATATTCCAAGCATAGTGAACAGTATGAGCAAAGGTCCAGAGGCAGGATAATATGGGTAAGGTTCAGGAGGCAAGAGATGCAGACCCCAGATATATGATGAAATTAAGTACAGAAAGGTGGGACAACAAAAGATTGTTAAGTAGTGAAGAGAGGATATGTCATCATTCATACCTGTTAATTAATTTTCTATCGATATATCTAAATCAACTAACTAGTGGACAGCATAATTTTCTTAAAGAATTCAAGCCATTCTTGACAGTCTCAGTCAATGTCTATCAATACTTATAGCTAACCTTGCCATGTTTTTTAGCTCCTTGGTAATAGGTACCCAAGATCCATAGGGTTTTGGTGCTTGAGAAAAATGACTTGCACATTGGTAACCAGACTTTTTCTATCTATTAAAATATAATCAATTTCATTTGGTTCTTTTCAGTTTATGGATGATCTAAAAACTGATTTTTAGCAACTTCTGCCCTTTATTATGTTCCTCTGTCACCATAACACAGAAGCACATTTTTATGATCAACATTTTTCTTTCTTTCATGGCTTGCCATTGCCAAATAATTCATCATCATCCCCCCTACAACAGATATGGTATTTTCTTTCTGCAAAGGGCTATGTGATCATTTCCATGACCTATTTCTCCCTGCCTGTATGACAGGTGAGCATTGCAGCATGATAGAGCTGGAATTTGGGGCCCTCACCTCTGTTTCCTCAGTCTGTTGAGTAAACCAGTACACTCCTTCTAATGCTCTTAGAAAATTCTATGACTAATTATCAGATAACTTTTGCTGTGTTTGTCCTTTGTTCTGGAAGAGGACCATGACATCAGAGAGATGATGACATGACTTGCAGTTGACTCTGAGTTCAGTGAGAGAGGGCTGTGCAAGGTCACCAGCCTCACTGTCTCCTCCAGAACCATCTGGGTCCAGTGGTCAGAGATTCATCAGGATAACTGAAGATGGCCCAGGTCTTTTCAAGTTCTCACTTTGGGAGAGGCAATGCCCATTTAGTGAATAGGCCTCTGTAAGAAGTGATCAAGAGATGGCCCCTTTAATTAAAAAAAAAATTTAAACTTGGAAGAGAAGACCCTCAGGGTTGCTGACCAAAAGAGAAAAGTATTATTTATATTCATTCTGAGCCAGGAGAGCCCAAAAAATAACCATTAAGTGGTGTTTAGGCAGGGACCCGTTGTTGTCCAATCCATAAGATCTAGCCCATGAAAGAGGTAGGAGATAAGCAGCCCCTGATAATTTTCCATGTAGCCATTATTGAGGTACCTTCTTCTTTTAATGTCTTCATTTGAAAGAAAGGAGAATACCTGTTAACAACCTATATGGTGAGGTTTGGTAAAATCCAATTTGACAAATTAGCAGAGCTCTTTGAAAGAAAAATTCAGTACAGAAAAAAAAAACCACAACATTATTAGGATTATTATAACATATCAGGTATTGGGGTCATTCACTGAAGAATTTTAATAGCATTTCATGCTAACATTACATCATAAGTCTACAGACTATAGGCAAAAGAAGAGATGGAGTGCATTTTAAGCTGCTGAATTCTTTTATTCAGGCAATGCTTTTAAATATTATAGAAAAAAAAAGACATTAAAGTATTTGGAAAGAAAGCCACTCGCACGCATCAACCCAAACTTCTTTGAGATCAGATCTATACTTTCAAATTATTAAATAACGGAGGTCTTTTGGTTTAGTGGTCCAAATAATTCAAGTACCTCTAAAAGAAGCAGGGTTAATGAAGCAGTACTTTTCCGCTATGTGAGCAGCAAGATACAATGAAAAAGAACACTGGAGATGGAAGTGAGAGACCTGGTTTTGAATCCAAGCTCTGCCATTTATTAACTGTGTCCTTGGGCAAGTCACAACCAATTTGATCCTCAGTTTTCTCACTATACAACTGATGTAATACTTTTATTACTTGTTGTTGTAAAGAAAGTGGGTTGTATACCTTAAGGCGTTAAATTAATATTAGTAATTATTTCCACATGAAGAGCCACCTTAAGCAAGTATGTATCTCTGGGTACATCAACATTGCATGAAGAGAAAATTCCAACCTACTTGTTTAGGAGATGAAACTTCAGTATTCCATTCTTTTTCCTCTGCAAAACGAAACTGTGAGAAGGAGTCACCTGCAGACAAAACAAAAAATATAATTCTAATTAAAGCTAAAGAAACACCTCTAGTTCAATAAGTTGCTTTTTTCTCTCTAAAGCGAAACTCACATTTCCAAAAAATCAAACTATGTGGAATTCAATTCAATTCAAATATATGGCTCATTACGAAAATTCAAATTCCATAGCACTTGTTTGAGCTCCTGGAAAAAAATTTGTGAGCACATAAAGTGAAAATAAACAATGCAAGCACATCATTAAAATAATCGAGTTAATTTGGGTAAAGAATACAAATAATGAAATAACAGAAACGTGAACTAGAAGGGGCAAGGAACAACAGGTCTCTGATAAGAGGGAGGAGAAAGCTCAATAAGAATTGGAGAGTTGGAAAGATAAGAGATTATGAGCAAAGAAGTCAATTTCGGAGTTCAAAAATGTTGGAAGTGGTCATTTCAAAGGGCAGTGATTTTTAAGGTATGGCCTGGTGATAGCTCAAGTAGGAGACAGTCAAAGATTTATAGTAACTGAGAAACCATGAGGTAAGAGTGTTGGAATAATCAATCAACAAGAAGAATTTTAAAGTCACTGAATGGCAGAGGACAAGGGAGAGAGGACTATGAGCCAGGTGCTAGTCATTGGAAAGGACATCCTAGAAGTCAGTAAATAACTGACAAGAATGAGAAGCATGTGGTGGCATAATCACTCTGAAGAACTACAAAGAAGTTTCTTTGAAGAATGGTGATAGAAAAATAGTCTAGAAATAGAAAGCAAGAAATATGCTGCCACTTCCTCTTGGCATCCTACTTGAGTAGGAGATAGAAAGATAATGGTTGGAGTTGTGCATTATCACCAGGGGGAGATGCCAGGTTTTACTTCATTTGAAGAGGGAAAAAAAATCCAACATATAAATATTTATTTACAGTGGAATGGAGATAGCCAAAGGGAACCCCAGGCCTGTCTCTCAGTCTTCTGCTATTCTCAATACACCATGTTGTCCTTCACACTTCTTTGGTGTCTCCCCTCCTCCCCCCATCCCCGCCCCCACCAGTGTCTAGCACAGTGTCTCCGCCCAGCAGAGAGCTCAACACACTCTAAGTACTCAATAACAATTCATTGACTGATCCACCACAAAAGTCCTACTCCAAAACCTTATCATGGAAGTGACAGATTCTTGAAAGTTATGCCAATGAACTTACAAAAAATCTCTACAAGTTGTGTGATAATGGAAAAGGCCTTGAGTCGTTTTTGGCAAAGATTGGTCCTACTGTCCAAGGATAAGCCTAGCTAAATACAGAAAGTTTCACCACCAAGAAACAGGCCACTAGGTGATAAATTTCAACATCACCCTCAATCTTATGCAAGCCACAGTAATTAAAGCAGAGTAGCGGGGAAGGATTCGAGAGGATTCGAAGAATTGCAATTTCTGGAATGTCTATAACCATTAAATACTTATGCTCTAAAAGTTAAATCCTTCTCTAAGTGAACACATTACTAGACTGAATCATATCAATATTGATACTTGTGTTGGTAAGCAAAATGGGCTCCTTAGCACTTAGTTCAACCAAGTGTCCTTGAAGAGTTTGGCTTTTGTTTGCATTTAGTAATTCAGTGTATTTCATTGAGTCTTACTAAGTGCTAAGCCCCAGGCCCAAACCCCTATTAGGTGTAAAACGTATGTGGGTGTGGATTGGCAACTAAGGTGGGGCCCCAAGGTGGGGTTAATTCCAGGGAGGGCCTAGTTTACATGTCTGGGACAGCAGAGGCTTTTAGACCACTTGGGTTTAGGTCGCCTCTTTGTGAGGATTCTAGGTCACGTGGGTGAGTCGCATGTGTGACTCACCCCTGACACTGAAAAAGATATAAAACCAGGGCTTGGCCTCCTCTTCCTTGGAGCTCATTTCTGCAGCAGTGGTGGCCCTCGTGACTCTGGGCCAGCCCTTGTTCTGAGCTCCCGGGCTGAACCTAGATGTTGGTAACTATGAATCTGTATTGGGTCTGAATGTTGATGTTTGTAATTTGTTTGTAATTTACTCTGAAGTTCAGTGTGCTGGTCTCTTCCTCTGAACTAAGTGAATGATATATGTATGCTGAATTAAAGTAAGCTTGTCAACTCTTTCACCTTGCTTTCCTTAGTTAAGCAGATCAAAAGAACCTGTGCTGTTGGCAGCTTTCTGGGTGCTGGCTGTGGGTGGATCTTACACCCCCACAGAAGCTGCTAGCCGGATTGTGGAAACAATACTCTCACTATAAAAGTGACCAAAAGATATAAGAAGTTGCAGGGAATGGAAAAATGACTTACAGGTTCTCTTTGAAAAGGCAAATAGGAGTGTTGGCAGAGTTGATTTGAGTGCCCCAAACAAAGAAAAAATATTTCATGAGACATCAGGTCATCTTATTTTGAGCATGAGCAGAACAACTACCATGATAATAATTTCAGCTTTATATGTCAACATCTGATACAGAAGATAAAGAAATTCTACTAAGAAATCATAAGGTCCTCCCAAATCAAAGTAATACACTTATTACTTCAATACGAAAATAAGCAAATGTTAAACTTCTTGTGTCTGTAAATTTTTTGGAAAAATACCCCATTACATGTATGTAGGGCATTTTTTTATGAAAATAAGAGAAGGGGACAAATGATATTCTACATCAGATCACATTTTTATATACACAAACCTGACTTAAAGGTACAAAGAAATGAGAATCCTATTGTGCTTACAGGTTGCATACTATTTTTTTAAATGTATTAAGTAAAGTAAAATGGAATTTTTAAAATAAGGTGTATCCCATACGTATGTTAAAATTATGAGGTCCTGTTCCTTACTTTCAGCCTTCAAAACCATGTCTCACCCTAGAATTTCCCTCAGCACCTGAAGTCTTACCTGGTAGCCTTCTCAACTTGACATATCCATCTACAAGGCCTGCCTCCCTTCTCCCACTGGTAAATAATTCCTGGAGCCTCCATTCTGTGTAGAGGCTCAAGCCAGCCTTCATTTCCCTACTAACCTCTGGACTTCAAAACCAGGCCTTCCCCCTGCCTCTAGGTATCTTCATCTCCTTCACCTTTTTTCCACTCCCTTTTGTGTGCTGTCTTCTTCCATTAGAATTTAAGCCCCTTGAGGGCAGAGACCAGTTTTTTTTTCCCCCAGGTATTTATTTGTATTTCCAGGACTTGGTACAGTGCCCATATAGTAAGCACTTAATAAATGCTGGTTTCCTTTCTTCACAACAAAAGAGATTCCTTTGCTCAAGGATCAAACGAGGAATAAAAAATAGGAAACAAATGTGTGGCAGAGGTTTTTGTACTGGTAGATGTCCCAGACAGAATCCTAATGGAAGGCGGAAACTCTGTAGATGATGAAGTGTTCTGTTTTCATATAACATACAATCTGCAGGAATCCTGGAAACATTGCAGAGTCTTCTAAGTGAAATCTATCACTCAAGAGAGTTTGGCAGAATACTCACGAGAACACTACTCACATAAAAGAATGAAAGAAAAAGTCTGTTTCCTCACCTATAAAATCGAAATAGTATACTCCTATCTAGGGGTTTTTCTGAGGCAAATGAGATGCGTGTTGTCGACCTTCAGTTTGGTTAAAATAGGAAAACAGACTAGGTGATAAATTTGTACAGTTTTATTCCCTTGAAGCTAGAGGATACATGATCATCTGATTAACTTGAGCAAGAGAGAGAAGGTTTAAGTAACAATTCAGAACTGTAGTTTATGATGTCCCTATCAAAGAAAGGAAGTTCTTAGGTAAACAAGGCAATTGACAAGGTAGGGTCACTTAGAGATGCAAATGTCTGTAGCCCACAGCTCTGGCTGCCAGACCGTGTCACCACAGACAATAAAGATTCTCCAGGTCTTTGAAGCTGCTAAGGCAGAAATAGTGGATTTTTAGAATAGAGCAAAAGCAGTTTGGAGGCTTTACACATAACTGGGGTTCAAATAATCTGAAAGGATTGCCAATGTAAAGTACTTTGCAAACATGAAAATACTATATTGTCAACATAATACCTATTATCCAGAATATAATATGGAACTGAATAGACAATCTATAAACCTGGTACACAAGTTCATACACGTTAGGTAGATAAATAAGTCCAAAACTGAATAAGAAAATAAAGCTGACCAAATTGCACTGAAAAATAAAAAATCACATATAGATTTTTAATGACTGAGCTTCTCAAGTGAAACAAAAATTTGGCCTTTTAACACTGATATTCTCCTAGTGGTGCTTTATGAGTACAAATTGAATGCCATTAGCCTTCGAGGAATAAAACTCAAGATTCAGTTGAAGGGCAAATGAGCATTGCATAGTGAAAATGGCTACAGCATATTACCAAGAAACTATATACGAAAGCTTAAAACACAACAAAGAAATATATGTCTAGAAAAAGAGAGGAGCCTGTCATAGAGGAAGAGCAAGCGACAAAGACAGCCTATGTGTTGTAAAATCCAAGTTGTGTTAAGAAAGTCCCTGCATATTGGGTGAACCTCTTGTGGTGCAATTATAGTCAGACATGCACTGGAATCATTCCAGGTGAAAAAGCATGTATGGGTTGTAATCTATACCATTAATAGGAGGAATGATTTCCATGAGATTACAGATTTGTGGAAGTTTGGACTAAGATGAAAACACAAACTTGCAAAGTGGATAAGAGAGAAAAGTATTATTTGCAACTAAAGTATCCTTTCTGTTTAAAAAAAAAACCATTGAGTAAGGTATTCCATTAAATAGTCAGCTTCAATAATTTATATAAAAGTTAGAAATATAAATCTACTTCATAAAGTGAGAAATGCAGTCATCAGTATTAAGTATAAGCCAGGATTCCTATTCCACCATTCTCAAAAAAGACTCTCATAATAGCTTTCACACATACTCTAACGCTGGTTAAGATCTATGGCTTTACACTGCCAGATCCTTTTTACACATCAACTCTACTTCCAGGAAGGAAAACATACAAAAATAAGTCATAGATCTGAGACAGGTGGGAAAATTTATATCCATACCTTGTATCAGCAAGAAAAACTGAATTGCTGTCCAGTACAGCCACCTTTGTGAGTGAATGAACTCACAAGGTAGAGTTTTCAATGAAAGAACCATAGAAACAACATTAAGGAAGAAATAATTTTCATTTTTGCTGAGGGAGTGTTGTATAATTATTTCTTTCAACTTCAATCCTACATGCACCTGGACAACAGAAGAGAAAAATTAAGTTCAGGCTGCCTGGTCCACCTATCCACTTTGAACTTAGCACTGGACATTGCCAGTAGTTTGATTATGGTAGTCATGGTCAAACCTGGTTATCTAAAGCTATTCCTCACAAGATGAGTTCTAGATCCTTAATCTGACTCCCAACGCAAAAAAACCACCATAATAAGAAAAAACCCCCATTATGCTTCAAGTTGATTATTCAATTTGATTACAGTTCATTACTCATGTATAAGCTCCATTTTTACAATTCACCTTTATTATGGTCAGTATCCATCTTCCTCAAAGTCTCTGAAATCTGCCCATTAGCATGAAGGCTCAATCCTTGAGAAATCACTAAAGAACTTTGCTTGCACTGGAGGCCAAATGAAGAAAGGGCTGGGTTTTGATGGAGTCCTCTACTGTCTCCATGGGACAAAGAGGGATATGTAGCACTGCTGCTCCAACTGTCACCACAATGGCTACTAGATAAAAAGAATTTCTCCATCTCTCTCTGGACTTGTCTGTACCCATTCCAGGATGCCATGATTTAAGGCGAGGGAAGTCAAGGTAGATGGCAAGTCCACCTGTCTTGCATAAGGTGAAGGATGATCCAGAGGGCATCCATAGTTCAATCTACTAGATGCCAAAGTTCCTCCCCACTATAAAACTCTAAGTTTCGCAAAAGGAATGCTTGTGGAATCATTGTGGAATCAAGGACCAAAAAAAGAGGACTCTTTTCCTTTTTAGATACAAACAGCACCTGGTTTGACATTTATCCTAAAACAAAGCACTACCAACATCCAGTGATGCTTTGGCACCTTTTTGGTTGTGCACAGGGTTGTGCAACTCACTAACTTGACAAAATAAGACTTGACTGAACCCAGAGATGATGTAAGCAAAAAATAGGAAAACCAATCTTCCTGCTCAGTAAGAATCCCACCAGGTATGATGCCTCAAAGGTTCCAAAACATCAGATCTCCACATCAAGCACAGCACAATAGCAGGTACCCATCTTCCCAAAGCATCACATGGATTTGATGGAAGAAATCAATGAATTACACCCATGGACTCTGACTGGCTACTGAAGCAAAAACTGTATTCTTAAGAATTTTCTATGCTTTATGAGAGAATAATAACCTGCCATTCCAGAATTTGGAACTTCATCCATTTCTCCCAAAGCTGTTGATGGAAACTGAAGTGTTAAACCTCCTGATAGTACAGTAAATTATTTCAGTCTACTTGTTCTCGGGATAAGACTAGTACAAAATTTTTCCAGAAAGTTCTAAACTGAAAGCAAAGTGATTAGGCAATGGAGATCATGGACAAATTTGCCCGTGAACAGAGCAGGGCAGTTCAAGGATGGGGACAGAAGCAGTCAGTAAAAACTTAGACCTGATTGGCAAATCAGGAAGTTACTAGAAGATCCTGAAGAAAGGCTGGAATCAATGCAAATTAAGTGACCAACTACATGCAGTTAGCTGACAGGTTAGCAAACATTTATTTCAAAGGCTTATCACCAAATTATTTAAAAGTTCTCAAGGTAAAATTGATTTTAATTATTTTTTAAAGCATGTCATTCAGCATTAAATTGAGAGAACAGAAAGAGGGAAAGTAAAAAGAAGTCAAACCATCAAAGCGAAGACAGCAGATTAGGGATACACACTCAGCTGAACTCTCCAAACATTCCCCTCCAAACAACTTTAAAGTAAAACCTCAAATCAAATTTTAGAGTGGCAAAGACAACAAAAAGTCAAGGTGAGACATTTTTTGGGCATAAGAAAACTCAAAGAGGTCAACAGAAGAAGTCTGTGGCACCAGGGTGAAGGCCTATCTAGCACTCACACATGTAGCAACACCAACAGCAGCTTTAGGAGCTCTCAGCCCAGAGATGGTAAAGAGGTCAGACAACTAGTCTAAAAGAGATTACAAGGGACTCTTCTGGCACTAGGTACAGCTGGTGATGACTGGCAAC
Organism: Phalanger gymnotis; assembly: GCA_028646595.1. Taxonomy (NCBI): domain Eukaryota; kingdom Metazoa; phylum Chordata; class Mammalia; order Diprotodontia; family Phalangeridae; genus Phalanger; species Phalanger gymnotis. The sequence goes on along the minus strand of CM053624.1, from coordinate 144,713,508 downwards.
TTTATTGTCCATACGTAGTTCCAGGGTGGAGAAAAGTTCCAGTGATTGGTTACAAAGACACAGGAGCACTTATCATGGGGAATAGCACTAGCACTTGTGGCTGCAGGAAAGCAGGAGCCCTTCCTGGGTAAAGACCATAGCACAGACCAGAATAGCAGTGACCATACCTCTCCCAGGTTCGAACTACCTTGGAAATACCAAAAACTTGCAGACGCCAAGAACTAACTCAAAATAGCAGCACAAAAAGGCCTGAAGCTTGAAACAGTGCCTCCTCACACTAGGTGAGCAGTGCTCGACTTTAACACAAAGTTCAAAGAAAAAAAAAAAGCTAGCTAAATGAGCAAACAACAACAAAAAGAACTTGACAGGAAAAGGCTATTATGATGCCAAGAAAGACCAAGGCATAAACTCAGAAGAAGACAACAATGCAAAAACAGCTATAAGCAAAGGCTCAAAGAAAAATGCTAATTGGACCCAAAGCATACAAGAATTCCTGGAGAAGTTAAAGAAACAGATAAAAGTGGTAGAGGACAAAATTGAGGAAAGAAATGAGTGATGCAAGAAAGTTATGACAAGAAAATTAACAGCTTGGTACGCAACAAATACTGAAGAAAACACCTTTAAAAAGAGAATTGGCCAAATGGTAAAAGAAGCACAAAAAGTCACTGAAAAGAACAACTTCTTAAAAAGCAGAAGCGGCCAAATGGAAAAGGAGGTACAAAGTCTCATTGAAGACAATAATTCCCTAAAAATTAGAATTGGGCAAGTGGAAGCTAACAACTCTATGAGACATCAACAAACAATAAAAGTCAAAAAAATGAAAAAAAATACAATAAAATGTGAAATATCTCAATGGGAAAAAGTGACCTTGAAAATAGGAGATAATTTAAGAATTACTGTACTACCTCAATGTCATGATGAAAGAAAGAATCCAGACATCATATTTCAAGAAATTTTCAAAGAAAACTGCTCTGATATCTTAGTTCTAGAGGGTAAAATAAGAACTAAAAAAAAAAAATCTACTGGTCACCTCCTAAAAGAGATCCCAAAATGAAAACTCTCAGGAATATTATAACCAAATTCCAGAACTACCAAGTCAAACAGAAAATACTTCAAACAGCAAGAAATAAGCAATTCAAATATCATAGAACCACAGTCATGATCACACAAAATTTTGTGGCTTACATGTTAAGAGAGCAGAGAGCTTAGAAAATTACATTCTGGAAGGCAAAGGAGCTAGGATTACAACCATGAATAACCTACCCAGCAAAACTAAGTATAATACTTCAGGGAGAAGGAGAGAAGGAACATTTAATCAAATAGAGGACTTTCAAGCATTCCTGATGAAAAGACTCAAGTTGAACAGAAAATTAGATATTCAAACAGTTCAAGAGAAGCATAAAAAGGTAAACATGAAAAGAGTAATCATAAGGGACTCATTAAAGTTAAAGTATTTACATTCCTTTTTGGGAAGATGACACATGTAACTCTTAAGAACTTTATCTTTATTAGAGCAGTTAAAATGAGTTTACATAGAGGCCATGGATATGAGTCTATTATGTTGGAAAGCTGTCCAAGAAAAATTAAGGGCTGAAAAAAAAGATGCCCTGGGAGAAGGGGAAAGAGAGAGGCAGAATGGAGAAAATGTTCTAACATAAAAGAGGTATGCAAAGAAGAGCTTTTACAAACAATGGAGGAGAAAAGGGGATGGGCAATTTTTGAACTTTGCTCTCATTAAAATCGGTTCAAAGAAGGAAGAATATATGTGTATTTATGTGTAAATGTATATATGTATGTGTACACACATACACTCAATTGTGTATAGAAATATAACTTACCTAATAGGGAAATAAGAAAGGAAAGGGAAAATAGAAGAGGGGGGAGAGGAACAGGGAGGGAAGATTAAGAGAGGCAGTTGTTAGAAGCAAAACAGACTTTTGAGAAGAGACAGGATAAAAAGAGAAAGAGAGGAAGTAACAGAAAAAAATGAGATGGAGGGAAATACACAGTAATCATAATTGTGAATATGAATAGGATGAGCTTGCCCAGAAGTAGATAACAGAATAAATCGGAAACCAGAATCCAACAATCTGTTACTCACAAGAGACACACTTGAAACAGACAGACATATACAGAGTTAAAATAAGGGGCTAAAGTAGAATCTAATGTGCTTCAGCTGAAGTAAAAAAGGAAGTGGTTAGCAATCATGATATCAGACAAGCAAAAATAAAATTAATTAAAAGAGATAACCAGGAAAACTACATTTTGCTAAAAGATGCCATAAGCAATGACGTAATATCAAAATTTTTTACAAGTTTCTCTGAAAAAGGCCTAATTTTTCAAGTATATAGGGAACTGAGTCAAATTTATAAAAATAAGAGCCATTCCCCAATTGATAAATTGTCAAAGGTTATAATCAGGCAGTTTTCGACAGAAGAAATCAAAGCCAACTATAATTATATGAAAAATGCTCCAAATCACTACTGATTAGAGAAATACAAATTAAAACACCTCCTTGGTACCATCTCAAACTTATTAGAAATGACAAATGCTGGAGGGGATGAGGGAAAAATGGGTACACTAATGAATATTGGTGGAATAGTGAACTGGTTCAACCATTCGGGAAAACAATTTGGAACTATGTTAAAGGGCGATAAAATTGTGCGCATCCTTTGCCCTAGCAATATCACTACTAGGTCTGTATCTCAAAGAGATCAAAGAAAAAAGAGACCTATATTTATAGCTGCTCATTTTATGATGGCAAAGAATTAGAAATTGAGGGGATGCTCATCAACTGGGGAATGGCTGAACAAATTGTGGCATATAATTGTAATGGAGTACTACTATAGTATAAGAAATGACGAGAAAGGTAGCTTCAGAAAACATAGCAAGACCTATGTGAACTGATGCAAAATGAAGTGAGGAGAACCTGGAAATCAGTAACAGCACTGTTGTAATAATGATCAACTGTAGCTATTCCGATCAAGACAGTGATCCAAAGCAATTCAAAAGAAAGGAGTCATGCTTTAAAAAAAAAAATACGATACACCTCCAGAGAGAGAACTGGTGAACTCTGAATGCAAGTTGAAGTATAATTTTCTCACTTTTTAATTTTTCTTGCTCTTTTTGAAATAGGGTTAATACGGAAATATATTTTTCATAATTTCACATGTATAATTGATATGTTGCTGTCCTTCTTAGTGGATAGGGAAGGGTGGTAGGGAGAGAGAGAGAATTTAAAAAGAAAATAATGTTTTAAAATAAATAACAAATTGAAATTTTAAAAAATGTTTTAAAAAGTCAAGCCAACTGTGACTGGGGCACACAACTCTATGGAGTTTAGAAATTGTGGGACTACTATTTTATATAAAACTTTGTACTAGATATTTGTAAAGAACAGGGAGATAGCAAGAATTTGTTTTTTTGAAAAAGCTCTGCGGTAACTTTCAGTTTAAAGGTCCCTTGGAGACAGACACACAAACTGGTTCCGGGAGCTATACTGAAAGCTGTTTGGACAAGCTGCCCAAGTTTGTTTCCCTATCATAGACTTCAAAAATTCAGGATCACGTCTACATTGCAATGAAGCATGGGAAGAACCAGGGGTAATGTGGGGACCTAAAAATCCAAAAGTTCAGCTATGTTAAATTGAGTCAACTGCACATTACTGTACTAGCAAATGTAATGGCAAGTAAAGTGGGACTTTTTGTTGTCTTTTGTTTTAGAGTGCTTCTCAGCACTAAGGCAATCAAGTGCCTTTGAGTCTTGCCTTTGTTTGAATCAAGTCATTGACTGGAAACAATATATATGATGTGGTGCTGGTGATTAAAGATCTTTCCCACACCCTTTTGCTAAGTAGGTGCTAAGCCTCAGGGTCCTAAACAGGGTGCATATGCTCTGAGGTTGGCATTTTGCTTTGAGGGCTTACTCATGTGAAGAATGTTCATGTGATTTGGCCAGAGAAGACTCTGGGTAGCCATTGGAGCCTCCAGGCTTTGAAAACCCAGATGTTGGTGCTTCTATCTCTGGTAACTATGTATATAATGTCTTGGTCAGACAACTAGAAGTCTGTCTATTGATTTGTGTTTTTTTGCTCTGTTTATATAATTTCTGCTTGTAATTTCTGTTTGTATTCTCTCTGAAGTTCAGGGTACTGGCTTTTCCCTCTGAACTAAGTGAATGATATATTTATGTCTAATTAAAGTAAGATTGTTAACCCCTTAAAGTTGCTTTCCTTACAAAAGCAGATCAAAGAACCTGTGCTAGCAGCTTTCCTGTATGCTGGTGTTATTGGTCTTATATCCCCAAAGCAGCTGCTAGCAACATTGTTGTTACAGCAAATAACACAGAGATAATAATGACTTCTATGGGCATGGTTTTATGTTGGAAATTTAGTGATTCATTCTTTTTTAATATTACAGAGTATTAGGCATGAGGACACAAAGCTGAAAGCAATGCCACTCACAGAAATGGATGGGTAAGAAACAGAAATTTATACTCTATAATTATCTTTCTAGTTTATAGTTCCAGTTACCTTTGGGTTTTTAGTAGCTCATTTTGTCCTCTAAAATCCTTTCCACTACAGTAACATTCACAAAATATAGTTATTTCCCCTGTGTTGTAGTTTCGAACCCATATACATCAGTCACATGAAAAAAAAATTTTAAAGACTCATCTAACTTTGCTCCTCTTCTCACTTGTCAGGTCAACCTGTAGAAACCAGGGTTCATGAAAACAGACCTAAGAAAAACTGAGAGGCAGGGCAAGTTTTCTCTGATACCCCTAGACCTTTCTTTTTAGTCTCCCCTCATTCCTTTTGGAACTTCAAACTGCCCAACTACACAGTTACCATATTTAATCTTTGGTGGCTGAGGTCTTCTTAAGATACAGATGAACAACAACAACCACCTGCATAAAGTTCTAAGTCCTGTCTCCTTTGTCCCATACATGGTCAAAATTTACCTACTCTGCCCTGGTTAACTTGTATTAAAACAAAACCAAAGAAAAACAATACGCTAATATGACCATAGATTATAGTGAATTCATGTGTCTCCCCTCCCACACTGCATTCTAACAGAGGCCTACCTGGAGAAAGCCCATAACAGTGATTCTCTTGGTGGAAAACATATGCAACGATGGAGGAAAGACTAAAGGGGAATCAGAGTACGGAAGAAAAAACACTGGATTTAAAGTTATAAGAAGTGGATCTGAAATGTGGCTCTGCCAGAATATGAGCTCCTTGAGAGCAGGGACTATGTTTTGCCTTTCTTTATATCCCCTGCACTTAACAGAAGTGGATGGGTAAGAAACAGAAGTGGCTGTTGGGCAACTTAAAAGTGACATTAAAGTACAAGGACTGCACCAGTTCTTTCTCTGCCTTGTGCACAAGGGAGTGGGTGATCCTAGAGAGAGAGTGCCAAGAGAAGCAGCACCTTCAAGAGAAAGTTAGGTTTAAGTGAGCACCAGATGACAGAAGGAATACGAGAGGAAGAGGAGTTTGACTTGAAGGGGGCACAATGGAAAGGTAGGGCCAAGGAGGATGAGGCAGAAAGGCTATGGTGGAAGAGACAGGAGGGTAGACATTAACTGCAAGCATTATTATCCTCATTTATATATAGGAAAACTGGGGATTGGAGAAGCGAAGTGTTAAGTGGTAAGAAACAGAAATGTATACTCTATAATTATCTTTCTGGTTTATAATTTCAGTTACCTTTGGGTTTTTAGTAGCTCATTTTATCCTCTAAAATCCTTTCCACTACAGTAACATTCACAAAATACAGTTATTTCCCCTGTGCTGTAGTTTCAAACCCATACATAGCAGCCACATGAAAAAAAAAATTTTAAAGACTCATCTAACTTTGCTCCTCTTCTCACCTGTCAGGTGGTCAACCTGTAGAAACCAGGTTCATGAGAATAGACCTAAGACCTAAATCTGATGACTTAGAGATAGAAGGGACTTTAAAGAAGTTCAAGTCCAACCCCTTTATTTTATTAATGAGAAAGCTGAGGCCCAGAGAGAACTGACTATCCAAAGTCACACAGGAAATAAATATCAGAGTGAAGAACTGAATCTTAGATCACAGGTCATAGGTTTAGATGTAAAAAAGATCATTTAGTGCAATGCCCTCATTTTACAACTGACAAAAACGAGGCCCAAAGAAGCGAGCTGACCAAACTGGAGGGTGACTCCCAATCCTTTGTACCATACCACCTCTGGTTCCTTTCACTTCCAACCACCAGTGTCCATAGTAAATTCCAAAGCTGGGATGGAAAGTCCTCACAAAATGACAAATTCTTCTTTTTCAAATGGGCTTCTCTTCTTTTTCTTTCATCCTAGTGATGTCTGAAAAACTAGATTCTATTTCACTGATTTGTTAGCCTCTTTAAGTCAGTACCTTTATTTGCTGTCTGGAACCTAATGGCCCAGGTTTAAAAAACTATGGGCCACCTAGAAGGGAGTGGTGGTAGCAGCAGTAACAGCAAAAGTAAAAACAACAAAAACAATAAAATAATAATAATAATAAATGTTAGCTGTCACTTTAAGGCATACAAAGTACTTTACAAATATTATTCTCATACAAATTTTACAAGAACCCTATGAAGTAAATACTATTATAATTCAATTTGACAAATGAGAAAAATGAGACACAAAGATATTAAATGACTCGCCCAAGGCCATGCAGTGTCTAGAGCAAAATTTGAACTTCAGGTCTTCAAGATTCCAAGTTCAGTTTTCTAATTACTACACCACCTCAGTTTACATTTCCATAGCAATTTATGGTTATAAAACATTTTAATGTATATCCCAGCAATTCTTTATAACAGCCCTAGGAGGTAAGTAGTGAAGAGCTGGGATTCAAAACCAATTTTAGGAAGGAAAAAACTAAGACTCTGGGAGGCTAAAAGGATTTACCACATCCAATACTTTTCAATTTTATCATGCAATAATGGCCTGTGAACAGTAATGCCCCAGTCCTAACCCAAGATAATTTCCTTGTGTGTAATAAAGACAGAAAAAAGGAATGGATGTCTATCTCAGGAGATATGTGGTTCCAGAAAGAAAAAACAGAAACTGTCAAATAGAAATGAATCTAGAGTGGCTAGAGCGGCAGCCATCATTCTGCCTGGGATTCCTTCTTTCTAGATAGCTTCAGTTGTTCCTATCATATAATATACTCAGCCTCTTTGTCAATGGTTTGGCATATGATCTCTTCCAAAAGTTGGTAAATTTTCCTGTTTTGGTTATTCAAACAAATTCTACAACATTTCTATCAGGCCTCAATATCATTCTCTCAGCAAATCCTGAAATAATCACATCTCCACAGTTAAAACCAAGTCACTTGCTCAATGTGAGGCCATGAAAATTAAAGCTACATAGGTTATTTCTGACTTGGTAACATTTAGTTTGCTTCTGACATTTAGGGAAACAAGATGGGAAATGACCAGCTCCATCACGAGTAGACTCAATCTGCCATTAGTTAGGACTGTTGGCAATTAACTTTCTTATCTAACAAATTAAAACAATTTTGACTTTGTAAAACTAAAATAACTTAACGGCTCTAGATTCCATAAATGAATGAAAAAGCTTTCATTCAGTATTTACCACATGCAAAGTACCTTGCTAAGAGCTGGGGATACAAAGGCTTTAAATGTAATGCATTTATTGCTATCAAAAAGCTCACATTCTAATGGAGGAGATGATGCAATTAAGGGGTTTTGACATCAAGGGGTAAGAAAGACCCATGGTTCTTATGGTAAAGCAGCAAAAAAGGACAATAATGTATCCTTTCAATGTCATTTTCTTTTTTTATTATTATTTTAAATTTTTAATATTTTATTATTTATTTAATATTTTTAGTTTTCAGCATTGATTTTCACAAGATTTTGAATTACAAATTTTCTCTCCATTTCTACCCTCCCTCCCACTCCAAGATGGCATATATTCTGATTTCCTCATTCCCCAGTCAGCCCTCCCTTCTGTCACCTCACTCCCCCCTATCCCCTTTTCCCTTACTTTCTTGTTGGGCAAGATAGATTTCTATGCCCCACTGCCTGTATATCTTATTTCACAGCTGCATGCAAAAACAACTTTTTTTGAACATCTTCTTTTAAAACTTTGAGTTCCAAATTCTCTCCCCTCTTCCCTCCCCACCCACACTTCCTAAGAAGGCAAGAAATTTAACATGTCACACGTGTATCATTACGCAAAACCCTCCCTCCTATCCTGTCCCCCTTTATTCAATTTTCTCCCTTCGCCCTGTCCCTTTTCGAAAGTGTTTGCTTTTGATTACCTCCTCCCCATATCTTCTCTCCCTTCTATTATCCCCCCTTTTTTATCCCCTTCCTCTTTCTTTCCTATGGGGTAAAATACCCAATTGAATGTGTATGTTATTCCCTCCTCAAGTCAAATTCTATGAGAGCAAGATTCACTCATTTCCCCTCACCTGACCCCTCTTCCCTTCCAACCAACTGCTTTTTCTTGCCACTTTTATGTGAGATAATTTACCCCATTCTATCTCTCCCTTTCTCCCTCTCTCAATATATTCCTCTCTCATCCCTTAATTTGATTTTATTTTTTTAGATATCATCCCTTCATATTCAACTCACCCTGTGCCCTCTGTCTATACACACACACACACACACACACACACACACACACACGTATATTCCCTTCAGCTACCCTAATACTGAGAAAGGTCTCATGAATTACACATGTCATCTTTTCATGTAGGAATGTAAACAAAACAGTTCAACTTTAGTACGTCCCTCATGGTTTCTCTTTCTTGTTTACCTTTTCATGCTTCTCTTGATTCTTGTGTTTGAAAGTC
>CM053624.1:144672799-144704183 GCA_028646595.1 Phalanger gymnotis | reverse complement strand
GTCCGGGTTGAGGGTTCTTGGGAAGGAGGAGTGCTGGTGTGGCAGAGCTGGCTGTATAGAAATAGCTCTGAAATCAACAGTGCATCCCCTCAAGCTTGGAACAAAGTACTCTTTATTCTAAAAGCAGTCATACCTTGCTGAAAAACTCAAGGGTCAAGTAAGTTGGCTGGGAACATGGCCAGGCAGCAAAAACGCACTCAGATTCAGTCTCAGACTTTGGCATCTTTCTTTGGTGACAAAGAAGACCAAAACATACAGCCAGAACAAGTCAACAAAGTCAAAGAGCCTACATCAAAACCCTCTAAGAAAAACATGAACTGGTCTCAGGCCATGGAAGAGCTCAAAAAGGACTTGGAAAAGCAACTTAGAGAAGTAGAGGAAAAATTGGGATGATAAATGAGAATGATTTGAGAAAACCATGAAAAACAAGTCAATGAATTGCTAAAGGAGACCTCAAAAAATACTGAAAAAAATATTGAAGAAAACAACACCTTAAAAAATAGACTAAGTGAAATGGCAAAAGAGCTCCAAAAAGCCAATGAGCAGAAGAATGCCTTGAAAGGCAGAATTAGCCAAATGGAAAAGGAGATCCAAAAGAACACTGAAGAAAATACTACCTTAAAAATTAGATTGGAACAAGTGGAAGCTAGTGACCTGATGAGAAATCAAGATATTATCAAACAGAACCAAAGGAATGAGAAAGTGGAAGACAATGTGAACTATCTCATTGGAAAAACCACTGACCTGGAAAATAGATCCAAGAGAGATAATTTAAAAATTATTGGACTACCTGAAAGCCATGATCAAAAAAAGAGCCTAGATATCATCTTTCAAGAAATTATCAAGGAGAACTGCTCTGATATTCTAGAGCCAGAGGGCAAAATGGAGAAATTGAAAGAATCCACAGATCACCTCCTCAAAAAGATCCCAAAAAGAAAACTCCTAGGAATATTATCGCCAAATTCCAGAGCTCCCAGGTCAAGGAGAAAATAGTGGAAGCAGCCAGAAAGAAACAATTTGAGTATTGTGGAAAAACAATCAGGATAACACAGGATCTAGCAGCTTCCACATTAAGAGGTTCAAGGGCTTGGAATACGATATTCTGGAGGTCTATGGAGCTAGGGTTAAAACCAAGAATCACCTACCCAGCAAAACTGAGTATCATGCTCCAAAGCAAAATATGGATTTTCAACGAAATAGACAAAATAGAGGACTTTCAAGCTTTCTCAGTGAAAAGACCTGAGCTGAATATAAAATCTGACTTTCAAACACAAGAATCAAGAGGAGTATGAAAAGGTAAATAAGAAAGAGAAATCATAAGAGACTTATTAAAGTTGTACTGTTTTGTTTACACTGGAAAGATGATGTGTATGATTCATCAGACCTCAGTATCATAGTAGCTGAAAGGAATATGCATATGTATGTGTATGTATATATATACATATGTGTGTCTAGGTATGTATATATGTAGATATATATATATATAGATATAGATATATATATATATAGATTATATATATATATATATATATATAGACAGGGTACAGGGTGAGTTGAATACGAAGGGATGATATCTAAAAAAATAAAATCAAATTAATGGATAAGAGAGGAATATATTGAGAGAGAGAAAGGGAGAGACAGAATGGGGTAAATTATCTCGCATAAAAGTGGCAAGAAAAAGCAGTTCTGTAGGAAGGGAAGAGGGGGCAGGTGAGGAGGAATGAGTCAATCTTGCTCTCATCAGATATGACCTGAGGAGGGAATACCATACACACTCAATTAGGTATTTTACCCATAGGAAAGAAGGAGGAAAGAAGATAAAAAAGGGGGGATGATAGAAGGGAGGGCAGACGGGGAGGAGGTAATCAAAAACAAACACTTTCGAAAAGGGACAAGGTCAAGGGAGAAAATTCAATAAAGGGGGATAGGTTAGAAAGGAGCAAAATATAGTTAATCTTTCACAACATCGAGTATTGTGGAAGGGTTTTACATAATGATACGCATGTGGCCTATGTTGAATTGCTTGCCTTCTTAGGGAGGGTGGGCGGGGAGGGAAGAGGGGAGAGAATATGGAACTCAAAGTTTTAAAAACAGACATTCAAAAACAAAAAAAAAAAGTTTTTGCATGCACCTAGGAAATAAGATACACAGTATACAGGCAATGGGGCATAGATATTTATCTTGCCCTACAAGAGAAGAAGGGAAAGGGGATGGTAGGGGAGTGGGGTGACAGAAGGGAGGGCTGAGTGGGGAACAGGCCAACCAGAATATACGCCATCTTGGAGCAGGGGGGAGAGGGTAGAAATGGGGAGGGAATTCGTACTTCAAACTCTTGTGAAAATCAATGCTGAAAACTAAATATATTAAATAAATTAAATAAAATAAAAAATAAAATATTAAAAAAAGAGTCATCCTTGACTCTTCACTATCTCTCACTACCCCCACCCACACCCCCCATCTTCAATCTGTTACCAAGGTCTGTCAATTTTGTCTTTGCAACATCTCTTGAATGTCTCCTTCTCTCCTCAGACACTGCCACCACTCTAGTGCAGGCCCTCATTAAATCCTCACATTGGACTACTGCAATAGACTGATGATGGGTCTCTGCCTGCCCCGCCCATTTCAACCTATCCTCTACTCAGCCACCAAAGGGATTTCCCTAAAGTACAGGTCTGATTGTGTCATCCCTCCTCAATACTATTCAATAAACTCCAATGACTCCCTATCATCTCCAGGATCAAATATGAAATCCTTTGTTTGGTATTCAAGGCCATTCATAACCTAAGCTCCTTCCACCTTTCCAGTCTTCTTACTTCTTACTCCCTGCCATGTACTCTTCAATCCAGGGCTAGCAGCCTCCTGGTTATTTCCCAAATAGGGCATTCCATCTTTTGGGTCTGGGCATTTTCTCTGGCTGTCCCTCATGCTTAAAAAATTCTCTATCCTCAACTCCACCTACTGACTTCTCTGGTTTCCTTTTAAGGCCCTACTAAAATCCCATCTTTTATAGGAAGACTTTCCCAACCCCTCTTAATTCTAATACCTTCCCTTCAGAGTAGGACTGTCTTTAGCCTCTTTTTGTATCCCCAGTACTTAGCACAGTACCTCTCATATACAAGGTACTTATTAAATGTCTACTGATTGATAGAGATGGACAATCTTGTTCAAAGAATAGCAAGACCAGTGACACTGGAACAAAGGAGTATGTAGTATAAGGTTTAAGAAGACTGGAAAGGTAGGAGGTCTATATTAAGTTTTTTTGGTTTTTGTATTTATGGTCTGTTCCTATTGCAGACATCAATGATGGGTGGTTTAAGATGCTATTCATATCCTAAAATTTCATAGCAAATAGGATTGGAGTTTTCATTCATGTCCCCATTTTCTTTATTACTGTATTTTGGCTTGCATGGATAAATTCTAAAATTACACATTCCAACCAACATATATATTTAAAATTGGATCTGAGGATTCTGTTCATGATCTTCAGTTACTCTTCTTTGGTTGAAAAGCATTGTATTTGTTGCAAATCAACAATAAAACCAAAATGGGAGAAAAATTTCAGGTACAAGGTCATGCAATTATATTCACTTGTTGGCTGAATTTAGGCCAACAGGATTTTTTTTTTTGCAACATTAAAAGGACAAGAAATAGCTGAAGCTGTATGTCAAAAAAAGTAAAGCCTACAGAAGAATGTGTCAGAGGTCCCACTGGCACTGAGGTATCCAGCTGAGATGTCACATGCAAACATATGCTTTGAAAATGATGGGGAAATTCAGAAGCTGCTAAACAAAAAAATGAGAACTCCACAGGGTTTACCATCAGAATAGTTCAACCATCTCTAAGAAGGCCATGTTTAACTCCATGCAAAGTAAAGTGCAAACAAAGCTTAGAGAAATGCAGGATTCTTGGCTCAGTAAGAAGGCAGATGCAATTCAGTTTTACAACGATAGCAACAATCCAAAGCACTTTTATGATGCCCTGAAGGCTATTTATGGACCTTAGACTTCTGGTGCATCTCAACTGCTCAGCACTGATGGAGCCACACTGATCAGTGATAAGGACATGATCCTGAAGAGGTGGGCTGAACATTTACATCATGTTCTCAACAGACCATCACCAACTAATACTGACACCACTGACTTTATACCTCAAGCTGAAGTCAGTCCCTCTCTAGCCCAACTTCCACCTAAAGAAGAGGTATTAAATGCCATTAGGCTCCTCTCCTCTGACAAAGTGCCTGGTGCTGATTCCATCCCAGTAGAGATCTATGAGGTAGGGGGTCCACTGCTCATACAGAAGGTGATTGAAATCTTCCAGGTTATATGGCAAGAGGAGGTTATCCCTCCAAAGATCAAAGATGCCTCCATCTCTATAAAGGAAAAGGAAACAAACTGTCCTGCTACAATCACAGGTGGGGGTGAGGTCTCTCTCTTGGTCATTGTTGGAAGAATCGCAGTAGCTCAAAAGATACATGAGAGACACAAATTTAGAGACATCTCCATGCCAAATGTTCACGTGGACTATTTGTACCCAACCTATGGTGGGGTCCTCATAATGGTCTGTCTGATCAACTGCAGTCGGACACACTGTACCTTGACTCCAACAGAGTGATGTCATTTTGGTCCTCTTTGAGAATGAAGGACAATCAACCACATGTAAATTATAGGAAGGCAATTTGGGAGACATGGAATTTTAGGAGGAAAGGAGGGAGGCAGGGAGGGAGGCAGGGAAGGAGGCAGGGAAAGAGGGAGAGAGAGAAGGAAATGTAGCCCATAATTTATATTCAGTCACCTAGAGTCCCTACGACATAGGTCTGCCATAAGACTCAAATGAGATAATGTATATAAAATGCTTTACCTACTATCAAGTACAGTATCAAAGCCAGTTATAATAATAATGACCTCTCATTTTAGGTAATTGCTATGTTCCTAAAAACTATGAGGAAGTCAAACTTGGAAATAGAGACAATCTTAAATGTGATAGTGAATCTCCAAATAAAATATGTTTACATTTAATACATAGAAAATATGTTAATATTTTCATTTCGTAATATATAAGGGGAACTGCATGTAAGAACTCTGTAGTGAATCCTTTAGTAAATTACGTATGCATTAAATTATGTTTTGTAAAACTGATCTTTTTGGTATTTTTTTCTTAAAATATTTCTCTGTTAGCACTCTAAATAGCATGGAGATCCCAGGTTTAATTAGAAACGAAACTCAGAGGTTCAAGCACCCATTAAGCAGATTGCAAAGATGAAGAGGGGAGGAAGATTGTTGTTGCTGTTAACATCCCCATACAGCTCCACTAAATTAGCAAACACTTTTTTTTTGTCTTTCCACTAATAGCAGCCCATTACAGTTTCATAGAAAATACAATGCCAATAAGAGTCACAGTTAAAGCACGTTCATGAATAATAAACCTTTAGGTCTAAAAATATCTGAATGGCTGTGTCTTCTGGACAGAGCTTCTATATGACTCAACTGAAAAAATGCAGTCAAAAAGATAAGAAGATCAAGAGAACAAGACCATATCAGGAATAATCAGGTTAGAGGGAAAGTCATGAAAACAGATTTCTCAAATTCAGGGTAGCCAAACTTATCAAAACAACTTCACTTCTTATCAATGACACCCTCAAGTCTTAGGGGCTTTCCTTTCAAACTTAAAAGAAGATCCCAGAATCCACTTCAACTGCCTCCATCTTCTTGACATACCCATGTTTTGAAGATCCAGAGGTATGAGAGAAGGACTAAAAGATCTATGTAGCAAGAAAACCTTTCACTAATACTGTCACCATTCCTTAACTGCATGCCAAATTTTGGGGTACCAGAGTCAAAGAAAAATGGAATGGTATACTTTTTCTAGCATTGAGCATTAGAGAGGGAATAGAACATAACATTTCTTGAGGATAAGCATGTGCATGTAGTAAGTGCATAATGCTTGTTGAAACCAAATAAGAGAGGCCTGGGCTTTCAAAAAGAATACCTAATTTTGCTATGACCATTCTGGCTTAGAGAGTATCAATGTGCTATACAACATTAATTTGTTTTCAAAGAAAGATAAAAATGGTTTTAAAAAAAAAGGAAAGTGAATTCTGGGTAGAAAGCTGAAAGTTAGGAGTGGCATTTAGCACAATTCAAAGTGAAATATCTGACTTTAAGGATGGAATCCATTAGGCTTAAACCCAAAATGGTACTCAGGTTCTGGAATAATGTTTTCCCTATAAGCACTGCAAAGCCATGCTTAGGGTTCACAGTAATTATCACCAGTCTAGAGCACAACTCCAAGACCTTCTATTGATACCAGAAACAATTTAAAGAAAGTGAACCTATGTCGCAGGACATAAGGAATAAAGACGGCAAAAAGCGTAAAATGGCAAAGGAAACTACTGTAGTACAAATGGAACAAGACTAGTTTTTATGATTCATATTTGTTTGAGGAAAATTATCAAATGCCATTTTGAATAAAAGATTACAATTGAAAATCTCACTAGAGCATTCATTTCATATGATCCCTAGTAATTTTAATGAGTTTACACCTTTAAATTAAGAGTAGGAATGATGGAAGATTCAGCACACTACTGAATTCTAAAGACTGGAAGGATTCCAATAAGAGTTTCAGCTTGATGCTAAATATTAAAATAATTTCCTTCAGAGAAATTTATATTTTTCTCTTTATCTTAGATATAAAGAAAAATCTAAATGCTAAACAGTGTATCTATTTTATTTTTCCAATTAAAATAAGTTAATTATTAGGTCTAAATTGAATCACGCAACTAGCTGTTTAACATCCCAATGAGGCTATTCTGTGCTACGTGCCATTCTGAATCACAAAATCAAATAGCAAGCACTTAGTAATTTTTGTTTCATTCATCAATTCTTTCATCCATTCATAGAAATCTTTGAATAAAAAGGAACATCGGAGTGTTATCAAATACAACTTCCTATCCAATATAAAAACCTGACAGTCTTACTTAGTGACTGAACATTTACCTCCCTATAATGTACATGTACTTCTCCTAGTTTTGCAGTGCAGTAAAATAAAAATTCATTCTTCATTAAAAAGTATTCTTCAATAACCCAATTTCATTTCCACACCGCTCATCCTTTTGTCTCATTGTTTCAGTTAAGCCTTATCAGTATTAAAATTCACTTGCTACCATCTTTTAAAAAATAATCTATATTCATTTGAATCAGACCTGAAAACCTACATTTAATACAATTACCAAAAAGGAACAAAATATTAAAATGCTATGCTTTACAACCAGGCCACTTTTATAAATTTAGACAACCAAACTGAATGGTGAAAGTTGCTATCCAATATTCTCCTAATGGGTGACTAGATGTCTTTACTAGAGAGCATTTTTTAACCTTTGCGAAAAGTTGTCATTTTCAACTATCTCTTCTTAAATATATCAGAGTATCAACCTAATGCCAAGAAAAAGCATTAAATGTAATTTCTACCTTTATAGATATTTTTAAAAAGAAAAGAAAGAGAAGCAGCAAATTATTCCAATCTCCCTTTTTTCTCAGTCCTAATAATCATCAGGGACCCGATTTCACATTTGACTTCCAAAAGCTCATTTGAATTTTCAAGCTAAAAGCTGACCACATTTGATAAATGTCTGAAGGTCTTAGATTTTGTTGGCAGAAAAAATCTGATTTAAAATAAAAAGGCTTCTAGCTTCATGGAAGACTAAAAAGCCATCTGTTGCAATAGTTTTCATTTTTATATCAACATTTCTGGTCTAGTTTTTGAAAATAATACAGATATAATTACACATAATTTGTGTAAGCCTGTTTAGTATTATACAGGTAAAGTTGCTATCTTTAAGGTAAGGTATAGTAATACCTTTAGCATTACCCAAGTGAAAGTATAATAATTTACATACTTATAAACCTAAAAAATTTAACATGTAAAAGTAAACTGTGTTTAGCTTAGAATTCTGCATATTTACATTCTATATTCCAAAATCATTCCTTTTCACTTACAAATGTCATTGGAGATGCTGAATCTACTAAATAAATCACTTTGCTAATTAATTAGTATTTGGTAGTTTGTAGTGCTCCCCTTTCTCCTAAGGACATTCTTAAGTCTTAGCATAAATAGAAGTCAGGCAAAATTAGAACAAGAATGTTTCTCTTCACAGATAATTACTTTTAGAAATTTTATCTTTTCCAATTTTGGTAAAAGCCCAATTATGATTTTTACAGATTAATTCGAGTAAAAAGACACATTTTTTCCTGTACATTTTGGATCTTACAGTCAGTGTATTCAAAGGAAGTCTATCTACTCTTTCTGATGACATTTATTTTGTACTATTTTGAATTATCTTCTGCACCTGTTCTCAAAGCTCTAAGCAATGAAAACATTTTTTCAAAACCTATTCTATTTACCCAAACATAAAAATAGGCATTTCATGGACACTGTTATTCTTTAGTTACAATGATTTCAAATGATTCATGCATATTCTTGTAGTTAGCTATGAGAACAAATTAAGCAAATCATAACAGGCTTTTCATCTTATTCAACATCCATTTGATAAACATTTCCAGCTTATATGCAATGTGCTAAAGGAGGGGAAATAATATAAAAGTGAATACAATTGTCTTACTACCCTCAAGATGGTTAGATCTAACTAAGTCTGTATCATTAAATCTATATGTCAGATGACACTGTGATGTCCTATTGTTTTCTTTATTATGAGTTGTCAGCACCTTGTTCTTTGGAATTCCTGCAGTTGATCAAATGTTGAAGTGATTTATAGTTCGGGGTAATTCAAAGCAATTTTTAAAACAGCAAATAACTCATGTGAAAGCCTATTAGTCTGTTCCTTTTTTAACTGATATAACACAACACCTTTCCTATTCATGCATATGAGAGTCTGTTAAAGCTGAACAAACACATGTGATGTGACTTTGTAATCTTTTTAAGCAACTGCATCCTCCCCTAAAACCTGCACATATGCGATCAAAATGGAGGGTCAATCTGCCAGCTAGCTTCCTGGATTTCACCTGTGCAGCTATTTTTCTTCTTCCTTGAAGAAAACAAAAAAAAAAGTTTTAAAGGCTACAATGAGAGGAACTATACCCTAAGACACTTGGCTCAACCAGCTAAAGGGATATACTTTTTTGAGGGAAGTGAATCCATATTGATTCTACAGGACCATTTCAGTGAAAGAACTTCATGACTGTAATAGACTCTTCAAAATGGCTCCAAGAATCACTAGCTTTATATTAAGTTTCTTCTTAAACTAAATTCAAACATTTATTAAATACAGTCTTGCTCTGTTGATGCTAAGAAATATACAAAAATGAATTAAACACCATTTCCACCCTCAGAAAGCTTATTATTTTTCCACTTAATAGTATTTTATTTTTTCCCAATTACATGTAAAAATAGTTTTCAGCATTCACTTTTGTAAGATTCTGAGTTCCAAATTTTTTCTCCCTCCCTCCCCCAATCCCAAAGACAGCAAAGCTTATTATTTTGAGAGGCAAATATGATACAGATAACTATTACAAAGCAGAATACCACTGCATAAAAGAGCTATAAAATGGCTCTGCAAAGTTGAAGAAAAGAGATCATTTCTAAGTGGGAAAAATAAGAAAACTAATGGAGAAAGTAGCACTTCAGTAGTTTGAAAGAAGGTTAAGATTTCAAAAGGTGAGACTGGGGGAGGAGCATGGCAGAGCAAATTCCAAGACAGAAAAAAGCACAAAAGCAAGAAGGTGAGAAATCAGAGCATGTATTCAAGAAACGGTGAGTTAGATAAGCATTGTTTTGGTGAAGGGTAAAAAGTACAAGGTGGGAATAAAAAGTTCAGTTCACAAATTAAGCCAACTTTGACTTTCTTTAGGGCCAGGCAATAGTAATTCACTAAAGGATCCTTGAAAGGGTATGATCAAGTAAGTCTAATAGCAGAGTGAGCAATAAATGGAGTAGGGGTCAGAGGGAGAAAGGTGCCTACAATGTGCCAAGCACCACACAAAACATTTTACAAATATTATCTCATTTGATCTCCACAGCAACCCTGAGAAGTAACTGCTATTATTAATCCCATTTTAGAGCTAAGGAAATTGAGTCAGATAAGAGGTTAAGTAACTTTCTCAGGGTTACACAGCAAGTAAGTAGTGGTGTCATATTTGAATTCAGATCTTCCTGACTCTAAGCCCAACACTCTATTTACTATGCTACCTAGCTGTCAAGGTCTGACTAAATGGTAGCTGTGAGAAGAGACCAGTTCATAGGTTATAGAGCTTAAAAGATCACCAGAACACAGGTTTCAGGCACGAAGGGGCCTTAGAGGCCATCAATTCAAAACTGATCAATTTTACAGATGAAAAAAGGTTAAATGACACATCCAATGTAATATATGTAGTAAATGAAGCCAGGATTCCAACCTAGGTTCTCTGACTCCCATAGTGTATCAAACTCCATGGGACAAAGTTCTAGGTATTAAAAATCAATTTATTATCTAGGCCAGCCAATAATCAATAAATAGATGGTCAGTGATATCTCTCAATGATGACAGATGAAAAGGCAGCATCTCACATTACTTCAAATCTCCATGTCTCCCTCCCGACAAGCAAATGGCAGCCCCGATTGGCGGACATTTAATGAGGAGGTGGGCTGAGAGTCCTCAGTCTCTGTTACTTCACTGTTGGGGAGGGGTAGTCATCTGAAGATAGATCCTGATCATGAGATTTCAGCAGCCTCTAGCAATCCTGGCAAGGAAACCCCTCGAGGATCAGGATGTCTCTGGCTTGGTTTCACCTTCACAAGCCAGGTTGCCTCAACTTTGATGAAGACAGCAAGGACAAAATTCATGCACATTAAGGCAGGTTCTAACTCAAACTGGGTCCTGTTCATAAAGTAAACAAAAGCCAGGGTCCCATTAGGGTGCAGCCCAGCCCAAGATAGTTAAGGAGTAGACACCTTGGGAGGGACTGAAATGTGATGACATTCCTTGGCTAGTATGGACTGGGAGGGTTTTCTCTGTAAGCTAGTTTAAGAGATGGCCTTTTGAACAGAGAAGGGAAATTACAAATTAATATTAATAATTGAATGATACAGAATTTAAATTAATTTTCCTCACTCCAAATGCAGCACACTTTCAATTGCACCTTTCTAAGATCGAGGTTAAATTCTTTCATTTTATAGAATAGGAAAATGAAGTCCAAAGAGATGAAGATACTTGGCCAAGGTCATAAAGATAATAAGCAGCAAAAATAGGATTCTACCTCCACATTTAGGGCTCTTTCAACTACATTATGATACAATGGCAAAAGGATTAGTAGGACACAACAAATGATTAGTTATGAGAAATAAGGGAGAAAGAGGAATCAAATATTAAGTTTTCAAACAGTACTGTGTATGTCATTTGTCACATATGAATTTTCAATTACTAATATTAGGGTTTTTTTTATTTTAACCTAAAAAATTTAACTATGAACTTATCAATGAACATGAACATATGATACACATAAGAAAGAAAATAATGAAATTGTGAACTAGTATGAGCACTTAAATTTTTAATACTATTATGTTATATTATTATAAATTACATTAAATTCAACACAAGAAAAACAAAACTGCCTTGTCTTTCTGTATTCCTTCTAAACTTTTCTGTTCTTATCTGTGTATTTTTTAACTATTTTATTGATTCTCTTTTCTTTTGAGGGAGAAGGACATTGTCATCACTACCCTCCCAGTAATTCTAATTTCCATACTCCTGCAAATTAAAGAATTTCCATGTATCACCAAGCATATAAATATCACCAAGCAATACAAATTCACACATTGGCAATGTCTGAAAATATATGCCTCATTTTAACCTCTAGTCCATCACCTCCCTGCCAAGAGGTGGGGACCATGTTTCATCATCAGTTTTCTTGAACAGCAGTTGGTCACAGTCTTGATTAGAATTCTTAATCCTTTCAAAGTTACTTTCCTATTCAATACTGTTGCCATTCATATACACTAATCTGGTTCTGCTCACTTCACTCTGTATCAGTTGAAATAAGTCTTCCCAAGTTTCTCAGGATCCAGCTCTCGTTACTTCTCATGGCATAACCATATTCCATCATATTAACATAATTTGTTTAGCCATTACTCAATGATGGGAACTTACTTTGTTTGCAGTTCTTTACCACATAACACCAAAACATCAATAAACATATTTAAAAAAATAAGTGATGTTATATATAATGTTCCAAGCCAATGATTTCCCTTATTCCTCCTCCCCTCTCCTAGAGAGAAAGAGAAGGAGAAGGGGGGGAGGGAAAGAGGGGGAGGCAGTATCTAATTCTTCTTTGAGACCGAATTTTATTCTTTATAATTTCATGACTGTTTTCTATTCTTTCCATTTATGCTGTTGTAGATCTTGTATATATTTTCTTTCTGATTCTGCTTCTTTCACTTTGTTTCAGTTCATGTTAAATCTTTCCATGCTTATTTGTATTTACCGTGCCCACTGTTTCTTACAACACTGTAATATTTCATCATGTTCATGTACCACAATATGATTAGCCATTCTCCAAATTATGAGCATCTGCTTTTTCTCCAATTCTTTGTTACCACAAAAAGTCCTGCTATAAATGTTAGTTTACAGAGGGACTTTCTGTTTATCAATGCCTTTCTTGAAATATATGCATAGCAATGGAATCTCCAGGTCGAAGTATAGAGATATCAGTCACTTGACTTGCATAATTCCAAACAGCTTTAGAAAATGGTTGCACTAACTCACAACTCCACTATTAACGCATTACTGTGCCTACCATTCCAATCTTATGTCATCTTTGACAATTTATTGGGCGTAAGGTGAATCTCAATGTTTTTCTTTTTTTTAATGTGCATTTTTGCAATTCTTCATTTTAAAAAAGTATGTTCATATTCTTTGACCACATATCTATTGGGGAATGGCTTTTGGTCTTATGTACTTTTGTTAGTTGTATCTTGGATAACAAGCAATTATCAGAGATATTAGACACAAATATTTTTTCCCTTCAAATACTAGATTCATTAATTTTACTTCTATAGATTTTCTATCTCATATAATTAAAATTATCTATTATATCTTTTGTAATTGCCTCTATCCCTTGTTTACTTAAAAATTCATCTTACCCAGACCTGTTAAAGTCATATGATCTGCTTTTACTTTGATTTTGGCTATGGGAAATCTGATACAGAACCAGTAAGGGAGGGATAAAAGAACTGCCTTGCTTCAATGAGGGCCTAATTGAAGTCAGATAACACAAATGTGTGGTGTACCCAGTCCACTACATTAAGTAATTTCTTCCAGCTCCTTTCAGCAGCATATGAGTAGAAGTGTAGATTGTGGCAAAAATCCAAGGTTAGTGACTGCCCAGGATCAACATAAACAAGATAGAGGAACATGGGAATCAAGAGTAAAAGACAGTGTAGAATTGATCTGGACAACTACTAGACCAGTCAAACCTGGAAAAGGAGGAAAATGTAGTAAGAAAAAAAATAGAGCTTGCAGAAGTACTAAGGTATGGAGGATGAGAGATCATGATACAGGTAAAGAATAGGTTTCAGAAGGTAAAGTATAAGGAGAAATAGTATGAGAGAAGATTGGAATGCCAGTGTGACTGAAGAAGAGGAGGCAGATGTAAACAATTTTTAGGCAGAATCAACAGAACCTGGTGACTAACTGGAAAAGAAGGATAAAAGAAAGGGAAGAGTTAATGAGGACAATAATATTTCAAGCATGAATAGCCTGGTAGTAGGGAGGAGGGACAAGTTTAAGGGTCAATGAATTTAGTGATGAATATATTTGGTTTGAGGTATTAGTGGAACATCCAAAGATGCTCAGCAGGCAGTTGGAGATAATGGAATGAAGCTGAGGGGAGAGAACTGGGTTGGATATACATATATACATGTATGGATGTATGCATGTTTGTATATGTGTGTATGTATGTATTTTTAAGTCTTCTTAACAAGAGTTCTGATCACTGAAATAATAGATGTGAATGAAATCACCAAGAAAGAAATATAGAGAGAAAAGAAAAGATTAAGGACCATCACATATGGGTTGGGAGGAGAATGGACCAGTGAAGAAGGTTTAAAAAGAAGAGAGACAGAGAGCTACTTAAGAGACAGCACTATCGTGGAAATTAAAGAGAAAGTATTCAGATATATAGTCAATATTGTCAAAAGGTGAAGGAGGTCAAGAAAGATAAGGATGGATAAAAGTCTATCTGATTTGACAATTAGAAAGTTACTAGTGAATTTGGAGGGAACTTTGAGTTGAATAGTAGTATTAAAAGCAATTCTGTAGACAGCTGGAGAATGAGTGGATAATGAAGTAGAGATAGCAAAAACAGATTGCTCCTTCTGGAAGCTTAAAAGTGAAAGGGAAGACAAACAGAGAACGTTAGTTAAATGAGAAAACTGGTAAAAGCTGTGTGTTATTTATGACAGGAGAGATCTGAATATTTAAAGAGTCAAAAGAAAGGGAGAAGCTGAAGGTGAGGAGAGAGAAGCAGGGCACTGATCAATGAAGCAAGTTCCAGAAGAAATATGAGAGGGTGATATCAAAGACACAAATGGAAAAGTTGGCCTTAGTCAGGAGGAGGGTGCCTCACTCTGGAGACAAAGGGATAGATAACTGAGGACAGAGAAGTTTTGAGTCATGGAGAAAGGGACATGGGGAAGAATATGATAGATGGAGCCAATCTCGGTAAAGGAGGCAATGAGGCCATCTGTTGAGGAGAAAGAAGAATGGAGTAGAGTTGGAGACAGAATGAAACAAGAGAAGATTTGGAGCAGTGCTTCTGTGGAATATTTCAGGGAGTTAAAATTAGAATTGAATAAAAAGATTTCCTTGTATCAGTGAAGGCACAATTGAAATTTGATAGCATGAATTTATCATGGACTCAGTACAGTTTTGTGACTTTGAGACTGGAGCAGATGGTGACAGGGAACCAGAGTTGGGAAAAGAAGAGGTCAATGGTAGTTTAAAAGAAAGCAAAGAATACAAGAGTAAAGAGCAGTATTTCGTAGAAGTGATTACCTATAAAATCAAAACTATTAAGAGAGAGAAATGTAAAGACAGAATAAAGATAATAAACTGAGAAAAAGTAGAGGAGGAGAGCAAGTGGAGTCAGTGAGTACAGATTGCCTTTCTAAGGAATTTGTCTTGAAAAATTATAAGACAATAGTTTGCAGGGATAATAAGTTCTTTATTATTTTTTAAAAAACATTTTATTTTTCACCAATTACATATTAGAACAATTCTTAAATATTTGTTGTTTTTTTAAATTTTGAGTTCCAAATTCTACCCTTCCCTCCCTCCCTGAGATGGTAAGCAATCTGATATAGGCTATATATGTGCAATCATGTAAATCAGAAAATAAGTTTTAATTAAAAAAAAAGGAGGGATCTGGGAATGTTTGTAGGAAGGCAAGAAGGAAAAAAGAGACCATATGAAATGCATAACAAAAATGACGAATAAAGCAAAAGCCCTGATCTCTATGTGGAGGGAGAAAGGAAAAAAGAAAAAGGCAAAGGTGAGAGAGGAGGGAGAAAACAGATGAAGGGATTGAGGGAGAGATGAAGGGCAGGGAGGAGACAAGAGAAGAGTGGGGAGACAGAGACAGTCAAAAACAAACCAACATGTTAACAAGTTGCAGAAAAATCCTTCCCTGGAGAAACTTTAATTTATGGGCAGAAATTCATGCAAACATTGACCTTGCCTGTATTACAGAAGTAATATTTTCCCAAGGATTAGCTGTTCTTGAACTATTTTTTAACAGTGTGTTATGATCAAACATAAATTCTCAACAAACTCACATTTTCAGTTGCTTTTGTATGCCACATCTTCTTTCCTGAATACAAATTATGGTTACTGCTGCCAAGAAAAATGGAAAACTACCCAGCGCAATTTCAAAATAAATTACTAGAAGTTGGCACAATGGGTACAACTACATAGGATAGCATACTGTGCCTAGACAATGCCAGGAATCAGCTGCAGCCTATTCTCAAAGTATCCATGTAAATGAGAGAACCAGTATGATCACAGTGCTCCATCAAAGATACCAATATCTTTCTGGACACAATGTCAACAGGTAAGCATGGAAGGAAAGGGGGAAAGTCTTGATAAAATCAATTGGAATAGCTTTTAACCTAGTCTTGAAAATGGAGTGAGATATGAGGAAATAATAATCATTACTAACATGAATACTGTGTTTTGCAATTTACAAAATCTTTCGTATATATATATATATGCATATATATATTATCTGAGATCCCCATATAACTCTTTGAAATACAGATATAATCCTTATATTAAAAATAGGGAAAATGAAGCTCTAAAAGGTCACAGAATAAATTAAAGAGCCAAGGCTTACCTGGAAAATACAATATGGGCAGCCTTTCGCCTTCCTCCCACGTGGAGAAAGGAACTGTAGATCCCAGAGACCTGAAGCCACCTGCCTTTAAAAAGCTAAGACATACCTAAAGAATACATTTCCATCTAAAGAAAGAGTTTCCCTCCTCAGGCCCTTGTAATAGGGCTCCCAAACCCACTATTCCATGGAAACTGTATTTTCTAAGGTCACCAATGACCTTCTAATCATAAAATGTAATGATTTTTTTTTTAGCTCTCATCTCATTTGCCTTTATTATACCTTTTGAAATTGTTGAGATGTAACCAAATCAAAAAGCACTGGACCATTTTGGGGAGATATTTTGGCTCTACCATTACCTTTGAATAAATTACTTGTCCTTTCTGATTCTGTTTCTTCAAGTCATCAAGTATAAACACCTATTACGTGCCAGGAACTATGCTAAGCACAAGGGATAAAAAGAAAGGAAAAAAAAAGCCCCTGCTCTAAGGGACCCCATAATCTAATGTACAAGATAAATTAGAAATAATCTCAGAGAGAAGGCACTAAGATCAAGGAGGATAGGGGAAAGGTTCTTGCAAAAAGTAGGACTTGAGCTGAGACTTGAAGGAAGTAAGGAGGCAAAGATGAGGAAGGAGAGAGTTCTAGGTACATGGGGACAACCAGTGGAAAATGCCCAGAGTCAGGAGATGGGAATGTCTTATGTGAAAAACAGGAAGGGACAAGTGTCACTGGAGCTCAGAGGAAGTGGAGTAAGGAGAGGAGTAGTATAAGAAGAGTGGAAAAGTAGGAAGGGACCAGATTATGAAGGGCTTTAAAAGCTAAACAGGAATTGTATTTTATCCTGGAGGCAATGAAGAGTCTTTGGAGTTTAATGAATATGAGGGTGACGTGGTCAAACCTATGCTTTAAGAAGATCATTTTGTGGACTGAAGGATGGACTGGAGTGGGCAGACACTTGAGGCAAAGGAAACAGCAAGCTGACTATTGTAATAGTCCAGGCAAGAAGCGATAAGGGCTTCTAGAAGAGTGGAAGCAGGGTCAGAGAAGACACTGAAAAATGAAGGATCATCTCAGAGGTTCTTTATAATTCCTTTTTTAAATGTTCATTTTCTTCTTTTAAAATTTATTATTAGTTTTCAAGATTCACTTTCATAAGATTTTGAGTTCTAATTTTCCCCCTCCCTACCTTCCCCATTCCCCAAGATGGCATGCAATCTCATAAGCTATACGTGTACAATCATATTAAACATATTTCCACATTAGTCATATTGGAAAGAAGAATAAGAACAACAGAGAAAACAACACAAGGAAAAAAAAACAAAAAACAACAACAACAAAAGAGAAAATAGTATGTTTCCATCTGCATTCAGATTCCATAGTTCTTGCTCTGGATGTAGATGGCATTTTTCATCATGAGTCTTTTGGAATTGTCTTAGGTCCTTGCATTGCTGAGAAGATTTAAGTCTATCAAAATCAGTCACACAAGTTTGATGTCACTGTGTACAATGTTCTCCTGGTTCTGCTCACTTTGCTCAGCATCAGTTCGTGCAAGTCTTTTCAGGTTTTTCTGAAATCTGCCTGATCACCATTTCTTATGGAACAATGTATTATTCCATTACATTCACATACCACAACTTGTTTAGCCATTCCCCAATTGATGGGCATCCTCTCAATTTGTAATTCTTCGCCACCACAAAAAGAGCTGCTATAAATACTTTTGTACATGTGGGTCCTTTTCCCTTTTTTATGATCTCTTTTGAATGCAGACCTAAAGAGTATGCACAGTTTTACTGCCCTTTGGGCATAGTTCCAAATTGCTCTCTGGAATGGTTGGATCAGTTCACAACTCCACCAACAATGCATTGGTGTTCCAATTTTCCCACATCTTCTCCAACATTTATCATATTCCTGTTTTGTCATGTTAGCTAGTCTGATAGGTGTGCTATGGTACTCAGAGTTGCTTTGATTTGTATTTCTCTAACAGCGATTTAGAGCATTTTTTTTTCATATGATTATAGATAGCTTTAATTTCTTCATCCAAAAACTGCCTGTTTACATCCTTTCACCATGTTATCAATTGGGGAATAACTTGTATTCCGGTTCCTTACAATTCTGATACTACATTCTAAAGTTCCCTCTAACTTTGGTGGTTTGTGTTTTGTGCCTAAAGTCCCTTCAATTTTTCACAAACTATTTTCTAAAGTCTCCTCTAACATTTCATTATTATATAATATGTTAAATCATATACATACCCACATGCATTGAGGAAAAAAAAATAGGGGTAACCTTGAATCAGAAGACTTGAGTCAGAGATTTTTCAGTTTTTTACTTACTGTCTATGTGACCACAGTTAATTTACTTCACTTCTCTGAGCCTGCTTCCCTACCAGGAGCTGGGAGAGGAGGGGAAGAGAAGCTTTCTTGACTCTCTAGAACTCCCTGTGCTGGTATCTTATCTCCTTACTAGATTCTAAGCTCCTTGAGAAGATCAGGGAATATATTTTATCTAGATATTGTATTTCCTCTAGTGTCTAGCACACTGTTTTGTACAAAATAAATGCTTACCAAAGGGCTATAAAACCATACATATCCTTTGACCTAGCAATACCACTACTAGGTCTGTATCCCAAAAGAGATAAAAAAACAAAAAGTTAAAGGACCTATATGCACAAAAATATTTATAACAGCTCCTTTCTGGAGGCAAAGAATTAGAAATTGAGGGGATGTCCATCAATTGGGGAATAGCTGAACAAGTTGTGGTGTGTGATTATTATGTAATACCATTATACTTTAAGAAAGGAGGAGAAGGATATTCTCAGAAAAACCTGGAAAGATTTACATGGACTGTCGCAAAGTGAAACATACTGTATACAAAGCAACAGCAATTCTGTAAGATGATCAGCTGCGAATGACTTAGCTATTCTCAGCAAGACAACTCTGAAGGACTTATGATGAAGAATGCTATCCATCCCCAAAGAACTGATGGTATCTGATTACAGACTGAAGCATACTTTTTTTCACTTTATTTTTCCTGAGGTTTTTTTTTTGTCTATGTTTTCTTTCACAACACGACTATTATGAATATGTTTCTCATGACTACATGTGTATAACCTATATAAAATTGCTTGCCTTCTCATGGGGAGTGGGGTGAGAGGGAGGAAGGGAGAGAAGTTGAAACTCAAAGTATTAAAAACAAATGTTAAAAATTGTTTTTACATGTAACTGGGAAAAATAAAATACTAAATAAACAAAATAAATACTTAACAAATGATGATTGTATTTTTTTTTTAGGTAAAAAAGCTTGAATTCACATACAGGTTTCCTTAACTAAATTCAAAGACATTTCATTATGTCACCAAAAAAACTAAAAAAGGCTCTGGTATACAAGTTCAGAGAAATAGGAAGGCCAAGACTAGCCTTTAAATCAGGCTCTCACTTTCCTTTTCTATTGGTAGTATTCATTAGTAAATGGTAGCCCAGCAAGCAAACAGCTGATATTTCTTTTCTAGAGCAACAGGTTTCAGAAAGCTCCATTAAATCTATAATTGAATCACAGGAACTCAGTAACAAAGTGGGTATAGTTTTTAAGTATTTCTTTTTTCTCTGCTAAAGATACAACTGTCTGAGATACTTCCCCTTCCTTATAGATAATCTATATGATTCACTATAGTCTAAGACTAGACCAAAATGATAAAGATCATGTAGATACACTTCCACAAAAATAAAGAAAGAAAATAAAGAATTAATAATAAGGAAGGGAAAGAGATGGGAAGGAGTATGTGAAAACATGATAAAGCTTTTCACAGAAAGATTTTGAATTAAGCCATAGTGATTTAAACAGAAAGGGGAAAGTTGATAACCAGAAGAATGGAGTCTATTGGTCAACCCTGTATTAACAATTAAGAGATCAGTTGTCTTCCTGGGACACATATCTAAGATTTGACAGAGATATTCCAAAGTCTTAAGAATCCTAATGACTACCATACACTTTTAGTGATACACGTAGAGAAAAATGATGCTCCCAAAAGAAAGGTAAGTGAAAACTATCTATGTACAACACTATCAACCACAAAATTTAGCTACAAAATAGGAAGAAAGGGGCATTTAAAGATAATCCAATAACTGAAAGAGACAAAATCCAAAAAAGGCACCATCAATAAAACCTGCAACTTCATATGTCTACTTACAAATGTACAAATAGCTAATAACTAAAGATCCTTATGTAAGGAGACAAACGCAACTTCATAGGCATAAGTGAGACAGGATGGTACAGGACCCACACATGCACCATGGCTCTGAAAGGGTACATACCTTGTTCAAAAGAACAAAGAGCCTTGTACATTTAAAAGATACACTCGTGTAAATAAATCAATAAGCGCTTATTAAATGTCTTCAATGTGCCAGATACTGTGCTAAGTGCTAAGGAAAGAAAGAAGGGCAAAAATAGTCCCTGCCCTCAAAGAGTTCACAATCTAAAAATGAGGAAATCCAGGATAACCAGAGGGAAGGGTATTTGAATGAAGTTGGATAGAAGCATAAAACAAAAGTCATATAGTCACCAGAGTGTAAAAAAGCAACTGGGTACAAAAAAAAAAAAAAGAGAGAGAGAGAACACAGGTAAGGTGCTTGAGAACTAGACCACAAGTCTGACAAAGATACAAAACATAATAGTAATCGGGAACTCTAATTATTCAAATGCCTCCCGAAACTCTCTGCAACTGATTATTTATTGACATGCTTTAACAATAATTTCATCCTTCAAAATGTAAACGGGAATGAACAGCTACTCTGGACCCAATTCTTACCAACATGAAGAAGCTGGCTGCTATTATACAATTCATAGAAACCTTGACGGGTCAACGAACCACACCACCATAGAATTTTGAAAGGAAAGGGGAAGAAATCCAGGTTATCATCTGGCGTATATGCACTAGAGATTTGGAGTTCAGAAAAAAGAGGTGAGATTTCTATGGCCTGAAATTGTACATGGTAAGCCCCTAGACAGATGGCCATTCTCTCAAGAATAAAATTTTGAGAAAGAAAAACAATCCCAACAAGGAGGAAAAGGAGAAACTGCTTTAATGATACTGATGTGGATATAGAGAAGGAATCCACTGAGCAATTTGGATTTTATTAAAATCATAGGGACTGGAAGGAAAGGCACATAATAGGATGTTGTAAAGTGAAAAAAAGTATATTTTTGGTATTTCTGGAAAGCAAATTGTACAGAAAAGCAATTATTAATGGAACTGTGCTTTCTTCAGCGACAACAGAAGAGCAACTTACTCCAGCTGAAAATACATGCATCTAGGTGATATGATGTGCTTTATGGACTTTTTTTCAGGCTGGTTTAAGTTTTTTGGGAAGATGAAGGGAGGGCTTCCAGCTTACAGTTCCATTTCCTTCCCTGTCACTCTCAACTCTTTGTTGCTGACTTCCAATGTCATTATTTGACTGAAATGGCTCTATCTCCAAAGTTGCCAATGATCTCCTAACTGTCAAATCTAATGGTTTTTTGTCAGTCTTCATCCTTCTGCACCATTTGACATTGATGATCACACTTTCCACTAGGATACTATCTTCTCCAACAGACATGACACTGCTTTCTCTTGTTCTTCCTCCAAACAAACTGTTCCTTCTGTACACTTTGTGGTATCATCATCTGGGCCATACTCACTAACCATGAGTATATCCTAAGGCTACATCCGGAGTGATCTTTTCTCTATAAACCCACTTATTTGGTAATTTCATCAGCTCCCATGGGTTTAATTATTATTTCTGTGAAGATGACTTACAGATCTACAAAACCAGCCCTAGTCTCTCCCCTAAGCTATTTAATATCACCAACTAAACGTAGTGGAAATTTTGAACTGAATGTTCCATGACCATCTCAAACTCATTATGTCTAGAACCCATTATCCTTCCCCTAATCCCACTCTTCTTCTGAACATCCTTATTAATCTCCACGGAGCCACCATCCTTTCAGTCACCCAGGTTCCCTACCTTGAGGTCATCTTAAATTCCTTATATGGAGGAGGAAATCAGTCCATAAATTTAATCCATTGTCAAATTTTTATCTCAACAACTCTCGCATCCATCCTTTTATATCCATTCACACAGCCACCACCCTGCTTCAGGCCCTTAACACTTCTCTTCTGGATAGTAAGGTAGCACAATAGAGCACTAGAGTTGGAGTCAAGACCTGAGTTCAAATTCTGCCACAGATATACTTTGTGCAAGTAATTTAATCTTTTTGAGCCTCAGTTTCTCCATCTGTAAAATGGAGTAAAAATAATACTTGTTTAACAAGATTGCTTTAGAAATCGAATAAACTAATATATGTTAAATGTTTTTCAAAACTTAAAGCACTACGTAAGTATTAGTTATTTTTGTTTGTTCTTGCTGCCTCAAGTCTCTAACTACTCAAATCCATCCTCTGGTACAGCTACTTAAATGATATTCCTTATGTGTAGGTCCCCTACGCAATAGAATCCAATGCTTCCTATTACTTCTATAAAGCTTCTTCACAACCTGGTTCTTTTCAATTCTCTCTTCTCTTTAAAAATCCTTACCCTCCACTGATTCCATGGTCTAGCCATACTGACCTATATACTATTTTTCTCATATTTCTGTGCCTTTTCAGTGGCTGTCCTAAATGCCTGCAATCCACATGCTATCCTTCCACACCTCTATCTTTTGAAATATTAAAAAAAAAATTTGTTTCATTCAAGACTCAACTAAAGCAACACCTTCAGAGTGAGACATGTTCTGTTCCTGGACAGTTGCTATTGCCTTTCCATCATTGATTATCTTGTGTCTGCTTTGTCTCCCCTCTCCCTCTAATATGTACATCTTACTGCATTCATTAGAGTGCAATCTACTTGAGAACTTTTGTCTTGGTATCTGTAGCACTTAGCCCAGTCCCTGAATCATAGGTATTTAATAAATGTTTTTGATTGATTGATCACAAGATTGATAAACTTCTTTTAAATCTAAGAGGTAAGTTATCTTTAAGTAGTTTTAATATAATTATGTGTAATTCAAATATCCAGAAGGGGCAAGAACTGAAAAAAATAATAAACTATAAAACTACAAGGAATGAGAAAAACATAACCAAAGAAAGTCTATGGGGAAAAAAAGTTTTACCAGGCCACAGAAATCACTCAGAGTGTGTGTGTGTCTGTGTGTTTGAGAGTGTAATGGGAGAAAGGGAAGGATGGTTCTTACATCCTACCAGAAGAGATCTTAATAAGATATTCAGTTTAATTCCTTGGAGCAACATATATAATCATCTCCCTCAAACAAATGGTTTCCAATTACTATTGGAAAAAAAAACCTCTGAAAATTAAAATTTCGCAACTCTATTGGTAGGCTATTCTAGTCTTTAAATCATCTTGACGATTTAAGTTCTTCCTTGGACCTTTCCTAAGTTCTTTCTTAACTAACCTTACTTAGCATAATTTATAAGCCTGTTTCTCTTATTTGGTCCTCTTGGCTGAGAAAAAACAAGTGATCTATTTATAATAACAATGTTGCTAGCAGCTGCTGTAAGATCAACAACACTAGCACACAGGAGAGCTGCTAGCGCAGATTCTTATATCTACTTTTCTAAGGAAAGCAACTTTAAGAGGTTAACAATCTTACTTTAATTAAAGATACATATATCATTCACTTAGTACAGCGGAAAAAGTCAGCACCTTGAACTTCAGAGAAAACACAAACAGAAATTACAAGCGGAAATTATATAAACAGAGCAAAGTGACAAAAATCAGCAGACAGGCTTCTATCTGTCTGACCATAGCATACATACACAGTTACCTTAACTGAGAGAGAGAGACAGAGACAGAGACAGAGACAGAGACAGAGACAGAGACAGAGACAGAGACACAGAGAGAGAGAGAAGCACCAACATCTAGGTTTTGTTTTGGAGTGCTTCTCAGCACTAAGGCAAAACTCAATCAAAGGCACTTGATTGCCTTAGTGCTGAGAAGCACTCCAAAACAAAAGACAACAAATAACTCCACTTTGCTTGCCATTACACCGTGTCCATTTAACAATTCTTCATATACATTACGGTACTCATTAAGATATTCTTCTGCATTCCCCATACTAGATTAATCAATGAAAATATCTCAGTTAACATCTTTTGTACGCTTTGTGCTGCATCTCAACTACTCTTCTTGCTGTTCCCAATATTCAATCTCCCGTTCCATTCCTTGGCATCCATCTGTGCCTGGTGGCCTGAAATGTACTCCTTCCTCACCTCTGCCTCTTTGAATCACTAGCTTGCTTCAAAAACAATCTCAGGAGTCACTACCTACAAGAAATCTATAATTTGATTGACCTAGTCATTAGTGCTCTCACAAAAATAGCCATGCATAAATTTTGCATTTAATTTTCTAAGTATATATTATTTCCCCCAAACTGAAGTTAAGGTCTATGAGGACAAGGACTGTGAGGGAGGGGGAGCTGGATTACTGCTTCTCCCATTGCCACTTCCAGGTTGCCTTCTACCACAATCACTCTGTAACCTTTTCTCCTTTAAGGCTTATCCAATACATATTTGTCACACAATCAAGTTTCTGGTGGCTGTGGCCTGACCTCCAGGACATTGTCCTTCCTTCTTTAACGAGTTCAGTGCCTGGCTCACAGTTTCTCTTCCCCAACTCCTGCCCTCATGTAAAGGGACTTCAACGTACATGTTTAAAGTCCTTCGAACAAGCTAACTTCCCAGATTCCTCAACTTACTCTTTTCTCGTGACTTACTCTCTCTCAGCTTCACACTGAGACGGTTTTTTTTTTATATCACCCACAAGTGTTACACTTCCATTTTCATGAACTCTGATATTCTGTTGTCTGATCATTACTAGTTATCATTCCACCTCTCCCTCAAATCCCATAATGCTATTATTCATCCTCACCATGACTTCCAATCTTTCAAGCCCTCAGTTCTCTCTTAGGCCCTTACCTAGCTACTATGCACTAGCTGTAGTCTCCTTCCTTCCCCATCTTGACTTCTTGAAGAAATAACTGAATTCTGCACTGTCCTCTTCTCACAATTCTGTTGCCCTATATGATCAGGCAAAACGCATGATTATGTCTTCAACTTGGAACACCCCTCCGCAAAGATCACCCTTTCTCCCACTGGTGAGTTCCTCCTAAGGCCTCCATTTAGTGGAGAGGACCAAACCAGCCTTCATTCCTCTCACTTCCATGCACTAGGTACCTTCATGACTACTGTCTACCTTCTTTCCCCCTTTCAGTTCACTTTTTCTTGGTGTATGGTTGTCCTTCATTGTAATATAAACTCCTTGAAGGCAGGAACTACCTTTCCATTTATTGATATTTGTAACCACAATGCTGGCACAGAGCAAGCATTTGACAAATGCTTGTTTCCTTCTTTCCTTAAGGGTACTGACTTACACTAGTCTTTACAAATTTCATCTTGTTTTTGATAGTTGTCTCAAATTCAAAAATCACTGTAAATGTTATTGCTATATTTAATGGGTTTACTTCTCAACTAAAATTTTATTCAGATATTTCAGCATACAGGCTTGTTTCATTTTATCGCACTCTGCTTTGCAGCACAACACAGATATTGTTTATTTACAAATTGAAGGCTTGTGGCAACCCTGCATCCAGCAAGTCTATCAGTGCCATTTTTCCAACAGCATGTGCTCACATCATTTCTCTGTGTCACATTTTGGCAATTCTCACAATATTTCAAAATTTTTATTATTATTACATCTGTTAGAGTGGTCTGTAATCAGTGATCTTTAATGTTATTAATATAATTGTTCTGGGACACCAGGAACCTTACCCCTATAAGATGGTGAACTTAATCAACAAATGTATGGTATGTTCTGATTGCTCCACTGACCAGCCATTCCCCAGCTCTCTCCCTCTCCTCAGATTTCCGTATTCCCTACGACACGATAATGAAATTAGGCCAATTAATAACCCTATAATGGCCGTGTTCAAGTGAAAGGAAGAGTCCATCGATGTGGCAGTGTTGTCTAATCACCGTTGTCTAATTTAAGGAATTGCCATAGCCACCCCAACCTTCATCAGCCACCACCCTGATCAGTCAGCAGCCATCGATATCAAGGCAAAACCCTCCATCAGCAAAAAGATTGCAACACACTGAAGGCTCAGATGATGGGCTAGCATTTTTAGCAATAAAACATTTTTTTAATTATGGCATGTACATTGTGTTTTTTTAGACATAATACTATTGTACACTTAATAGACTATAATATAGTGTAAACATAATTTTTATATGCACTGAGAAACAAAAAAAAATTCACGTGACTTGCTTTATTATGATATTTGCTTTATTGTGGTGTCCTACAACTAAATCCACAGTATCCCCAAGGTAAGCCTATAGTGTGAATGTAATTTTCTTGAAGGCTATGCCAATGAATGAAAACTCTGCTAGGTCCTACCCAAACTGAAACCAGCTGAAAGTAGAGATTGTTTCATTCTTTGTAACTGTATCCCCAAAGCTCAGCACAGTGCCTGGCAAATAATAGGCACTTAATAAAATGCTTGTTGCTTGATTTAATGATAGAAGAAAATTAAATTGGCACTATAAAATTTCCTCTTAACATCTGAGAGTCGGTACTTCTGGGTCTTCTACATGGTTATAAATATGGATTGTTTCATTATTTCTAATAGTGTTTTCCTCAACATCAAAATTAAGGGAATAATGTTCAAAATGTGTCTTTTACTTTTTCATTTCAACTTACGGTAAAAGATTAGAAACACACATTTAAAATTGGCTCCTTCTAGCACAGCTAATAGAAATTTTACAAAAGGGGGGCCTTTGTGAGTCATGGAATGAGAGGCCGGGAAGCCTTACCTAGAATAATCTCTTTATAGTTGGAAAGGCTTATGGCCTGACAATCAATCATCAAGTATTTATTAAACACTTGCTATATACCAGGCACTGTGCTAGATTTTGGAGATACAAATGCAAAAATGAAACAGTACTTGCACTCAAGGAGCAAACTTTCTATCCAACATGTACATATATAACCATATCAAGAATAAATGCAAAATTATTATAATATAGTTAAATATGAGGTAGTTAGGGAAAGTGGGCACTATGATTGAGAAGATCAGGAAAGGTACTGCATAGCACCTAACTGTCAAACTCATGACCTGCAAAACCCCCAAACGTAGACTAAACCAGATTGAAACGTAACTGAGAAATGTTTAACAAAAGAAATAAAAATATAATAAAACATGAATGATGTAAATTTGTGGTTTTCTAAGTTAATATGTGGCCTGTATGGATCTGATTTTGAGTCTGATATTACTGGCAATAGAGTTTATACATCCAAAAAGAGTCTACAGAATTAAGTTGTTGAACTTAGAATCCAAAACATGTGATCTCTCTTGACAATGCAAAATTAAACTCTATTTTGACTGCTAAGTGAAATTTTGTACACATGAGAAAAATCCATTAACATGACTAATTACACTTTACTAACCTTTTCAAACATTACTGGAATTTGTGCTGGGTCAGTCTGGGTGACCCCACTGTTTTCATTTCTAGTCTTGCCTGTCTTCCCAGTTCATGCTGTCCGTAGGGAAAAGTGGCATGTACTTTGATCCCATCCCCTTGTCCTTTGTAGTACCTACTGTTTGGCACATAGCTGCATGAGCTTTCATCCCATGTCCTTATCTCTCATCTCACTTCCCTATGATAAGGCTGTAAGGGAGGAGCTGAGAGACCATCTGATCGCTTTCAGAACTGTGCACCTCTCAGGATTATCTTTCCCTTATTGCAAAATTCATCTATAAAAACAGCATGAGGATTGAATTTGGTGTCATGCTGTTCTCAATGCCTTGTGGCCTTGAGGTACTTAATAAACCCTTCTTAACTTTCTCTCCCTGAGTTTCCTTCACTATGGAGGGCAAGGCCCAAACAAAGATTTTCTTTTAACAATGTCAATTCAATTTTATTGCTAAAGATTAAACAGCAGGTGATAAATGGGAAACACAGTGTCCCTA
The DNA here is from genome assembly GCA_028646595.1 of Phalanger gymnotis. NCBI lineage: Eukaryota > Metazoa > Chordata > Mammalia > Diprotodontia > Phalangeridae > Phalanger > Phalanger gymnotis. The sequence goes on along the minus strand of CM053624.1, from coordinate 144,675,793 downwards.
AATATAAAATGGAGCTCATCATTTTAATCTTCACATTTGGAAGAAGGGAAAATATGACCCAACAAAAAGGCAGATATGACATTAAAAAACTATACTGGATCACAAGTGTGAATTATAATCTAAAAACTACTGCTAAAAATAAGCAACAAAAATTTTATATAGTCTTTCCTTTTATTTTCTGTGGGAATGTTATCAGTGCTTTTCAGTCGCCAATTTTAAACATTTTCACTAGTGAGTTATCACAAGCAAACACTATTTAATGCATTTGTGCACTATGCACCATTAAAACTGCCTTATTTACTTTCCTGCCCCAACCCATGTCACATCTACTTAAATTTTGCAGAATACTTGAGCTGAAACTTAAACGCTGTTTCTTATTTGATCTTATGTGACTCTCAAATAGAAATGTGGACAGGTCCTTCACAGACCAGTGGAAAAGTAAGAGATTCAACTCTTACTTCCTGACAGGAAGAGCTGATTAAAAAGGTTCTCACCAATACACAAGAAATAGGTAAGTACCTTCTTGTGCCCTATAAAGATTAAAAGACAGAGATAAAGGATCATTAACTTTCAGATATAGATACCACCAAGGGCAGCTAGGTGGCTAAGAGGAGAGAGTGGCAGGCCTGGAGTCAGGAAGATTCAACTCTCTGACTTCAAATCTATCCTCAGTCACTTACTACCTGTGTGACCCTGGGCAAATCATTTAACTCTGTTTGCCTCAGTTTCCTCTCTATAAAATGAGCTGGAGAAGAAAAAGGCAAACAACTCTAGTATCTTTGCCAAGAAAATCCCAAATGGGGTCATGAAGAGTTGGATACAACTGAAACAAATGAACAACATGTACACTACCAAAGAGCCATATGAAATTATTATGCCATACCCTGAGGAAAAAGGGAGTGAAAAAGGCACACGTTTTCAGAATACATTTAAAACAATTTCAGAAAATTCAATGAGTTTCACAAACACGTGTCAATCAGGAATAAGAGCATATTATTGTTAGTAGTAGAAAGAGTGGTAGCAATAGCAAAAACTGCTTAAATACTTTGATAGCTCTACACCTGACCTTACATGTTTTAAAAAAAAAACAAACTTACATAATCAAACGTGACATTATTAGTACAAAAGTAATTATATAATTCATACTGTTATTCTCTATTATAGATATATTTATGAATAACAGAAAGTACCAGAATACCAACTATCATGCTAATAGGGTGTTATACAGAACCTTAAATACATTGAAGTTTTCCTTCAGGTTCATCATCACCTCTGTCAAATCTCCCTACTTTAACCACTATATTCAGGAATATAGCACTGGACAAAGCAGAACTTACCTTCTAGGTCAAAATGTGTGGTGAGTTTTTAATACTTAAGAAGAGGAGGAATAGAATGACAGATGGAAATGATGGAAAAGGAAGGAAGAAATTTATCCTCTGAGGCCATCACACTATGCACTTGTAAGGTTCTTATCAAGTCACTAGCGTATGGAAGGTCTAAGTTCTTTTTTCTTAATATTTTACCATTTACTTAATATTTTTAGTTTTCAGCATTGATTTCCACAAGATTTTGAGTTACAAATTTTCCCCCCATTTCCACCCTCCCCCCACTCCAAGATGGCATATATACTGATTGCCCTGTTCCCCAGTCAGCCCTCCCTTCTGTCACCCCACTGCTCCCCCACCCCTTTTCCCTTACTTTCTTGTAGGGCAAGATAGATTTCTATGCCCCATTGCCTGTATATCTTATTTTCCAGTTGCATGAAAAAATAACTATTTTTTTTGAATATCTTTTAAAACTTTGAGTTCAAATTCTCTCTCATCTTCCCTCCCCACCTACTCTCCCTAAGAAGGCAAGCAATTCAACATAGGTCACACGTGTATCATTATGCAAAACCCTTCCACAACACCCATGATGTGAAAGACTATATTTTGCTCCCTCCTATCCTGTCCCCCTTTATTCCATTTTCTCCCTTGACCTGTCCCTTTTCAAAAGTGTTTGCTTTTGATTATCTTCTCCCCCATCTGCCCTCCCTTCTATCATCAACCCTTTTTTATCCCCCTCACCCTTCTTTCTGTGGGATAAAATACCCAATTGAGTGTGTATGTTATTCTCTCCTCAAGTCAAATCCGATGAGAGCAAGATTCACTTATTCCCCCTCACCTGCCCCCTCTTCCCTTCCAAAAAACCATTTTTTCTTGCCATTTTAATGTGAGATAATTTACCCCATTCTATATCTCCCTTTCTCCGTCTCTCAATGTATTCCTCTCTCATCCCTTAATTTGATTTTATTTCTTGTAGATATCATCCTTTCATATTCAACTCACTCTGTGCCCTCTGTCTATCTATCTATGTATATGTATATACATATACACATACATATACACATACATATACACATACATATACATATACATATACATATACATATACATATACATATACATATGTATATTCCCTTCAGCTACCCTAATAATGAGATCTGATGAATTATACATGTCATCTTTCCATGTAGGAATATAAACAAAAAAGTTCAACTTTAGTAAGTCCCTTATGATTTCTCTTTCTTGTTTACCTTTTCATGCTTCTCTTGAATCTTGTGTTTGAAAGTCAAATTTTCTATTCAGCTCTGGTCTTTTCACTAAGAAAGCTTGAAAGTCTTCTTTTTTATTGAAAATCCATACTTTGCCTTGGAGCATGATACTCAGTTCTGCTGGGTAGGTGATTCTTGGTTTTAATCCTAGCTCCATTGACCTCCAGAATATCATATTCCAAGCCCTTCGATCCCTTAATGTAGAAGCTGCTAGATCTTGTGTTATCCTGATTATATTTCCACAATGCTCAAATTGTTTCTTTCTGGCTGCTTGCAGTATTTTCTCCTTGATCTGGGAGCTCTGGAATTTGGCAAAAATATTCCTAGTAGTTTTCTTTTGGGGATCTTTTTCAGGAGGTGATTGGTGGATTCTTTCAATGTTTATTTTACCCTTTGGCTCT
>CM053624.1:144631464-144672699 GCA_028646595.1 Phalanger gymnotis | reverse complement strand
TTTGATTATGGCTTTCAGGTAGTCCAATAATTTTTAAATTCTCTCTCCTGGATCTATTTTCCAGGTCAGTGGTTTTTCCAATGAGATAGTCCACATTGTCTTCCATTTTTTCATTCCTTTGGTTCTGTTTTATAGTATCTTGATTTCTCATCAAGTCACTAGCTTCCACTTGCTCCAATCTAATTTTTAAGGTAGTATTTTCTTCAGTGGTCTTTTCAACATCCTTTTCCATTTGGCTAATTCTGCCTTTCAAGGCATTCTTCTCTTCATTGGCCTTTTGGAGCTCTTTTGCCATTTGAGTTAGTCTATTTTTTAAGGTGTTATTTTCTTCAATATTTGTTTGAGTCTCCTTTAGCAAGTCCTTGACTTGTTTTTCATGATTTTCTCACATCACTCTCATTTCTCTTCCCAATTTCTCCCCTACTTCTCTTACTTGCTTTTCCAAATCCTTTTTGAGCTGAGACCATGGCCTGTGAACAATTCATATTTTTCCATGGTCTGAGACCAATTCATATTTTTCTTAGAGGCTTTTGATGTGGGCTTTTTGACTTCGTTGACTTCTTCTGGCTGTACATTTTGGTCTTCTTTGTCACCAAAAAAAGATTCCAATGTCTGAGTTGGAATCTGAGTCCATTTTCACCGCCTGTTAATGTTCCCAGCCAACTACTTGACCCTTGAGCTTTTTGTTGGGATACCACAGCTTGCAGAGTAGAGTACTTTGTCCCAAGCCTGAGGGGCTGTACTGCTATTTTCAGACCTACTTCTACAAAGCAAGCTGTGCCACACCTGCGCTCTTTCTCTCCCAAGAACTGCCAAACAGGATTGTGACCCAGATCTAGGCAGGGCAAAGCAGGCTCTGCACTCCTGTTCTAATCCACCCTTAATTCCTCCCACCAGGTGGGCCTTGGGCCAGAAGCAACTGCAGCTGGAGATCTAGAAGCAGCCTCAGAGCTGCACCACCTCGGCCACCCCACCCCACCTCATCCCCCCCACCCCAGGCAGTGGCCCATTACCACCTCCTTTCACTCTGTCCTAGAAGTTTTTCCCACTAACCTTCTCTGTTGTCTTTGGCGTTTGTGGGTTGAGAGTCTGGTAACTGCCACAGCTCAATGATTCAGGGCTTCACCACCTGTTCCACCAGGCTCCCGGTCTGGTTGGTGCTGGCGCGGCTCACACTGGGCTCTGCTCTGCTCCACTCCCAGCTCTACGCAATAGACCCTTCCCAGCGACCATCCAGGCTGTCCTGGGCTGGAACCCTGCTTCCCTCTGCTATTTTATGGGTTCTGCAGCTCTAGAATTTGTTCAGAGCCACTTTTTATAGGTGTTTGAAGGGACCTGGAGGAGAGCTTAAGCAAGTCCCTGCTTTCCAGCCACCATGATGGCTCTGCCTCCAATGGCGCCAGATACTATGCTTTACAAATTTATCCATTTGATCCTCACAGTGACTCCAGGAGATAAGTGGTGTTATACCCGTTTTACATTTGAGGTAACTGTGGCAAATAGTAGCCAAGTCACTTACCTAGGATCACACAGCCTTAATGTGTAACTGAACTGGAAATTAGATCTTTCTGACTCTAGACCCAGCTCTTTATCCACTGAGCAATGTAACTGCCAAAAGGTAGAAAGGGCAGCTTTGATTAGCCTTGCTAGGTTGCAGTGACCAGACTCATCAGAACATAATGTAGTCACAGATTCAGCCAAAATACCATCATGGCCATGTTGACTATAAAGAATCTTATTAAATCCAGCTGGGGAAAAAATCTGTTTAAAGAGTATCCCCAAATTAAAAGTCGTGTCACTATAAGTTATAACATATAATTTCAATTCTATTATCCTAGCTATTTATTCATGCTGGAAGGCATTACAGCATAGTGGGGAAAGTCCTAAACCTGGAATCACAGGCCCAAAGTCTGTATCTTGGCTTTGCTGCTGGCTTGAAGCCTGAGTGACCTTGAGCAAGTGACTCCACATCACTTAGCCTCAGTTTATTCATCTCTAAAATGAGAAGGTTAGAGATCCCTACCAGTCAAAAACAAATGTCCTAACATACTTGAATAAAAAAAAATGTGTTGTTTTTATTTATGTTCCTACTTTACTTGCACTATAAATTCCTTGAAAACAAGATCTCTCATGTCTTCACTTGGTATTTCTTCTGTTCCCCTAATATCAAGTAGCACCTTCCCCTTTTGGAAAGTTTTGTTTTCCTTTTTTAAAAATTTTTTAAATTTTCAACATTCATTTCCATAAAATTTTGAGTTACAAATTTTCTCCCCATCTGTACCCTCCCCCCCACCCCAAGGTGGCATGTATTCTGATTGCCCCTTTCCCTAGTCTGTCCTCTCTTCTATCAGCTCCCTCACCCATCCCCTTTCTTTCTTGTAGGGCAAGATAGATTTCTATACCCCATTGCCTGTATATCTCATTTCCCAGTTGCATGTAAAAACAATTTTTAACATTTGTTTTTAGAACTTTAAGCTCCAAATTCTCTCCCTTCTTTCCTCCCTACCCACCCTCCTTTAGAAGGCAAGCAATTCAATATAGGTTATACATGTATCATTATGCAAAATACTTCAATAAGTCATGTTGTGAAAGACTATATTTCCCTCCATCCTATCCTCTCCCCCTTTATTCAGTATTCTCCCTTGACCCTGTCCCCTTCCAAAAGTGTTTACTCTTGACTACATCCTCCCCCAATCTGCCCTCCTTTTTATCATCTCCACTTCCCTCCTACTTTCCTGTAGGGTATGATACCCAATTGAATGTGTATGTTATTCCCTTCTTAAGCCAAATTCTATGAGAGAAGATTCACTCATTCCCTTTCACCTACCGCCTCTTCTCTTCCAATATAACTGCTTTTTCTTGCCACTTTTATGTGAAGTAGTTTACCCCATTCTATCTCTCCCTTTCTCCTTCTCCCAATATAGTCTTCTCTCACCTCTTAATTTTATTTTTTAGATATCATCCTTTCATATTCAGCTCACCCTGTGCCTATCTATATATGTGTATATTCCCTTCAGCTACCCTAATACTGAGAAAAGTCTCACGAGTTACAAATATCAACTTTCCATGTAGGGAGGTAAACAAAACAATTCAACTTTAGTAAGTCCTTTATGATTTCTCTTCCCTGTTTATGTTTTCATGCTTCTCTTGATTCTTGCATTTGAAAGTCAAATTTTCTATTCAGCTCTGGTTTTTTCATCAAGAATGCTAGAAAGTCCTCTATTTCATTGAAAATCTATATTTTGCCCTGAAGGATTATACTCAGTTTTGCTGGGTAGGTGATTCTTGGTTTTAATTCTAGATCTTTTGACCTCCTGAATATCATATTCCAAGCCCTTCAATCCCTTAATGGAGAAGCTGCTAAATCTTGTGTTATCCTGATTGTGTTTCCAAAACACTCGAATGGTTTCTTTCTGGCTGCTTACAATATTTTCTCCTTGACCTGAGGACTCTGTAATTTGGTTACAATAATCCTAGGAGTTTTCTTTTTGGGATCTTTTTCAAGAGGTGATAGGTGGATTCTTTCAATTTCTATTTTACCCTCTGGCTCTAGAATATTAGGGAAGTTTTCCTGGATGATTTCTTGAAAGATGATCTCTAGGCTCTTTTTTTGATCATGGCTTTCAGGTAGTCCAATAATTTAAATTATCTTTCCTGGATCTGTTCTCCAAGTCAGTGGTTTTTCCAATGAGATATTTCATTGTTTTCCATTTTTTCATTCTTTTGTTTCTGTTTTATAATTTCTTGATTTCTCATAGTCCCTAGCTTCCACTTGCTCCATTCTAATTTTTAAGGCAGTATTTTCTTCAGTGATCTTTTGGACCTCTTTTTCCATTTGGCTAATTCTGCCTTTTAAGACATTCTTCTCCTCATTGGCTTTTTAAAGCTCCTTTGTCATTTGAATTAGTCTACTTTTTTTTTTTACAAAGACTGGGAATCTTTATTCAGATCAGCAAACTCACATTCCTCAAGTCTCAGACTTTGGGTGGGCCTTTTGAGGAAGAGGGAAGAATGGAGGAGAGAGAAGGCAAAGCCAACCTACCTCCCTGGACATCCCCTCTGCCTCCCAACCCTGTCTCAGGCTACTGGGTAAAGAGGGGAATAGGTGGAAGGGAACGCCAAGAAGGGAGGGACTAAGGGAAAAAGAGGGCCCTGCCAATGAGAGGCCTACCCAGATGCGTGGCTTCCAAAGTCCAGCTGTGGCCAAGACAGCAGCCACCATAGGCCTTTCCCTATAAATTAAGTCCCCACAGTAGCAAGGCTGGGGGTGGAGGGAGCAGGAAGAACAACCTTGTGGAAGAGAAATTGGTCCCATGTTCAGCTCCTTTCAAGGCAATGCCCTGAACCCCAGCTTAAAGAATGGTTATATGGGTGCAAGTTCCCAAATGAGAGGATGAGCCAGAGTGGGAGAATGAATAGGAATGTTGAAGGGGTCAGATACCCCCCAGTTTTGGTCCAGGAAAAGGGAAGATGGGGTGGTTGGTCCAGTTTTGCTGATTTGGGGGATGAGGAGTGTATTACAGCAAGTTCAAGGTGAAAAGCCACTGGCTCAGCACCTATAGGCACAACAGGAGAAGCAGTGCCACCAATGCGTAGGGAGTAGGGGGGAAAGAGGAAGAGTTGGGAACAGAAGGGGCTTGAGAGTTCCACAGGCTTCCTGCGAATGTCACTGCTAGAAATATATTAACCATTCAAGGGAAGGTAAAGAAGAGTGGTGATCAGAGGATCTGCCGTGGCATCCCATATCCAGTCATGCCTGCCTGAGATGCCCCACGGTTGGCGCCCATTTGCAGTCCGATGACATTCTTGCCCTCCTGCAGTTGGTTATCTGTAAAATTTCGGAGATTCTCCTTGGACTTCTTAGGGAACCAGTTAGGATCTCCAGAGAAGAACCCATCACCCCGAGCCACTGCCAGCCCACCCAAGTTCATCAGTGTCCACTGCACACAGGCCATATTCTTTCCTTCCCAGAGGTCCACAGTTTGGAAGATATCAGTGGCATTGATGCCATAGTGCTCTGCTGCCTGCAGGAACTGAGAAATTTGTTCCATCTGTTTGAAGGACATGCCTGAAGCCTGGATCTTCTTTACTGGGCCCTGGTCTTCAGAGTATAGCCCATTGATGAGCTCACACAGCACCGTACCATCCTTGAGCCAGTTTTGGAAATTCTCTCGCCCAGGCTGGGGCCGCCCAACATCTCGGAGGCACTGTGTGGTAATCCACTGAATGAGGATCTGCTCCAGATCGGCATCATACTGCTTCTCAATTTTCTGCTGTACCTCCCGGCTCAGTCCATAAGCAGGTCCCCTGTTGGCCATTCTGAGACAGTGATGCAGGTATACCGGGTCCTTTCCCATGCCAGCCCCACATCTTCCCCCTCGCTCCCTTCTCAAAGTTGCGGCCAGCGCTTTGCCCAGATCTCTCCTGTTGCCTGGCAAGGGGGGCATGGATTCCAAGTTTTCTGGACTCCGCGAAGCCTAAGTGCAGCACACAGAGCAAGGGCCACAGCCCCTGCCCCACCTGCCTAGCTAGCCTAGCACCGAGCCAAGCCAGAGGACGGGCGAGGCGGCACAGGGCACGGAGGGGACCCAGAGCCCCACTCTCAGTGACCCACGGTGCAGCCACCCGAGTCTTCTGAATTAGTCTATTTTTTTAAGGTGTTATTTTCTTCAGTATTTTTGGGGTCTCCTTTAGCAAGTCATTGACTTGTTTTTCATGATTTTCTTGCATTACTCTCATTTCTCTTCCCAATTTTTCCTCTACTTCTCTAACTTGCTTTTTCAAATCCTTTTTGAGCTCTTCCATGGCCTGACAGCAATTCATATTTTTCTTGGAAAGCTTTTGATGTAGGATCTTTGACTTTGTTGACTTCTTCTGGCTGTATGTTTTGATCTTCTTTGTCACCAAAGAAAGATTCTGTAGTCTGAGTCCTTTTACACTGCCTGCTCATTTTCCCAGCCAATTACTTGACTTTTGAGTTGTCAGTGTATGACTGCTTTCAGAGTGAAGAGTGCTCTGTCCCAGGCTTCAGGGGTTTTGCACTGTTGTTTTCAGAGCTACTTCTATTCTGAGGCAGTATGGTACTCCTCTCCTGGCTTGTGCTCTGGTCAGTGAGTGATCTCAAGCACTCCTTTCTGCCATGTAACTACCAGGAGGACTCCCTCTCCACATCCACCACAAGCTCTGCCACACCACCAACCAGGACTGCAATCCAGTAAAGCGGAGTAAAGCAAGAGAACACTGCCTCAGCACCAACAAAGAGATCCCTGCACTCCTCCTCTGATTAGCCGCTTGAGTCCCCCCAACATCTGTGGGCCTGGAGCTACGGAAGCAGCCCCTGCTGCTACTGCTGCTGCCACTGCTGCCCTGGGGCTGGGGCCAGACTGGACACTTCTCTCACTCAGGTCCAACAGCTTTCCTACTGACCTGCTCAGTTGTCTTTGGCACTTGTAGGTTGAGAAGTCTGGAAACTGTCACAGCTGCCAGTAATTCAGTGCCCTGAGGCCTGCTCTGTCAGGTCTACTTTGGCCTGATCTCTGCTGGCGCGGCCCATGCTGGGCTACACTTCACTCCCAGCATAGTGCTATAGACCCTTTCCAGAGACCATCAGTACATCTTGGGCTAGAGACCTGTTTTACTCTGTCATTTTGTGGGTTCTGTAGCTCTAGAATTTGTTTAGAGTCATTTTTACAAGTATTTGGAGGGATTTGGGGGAGAGCTCAAGTGAGACCCTGTTTTCATGCCGCCATCTTGGTTCCCCCTTTTGGAAAGTTTAGTAGAAGACTTGAGAACCCTAAATGAAAATTAATATTCCAAGGCTAACATGTTTCAATAATTAATCTTAAATATCTTAGATTATTTTTCAAAACATATCAGGATTCAAATGCATCAAAATATCTCTAAGAACTCATTTAAAAATTGGGCTGGCTCTAAGGTACTTCATTTCACAAATACAAAACTCAATAGGAAACAACTATCTGCATGTAAACCTTTTTCACCATCCAAAAAAAAATCATCTTCCTCTCCCTTCCTCTTATTTCTGCATTATAGTTCTAATCCTTTGGGAAGGAAAAGGAATACTTTATGTCCTAAAGTTGGATAACGCAGTCGGAATCCACAAAGACTTGACTCAGGATATGATGGGGGTCACATCTAGTCACTCACGTCAACAAGATAAAATTTGAGGCCAGTATCAACCTAAACAATCTGGGTAAGTATGTCAATAGCCTACCCAACACCAACATAATGAGCTACTTGACTAATTTCACTTCTGACTTGAACTATACTAAAAGGTGGAATTAGGAAAAACTATGAGGCATCACAGAACTATAGAATTTAAGCACTGTTAAGGATCTCAGAGATTATATAAAATGGGCTCTTCACAATATTCCCAATAAAGGATAATTCAGAGTCTGTTTGAAGACCTCTAAAGACTAGAAGCCAACAACCTCCCAAAGAACCTAATGTTAATTAATTTTTTTTTCCTTCTGTGGAGTCACAGTATTGACTTCCATTCAACTTCTAGCTATTACCCCAACCTTCCATCCACCCTTCTTTTTCAAATGCTTTTAGACAGCTATCATGTTCCTCCCTTCCCTCATCTCCAATCAAGTCTTCACTTCTCTAGGCTAACTAAACCTAATCACTTCAAATTATCCTTCTATAGCATGGTCTCCAGTCCTCTTATCATCCTGATCATTCCAATCAGGACCTCTCACACTTTTGTGTATGCCCTTCCAAAAATCTGGTGTCCAGGATTAAGACAATACTCTAGATATGGTATGACCATGGCAACACACCACAGGGCTTTTATCTCCTTTGTTCTGGAGACTATAGAAATAAGGATATGGATAAGGACTAACTGAACTTATGATTTCACCAGTATAGGAAACTCTCAGGATTTTCTCTGAAATTTAAAAGTATTAGAGAATTGTCTAAGAGCACTTAGAGATAAAAAAAAAATTGTTGGGTACACACCCAAAATGTGTCAAGAGCAAGACTGGAACCCAGGTCTTATGGCTTCAAGGTCAGCACTTCTATAACATAATCTAAAATATTAGCTAGTTGGGCTGCCATGTAACACTATTGACTCATTGACTTTACAATTCACTGAATATTTTGCACGTTATTGATGTCTGGCCCTATGAACTCTCATACTGTACTTGTTCAGAAACAACAAAAGAGTTGTTGTTGTTGTTGTTATATCAACTGCAGGACTTAACATTTATCCCTATTAAATTTCATCTTATTTTATCAGCTTATTGTTCTATGCTATTGGAATCTTTTTTGCATCTTTCTTCTGTCATGCAATATGCTAATTCTCCCTCTCAGACTAAAGTAAATACCAACTTGACAAGCATACCATCAATTCATCTACGTTTAATGGTACAGTACTAAGGATTTGTCCATGGGGCTCTCCACTAAAGGCTTCTCTCCAAGTTGATTCATTAATCTTTGGGTCTAGTCACTGAACCAGTTCCAAATTCACCTAACTGGTCCATTTTCTAAACTTTTCTCCATTTGGTCTTCAAGAATAGCTTGAAAGACTGTGTGAAATGCTATGCTGGAATCAGAATCACAGCATTTCAAAGTTAGAAAAGAGCTCAGGTGCCACCTAGTATAACCCATATTTTTAAAAAAATTCCCTGTACAACATATTCAAACGTAGATATCCAGCTTTTGCTTCTGTAGAAGTGGACAAAGGCTCTTTCAACCTCCCAAATGAACCCCAGATACTCACTTCAGCTGTGTTATTGTGAGCTAAAGGACACAACTGCAACAGTTAGTATCCTTTGGTGTCATTTCTTGGAATCATAAAACTTAGCTACTAATAGTAGAAGATTCCAAAGTCCTAAGAAAGTTCTCTTACCTGTCTAGTCCAATTGGCAGATTTCTTTGAGACCAGCTACACTCAAATGATAACGCTCTTATCTATTTCCTATAGCTAAAGATACACATTTTTCTCCAGTAAGTATACTATTCTTTTTGTATAACCACCTGTGTTTTATGAATAGTCATCTTTCTTTTCTTTGTTTCACTCAATGTTACTTTGAATGTTTTGCTTATGAATGCTGCCCTAAAAATCTATATATGACGAGCCTCATGTCATGCTTGAGTAGACTGCTATCTATCTTGCAATATGCCCTGGCCAGCTAGAATAAACAGCAACTTGCTTCACTCTTAACTGACTCTTTACTGCTATTATGCAACCCTGACCTCAAAAACTCAGATAAGTAATTGATGATCCTCTTATGTCCCTAAGAAATTCCACTACACTTGAAGATTTCCAATGAAAGGGTACCCACTAACTCCCAATACAGCCTATTTGGGGCAGTTCTAATTGTTAAAGAAAATGTTCCTACCTCAAGACTAAACTTGCCTCTTGGCAATGTCCACCCAACAAGTAAACAGGAGGGAAAGGAGTTAAGAGAAACCAGGGTGGGGAATAAAATAGAGAACAGATTAAAAAAAAGGTAGTGGTCAGAAGCAAAACAGACTCTTAAAGACGGGATGGCAAGAAAGTGAAGAATAAGTATAAGAGAATAGGATAGAGGAAAATACAGTTAACAATCATAACTATAAATGTGAATGAGTTAAACTCACCCATAAAACAGGAAAGGACAGAAGTATTAGAAACAAGAATCCAACAATATGTTGTTTACAAGTACACACTTGAAAATGAAGTAAAAAAAAGATAGGAATAGTAAATGTGATCTCAGATAAAGCAACAGCAAAAACAGACCTAATTCAAAGAAATAAACAAGGAAATTACATTTTTGCTAAAAGATACCATTGGCAATGAATTATAGTAAAATAAGTGTGAATATGAATATATATGTACAAGAAATAAATAAGGAAGCTATATTTTACTAAAAGGTACCACTAACAATGAATTACAGTAACATGAATGCATATGTGTATATGTATACACACCCCAAGTAACATAGCACCCAAACTCTTGAAGGAAAAATTACATGAATTACAGGAGGAAGGAGTAAAACTAGAATAGTAGGGGACTTCAATTTATCCCTCTCAGACCTTGATAAATTTTATCACAAAATGAACAAGAAAGAAGAAGAAATGAAGTTAGATAAGACAGACCTCTGAAGAATACTAGAGAGAAATAATACATATTTCTCTGCCATGCATTCAAAAAAACTGACTGTGTACTTGTATATAAAAACCTCACAAAGAAAAGTAGAAATATTAAATGTATTTTTATCATAATGCAATAAAAAGCACAATCAATAAAGGGTATTTGAACAACAGATTAAAAATTAATTGGAAAGTAAACACCTTGATCCTAAAAAAAATGGATGGGCTAAAAAACAAACCATAGTAACAATCAAAACATAATAACAATAATTTCATTAAGGATGATGACAACAATGAGATAACATAGCAAAATTTGTGAGATACTGCCAAAGTAGTACTTCAGAGAAATTTGTATCTCTAAATGCTTGCATCAATAAGAGAGGGAAGGAGTGGATCAATAAATTAGGTATACAACTAAAAAAAACTGTAAAATTAACAAATTAAAAGCCTCTAATTAAACACCAAAATCAAGAGAGGTAAGTAAAATTGAAAATAAAAATAAAATGTTGAACTAATAAATAGAAAGTGGAGCTTTAAAAAAAACACAATAAAATGGATAAGCTATTGACTAATTTGACTTTTTTTTAAAAATAAAACCAAACCACCCACTTAAAAAAATTAAAAAAGTGACTTCACAACCAATGAAAAATAAAAACAATTACTAGCAGCTATTTTGCTCAACCATATGACAATAAAATAAACCAATTAAATTAAATGAACATTACAAAAATATAAATATGCCCAGATTAACAGAACAAGAAACAGAAAGTTTAAATAACCCTAGCTTAGAAAAAGAATTGAACAAGCCACAAATGAACTCAATAAAGAACACACACACACACACACACACACACACTGCTTGACACCTGCAACCTGCAACCAGAGAAAACTCTATTCTATGGCCTTCTGATTATTAATGTAAATCAGGGGGGGAAATGCATATACTCATCAAAGAGATTCACCACTGGCATGGAAGATGTCTTGCGCAAATTCTAAATAGATGGAAGGGGTGAGAAGGAATGCTCAATTTTAAACATTATGCAAATAAATGTTATTGTCTACCATGATGTGGGTACTGTACTAAGGGCTGTAGGTACATAAAAAAAAGTGGCAAAAAATGGTCCCTACTCTCAAAATGGTCAAAGTTTAATGAGAAAAAACAACATATAAACAACTATGTAGAACAAGATATATACAGGAAAAACTGCAAATGATTTCAGATGCAAGGCTAAAAAGTTCTGATCTATTACAAAACTCTTCCAAGAAGCTTTTCAATAATACGGGGCTTGATATAATCGGTACACTGTCATTCACCAACAGAAGCATCTTTAAGATGCCACTACCCACAGAGAATCAAACCTTCTTCAAATCAAACTCTATGTCAAATATCTTCCAAAACAGTAGGAAACACCTTTGGCAAGCATATGTTTCCCCATTTAATGTCTTGCCTGATGTTTAAGATAAAAGGGCCATTGAATAGCATTTTTATGATATCATATGTCCAAGGAATCTTGAATAATTTTAATGTATGAATGGAAAAATAGCCTGTAAAGCAACATTTTTCTCCCCCAAACCAAATGCTTTTTCATAATAAACAACTAAGCACAGTGTGATCTTGTATTCTCTTTATTTTCAGTCAGCCATAAAATGGCTTAAAAAAAAATGGTCTATTGTGGAGTATCAATTGCAAAAGCTTACTTGTTCCCTAATTAATAACACAACAAGGTCTGTGGATAGGGAGGATGGAATAAGGTCAGAAGCACACCATCTATGAACCTCTGGAAGTCCAGGAAGAAGCTGTGCACCCTGTCAAAAAGAGATCCCAGACCTTTATCACATTACATCCAGACCCATATCTGAGCTTTGTGATGGAGATAGGTGCAAACTTACAGCTTAGTCACCCACTACCCAATTCCTGGTCACACAGATCCAGGGCAGACCAAGAAGGAGACTTGCACAAAGGGGTGGTATTCCAGAGCAAAGAGTCCCCAGGTTGCGTACCAAGAAACAAAGAAGTCCAGAAGCCAGCAGCAATAACACCAACGTGGCTCAGACCCCAGAAGCAGAGTAGGGCATCAGTTCAAACATTGAGCCCTAAGGCAGCTAGGGTGTATAGTAGATAGAATGCTGGGCCTAGAGTGAGGAAGAGGTTGAATTTGACCTCAGATATTTACTAATTGTGTGACCCTAGGCAAGTCATATAACCCCTTTTTGCCTCATTTTCCTCATATGTTAAATGATAATAATAGCACCTATTCCCTGGGTGGTTGTGATAATCGAATGAGATAATAACTGTAAAGCGCTTAACACAGTACCTGACACATAGAAGTGCTACATAAATGTTATTATTATTAAATGAAATCATTATAAAGTGCTTAGCACAATGCCTGGCAGATAATAAGCTCTACATAAATGTTAGGTGTTGTTATAATCATCTTGCCTCTCCCGCTGTAAAGGAATAATCAGGAGAGGAAGCCCAGACCAAAGTAGTACCTGCAGTTCTGTGCCTTAAAACTAGGGGAGCTTCCCAGCTGGCTGAGAGGACTGAATCCAGTAGCAGTAAATAGCTGCTCAGGCCCAAACCCAGAAACCTACAGAAACTTGCAGAGCTCAGACCAAGGGGGCAGTGATCAGACTTAACCTTATAGCAGATCATTCTGACCACACCAAAAACATGCAGGTTCCCAAACTGAACTGTACCTGCTGGAATTAACAAAACACTCAATACCCCCAGAAAGTACCAAGAGGTCCAGCCAAGAGCTACCCTGCAACGTATCACACAGTTAGTCCTAACATCAAGTTCAAAGTCAGGAAGTAGGCTGAAAGAATGAGCAAACAAAAAAAGAAGCCTACCATAAAGAGGTAACAAGATGACAGGGATGCTCAAGGCACAAACTCAGAAGAAAAGAATGATTCCAAAACATTTACAAGCAAAAAAGAAAAAAAGCACAAAAAAGCAAAAAAAAGCACAAGTTGGCACAAATTCAATTAGAATTCCAATAAGAGATGAAACGAGAGTTGAAAAAAATTTTAAAATATTTTTTTAAATGAGAGTGCTAGCATGAGAAAATGGAAAAGAAAGCTATTCAAGAAAGAATTGAAAAGGAAAGCAACAACTTCGTACAAGATATATAAAACCTTGCTCATGCAAACCCCCAGAAAATGAAAATGAACCAAATAGAAGCCAATCACTCCACAAAACAAGAAAAATCAAAGTCAAAAGATTGAAAATATAAAAGAAAATGTAAAATGTCTCATGAAAAAAAAAACTGATACAGAAACAGATTGAGGAGAAAAAAATTAAGAATTATCAGACCACCTAAATGCTATGACCAAAACAAGTGCCTACACATCCTATTTCAAGAAATCTTAAAAGAAAATTGCCCAGAGATGCTAGAACCAGACAAAGTAGAAACAGAAGGAATCAATTGGTCACCTCCTGAAAGAAACCCCTAAATGAAAACTCCTAGGAACAGTGTAACAAAATTCAGAGTTTCCATGTCAACACTTGTGGGTGCAAGCGCGTGTGCAGGCACATGCTGAGGGAGAAAGAGAGGAAGCGGAAAGAAAAAATTCAAGTACTGAGTTGCCAGAGTCAAGATTACACATAATTTAACAGTCACCACTATAAAGGAGGGGAAAATTTGGAACAGAATATTTCAAAAGGCAGGGATATGGGTTTATAGCCAAGAATAAATTTCCCAGAAAACTGAGTATAAAGGCAGCACAGAGGATAGAGCACTGGCCCTGGAGTCATGAGACATGAATTCAAATATGCCTCAGACACTTACTAGCTGCATGATCCTGGGCAAGTCATTTAATCTGGACTTCCTCCAAGAAAAAAAAACAGTGTATAATACTATGGGAGGGAAATCTGCACATTTAGTGGAAAAAGTCTTCTAAGCATTCCTGATGAAAAGACCAGAGCTACAGTGAAGTTTAAACACAGGAGTTAAGAGAAACATAAAACAGTACATAACAATAAACAATGAGAAAGAACTAAACAAGGATAAACTACTCACAATATAATATGTAGAGATTAAACATGTGTCCCCTATGAACTCTGTCATTATCAGGGGTCTTAGAAGAAGTCTAAATAGACTTAAGGCTTGGGAGAGGTTCTGTTATATCTTGATGATCTTAAAAGAAGAATGGAAAGGGAGAAGAGGAATATTCTAGAGAGGGACGGAAAACAAGGCTGGGGAAAATTATCTCACATAAAGCACTCAAGTTGACATCTATACAAACAAGGTGGAGGCTGACACATGAACCTCACTCATCTGAACTACTCACTCACAGTTAGGTACAAAAAGACATTTCACTCAAGAAAGAAATAGGAAGAAAAGGGGAAAAGAGGAATTGGAGGGTGAGCAGATTATAGAAGGAATTAGTCCTAAGCAAAATAAATTCTAAGGGAGTACAAAAATAAGTATAGCTTTTTTTGAGGTAGCAAAGTATGAGAATAAGAATAGGGGCCCATAAATTAAAAAATGGCTGAAGAAGTTAGGGTACATGAATATGGTGGAATCCTATTGTGCTATAAGAAATGATGAAGGTGAAGACAGAGTCTGATACAGAATGAAGTGAACAAAACGAGAACAATTTATACATAGACAGCAATATGGTCAAGACAAACAACTTTGAAAGAATTAGGAATTGATCAGTATAATGACCAACCATAGTTCCAGAGGATTAAAAATGAAACATGCTATCTATCCATCTGATGGAAAGGTGAGGGGCTCAGAGCACAGAATGGTTTATATGTGTGTATTAATTAAATACATAGACAGCCAATGCAAGTTTGTACACATGTTTGTAACAAGGTTTTTATTTTTCCTTCATCTTCAACTGGGGCGAGACAGACCTGCGCAACTTGGCAGGAGGTAGGGGCCAAAATTAAAGCAGGCTAAACTTCTTCTGGCCACAGATAGGTTTTTAGTGGCCGACTTTCCAAGTAAAGGTATAATTAACGATTAAACCATTTCTCCAAAGCACTTTTTTTATGGGGACATAATCCAGAAACTGCAATCGGCAAACACTTCTTTATGAAGTCGCCTTCAGTAAAAGACTTCCCAGCAGCATTTCTATACAAATCTGAAAACTAACCTTTAGTAGCTGCCTCATTTTTCTGAGTTTACTTTCTTGAAAAACTGTTGTTCCCCACTGAGATTTTTCAACAATTTGTGTGCTTTAATTTGTTTTTCATTGGTGTCCAATTTGCTCAAGTCAGGATGTTTTGATTTGAAATGGCTATTACTTCTCGGCAAACAAGGCACAATATTTTGCCTCTCGTGTAAGTAAACAAGTATCTTATTGTCCACTATAGATTAAACAATCTATGTTCTGATTCGATCTTCGATTTCTTTTTACAAATCACCCCAAAAACTTTAATGTTAGAACCAAAAAATCTCGATCACTGCAACTGCTCACATACAAAGAAATACTGAGATGAGCGTCTGATCTTAGAGAGAGCACCCGACGCTCATATAACTTGGAGGGCAGCCCGGCAGCAAGGGAAGAGAAGAAGCATTGTTGCCACTCATCGAATAGCAGGCATCAATTGTGTTGGTATGCGGCTGCACCTTGTCCCTATTCAACACAATGAAAAGATACAACTCTCACTCCTCTCATACTAGAGAGACTGATGATGGTTTGTTGCCGCAGGTCACGTGACAAATATGAGAGAGTGCAGTGGCAACCCCGCCTCCAAGTTACATGATGGGCACAGCTGTGACTAGTGGAAGGCAGGTTAAGCAGGGCATGGACAAAGCACTCGTTACATCTTTACTTTCTTTTACATCTTCCACATTTTTCATAGCCCACCTGAAATCCTTTGGTGGGACGCAAGCAGCCCGTGGGCTGTATGTTGTGCAGGCCTGGATTAAGAGGATAGGAAGGGAAGCAGAGAAGGAGGATTTCTCCTGGTTGAAAATATGTGTGTGTGTGTGTGTGTACACACATATATACATACACACACACACATATATATATGTACATTTTTATATAGAAATATAGATACACACATGTGCACATTTTTATATATAGATACATACACACATGTTATATATGTATATTTTTATATATAAATATAAATACCTACATATTTGAAAAAAAACTAAGGTTTCCACATGAAAAACAAAAATATTTTGTCTATAATACTTCAATGCATTAAAATTTTTTCTCCCTACTTTTCAGTAAAAACAATGCAAAGGTAGATATAAAGGTGAGAACGGTGCAACTAAAACAGTAGTACACTTGGAGATGAGGCTTAAACTCTATTCCCAGCTCCGTCATTAACAAGCTTTGGACCTTGAGGAAATGGTTTAATTTCTCTTGGCTTCAGAGAGGTAAAATGAAAGGGACTAGCCTAAATGACTTCTAAAATACCTTCCAGTTCAAAGAATCTATAATTACTATTACTAAATCTAAATTTGCTCTGTAATTTCTCTATTAAAAACCTTTCTAAAATACTACAGGAGTGTCCTTTGTGTCTTAGAAAATAGTATTCTTTTTTATGAAGTGCCACTTGAAAAATAACAAATATTTTCATAAATACTATTAACCTAATATAAAATTTTTATAAATACTAAAGTCTGACAGTGATAACCATGGTTTTTTACCAGTCCCCTTTCTTCTCTAGACAGACTTCATTGTTTAGGATGCATCTACATCTGCCACCCACTCCCTATGAAGTATTCCTATTTTCCTAGGAATATTGTCCTTTCAAAAGGCCTGTCAACAAGATTGACACAAATAATACATAATGAGTAAGTCAGGAGCTGGAATTTGAATCAGACCATGAATTCTGAATCACTTAGATGTAGCTCAAATATTTAAATATTTAATTTCATTTATAGATCTATTAATAGAAATTTGTCAAACATTATTTTACCTAATGATTTACATAAACAAATTAGGTACTAAATTGTTCTTAGAGGAAGCTGTGCTGGTTATTTCCAATATTAAGCTGATTAAAAACAAACATGGATACAGAAAAACCACATATTTAATTTTAAAAATATTTTACTTCATTAATTTCCCCCAAAATAGAAAGGTTAGTCTGTAGCAGATATGGAGCAGCAAGCTGCAGACCAGATCTAACTGGTAATATTCTTCTCTGACAGCAGAAGACAAAGCAAATTTGCAACAGAGAAAACAACTCCACCCAGTCAGAATAATCCTCCTACAAAGGAGAAAGACAATGGGGAAAGAAAGAATGCTTCTCAGGAGATTACTGTACTTGTATTTTACAGGCAAGTCTGAAGACCAACGTGGTCACCATGTATAGTAACACCCATATTCTATTAGGTGAAATTAGACAAATGAAATATGTCCAGGTGTAAAAATACAAGACCTGTGGGGGAAAGCATATGAGGCAATCATACATGATCATTAGTAAACAGCGACTGTAGACACAATTCAGAAAACAAGCTCTAGGATGAGTCCCCCTGACTCTTTCTGTATAAGAACCAATTAAGAACTTGTATCTGATTTATTTAAAATATAGCTACAATGACTAAAAGTATTGTCCAGCGACAGCTGGGTGGCACAGCCGATAGAGTGGCCTGGAGTCAGGAAGACCTGAATTCAAATTTAGACTCAGATACTTTCTAGCTGTACGACCCTGGGCAAGTCATTTAACCTCCACTTCCTCAACTGTATGGATTTTCAATAAAATAGAGGACTTTCAAGCATTCTCAATGAAAAGACCAGAGCTGAATAGAAAATCTGACTTTCAAATACAAGAATCAAGAGAAGCATGAAAAGGTAAACGGGAAAGAGAAATCATAAGGGACTTACTAAAGTTGAACCCTTTTGTTTACATTCCTACATGGAAAGATGATATTCGTAACTCACGAGACCTTTCTCACTATTAGGGTAGTTGAAAGGAATATACATATGAGTTGAATATGAAGGGATGATATCTAAAAAAAATAAAATTGAGAGATGAGAGAGGAATATATTTGGAGGAAAAAGGGAGAGACAGAATGGGATAAATTATCTCACATAAAAGCGGCAAGAAAAAGCAGTTATAATGGAAGAGTAGAGGCAGTAGGTGAAAGGGAATGAGTGAATCTTGTTCTCATCAGATTTGGCTTAAGGAGGGAATAACATACGCACTCAATTGGGCATCTTACCCTACAGGAAAGTAGGGGGGGAAGGGGATAAGATGGGGAAATGTAGAACGGAGGGCAGATTGGGGGAGGAGTCAGTCAAGAGCAAACACTTTGAAAAGGGACAGGGTCAAAGGAGAATACTGAATAAAGGGAGACAGTATAGGATGGCAGGCAATACAGTTAGTCTTTCACAACATAACTATTATGGAAGTGTTTTGCATAATGATACATATGTGGCTGTGTTGAATTGCTTGCCTTCTCAAGGAGAGTGGGTGGGGAGGGAAGAAGGGAGAGAATTTGGAGCTCAAAGTTCTAAAAGCAAATGTTCAAAAAAAAAAAGCTGTCTTTACATACAACTGAGAAATAAGAAATACAGGCAATAGGGTATAGAAATCTATCTTGCCTTACAAGAAAGTAAGGGGAAAAGGGATGGGGGGGGCAGGGAATGGGGTGACAGAAGGGAAGACAGACTGAGGAAAGGAGCAATGAGAATATATGCCATCTTGCGGTAGGGGGAGGGTAGAAATGGGGAGAAAACAAGGGGGGCATAGATCTGTTCCTAAGAAGGGGAACCAGACGGGTGGGGAAAATGACATCTGAACTTGCTGTCAGTGGAATCCATGGTGGAGAACTCTATACCAGTCATCCAGGAGCTGAGGATGGAGTTTCTGTATAGGAGAAGACACAAAGTGCACTAACACATTACACCAAGGTAAGCTCTCATAAATGCTGGTGGGCTGCAAACCTGCAGAACAATTATTCCAAGTGGCAGAAATAAAGTTCAAAGAACAGCTACAGCTGGCAGGATCACCTGATGCATATGTCAAATGTCCATGGGGGATAAGGACCACCCCATCTGATCCTACTGGACCCACTAAGTTAGTTCTAATCTTTTTGTGGGCCATAAAGCCAATTCCAGTGGAGGAGGGATCACTCCCAGACCAAAAGCAAGGTATCTCAGTAGTCAAGTTTGAAAGTAAACGACCAATTACTATAGCTTAGGGAAATGCTCAAAAGATAAAGTCCATGCCAAGTTCCCAGGGGAAAGGAAAGGGCTGTAGAAAGTAAGTCCATATCCTGGAGATAATAGTCACATACCCACAAGTCTCGCACTCTGCCCTGTCCAACAGAGTTCCCATTTTGAATCAACGCATTAGACTCCTGGTTGTAGAAAAGCAGGTCTAGCTCTAAGCACAGGGTGGGAATCGATAGGAAAAGAAAGAATATAATGTCTTTCAAGTAGAACCAAAAGCAGAAGAATAAAAGGCAGAATAAAAAACAAAGCAGCCAAAAAGCAGCCACTCAAGCAAAGGCAGATTATGATGGTCTTTTGTCTCTTTTGAAGAGAAGCTGCACATCCTGGATCAGTTCACAGGTGTACTGCTAAGGCTGCCCTATGATAGGAGAAGAGACAGGTTTTATCTGGGATACATGTGACCAGCAAGGGAGGCCTTTAAACTTCACAGTGGTGGGGACTGTTAAGATGACCTTGAATGGCCCCTTCCCTTTTACTCCCAAAAGGTCAGTACCCTGTGGCTTCCAAAATTTTAAATAAACCATATCTCCAGGGCTGATAGGGAGAAGATAGAAACTGTTTTATCTGGCTTGGGGAGGTGTAAGTTGGCACAGTCAGATAAGACCTTTCACACTTGCCCCAAGGTGAAATTTAATCTGAGTCTATGAGAATATCAGCAGTTAAGAAAGGCCTGCCATACATGAGTTCAAAGAGGCTAAGTTTGATATCTGTTTGAGGAGTCATGCGGACATGAAGTAAGGCTATAGGGAGAAGTAGTACCCAGTCCTGTCAGACTTCTAAGGTCAATTTAGTCAAAGTCCTTTTTAGAGTATGGTTCATTTTGGTTATGTCTAACACCTCAGCAACTTCCTGAGTGATGTGAGAAATGAATGCTGGTCCATTATCACTTTGTAAAGATTAATGGAGCCCAAATTTGGGAATAATCTCATTCAAAAGTAGCTTAGTCACTTCCACGGGTTTTTCAGTGCAACAAGGGAAGGTTTCTACCAGTTTGTAAAGGTGACTTAACACTAAAAGAAGCTTAAAACCTCTGCAGAGTGGCATATGCATAAAATCTAAGCTGCCAATCCTCACTGGGGAAGGTCCCTCAATTTTGAACAGGGCTAAGGGACTAATGGGAGTCTTACTGCTCCTTCAGGGTCGGCTTGGACACGTATAGAGCAAGCCTTGCAAACCTGCCTAATTGTTTCTAGCATTTTAGGTCCAGTAAAGAGTGGTTTCACCAGACTATAAAGTACATGCTTTCCTAGATGTGTTGTAGTCTGGTGGAGTCCAAAGAGGAGTTTCCACATTCTGGATCCTGGGATTGGTAACTGACCAGAGAGCGACTTATACTAACCAGAAGGGGAGAGTTCAAATCCACTAGCCTGATGTTGTTTTTAATTAATGGTATATTGAGGAGTGGAAGGTATCGGGATATCATTAAGGCTGATTCTCAAGCAGCCTTATCTGCCAGTCAGTTTCCTACAGCCTGTTCAGATTCCCCTTTCTGGTGGCCTTTATAATATGATTGCCACATCCTTAGGACAGGGTAGTACCTGGAGAAGGTGCAGAATTTGTCTTATGTTTAACAGGGGAGTTTTTTGAGGTCAAGAATTCCTGCTCCTTCCAAATAGTACCATGGGCGTGTAAAA
This sequence comes from Phalanger gymnotis, assembly GCA_028646595.1. Lineage (NCBI taxonomy): Eukaryota > Metazoa > Chordata > Mammalia > Diprotodontia > Phalangeridae > Phalanger > Phalanger gymnotis. Next base: position 144,651,817 of record CM053624.1, on the reverse strand, counting down.
CATGAAGGCACATTTGGAGTCTGTAAAGTTGTTCACCCTTTTGTTTTCCTCTAATTCCAAGGCTCTGGTGAGCACTATAAGCTCTGCCTTTTGTGTAAAAATTCCCAAAGGAAGAGTCTTGGATTCTATAGTGCCCTGTAGGTTGATTATTGTGTAACCGGCTCTTCTTACCCCTCCTTCCACAAGGCTATAACCATCAGTACACCACCCTCATCAAGATTAACAAGGGGGGGTGTCCTTTAGATCAGGATGGCTAGAATGTACAGAATCAAGGGTCTCTTCACAATTGTGGTAAGGCTCTCAGAGCCACTGGAATCAGGAAGCAAAGTAGCTGGATTCAGGGTGTTATATAAACAGAGAGTCGGGGGGTATCTAGCAGAAGTCCTTGATATTCAGTAAGCGAGCCGCTTGTTAGGCACTGGCGTCCTTTGGTTTCTAAAATGCTTTGGACTTGATAAGGAGTCAAAACTTCCAGGGATTGGCCAAGGGTAAGTTTGGAGGCTTCACTTACAAGAAGGGCAGTGGCTGCAGCAGCCCAAAGACAGGAAGGCCAAGCAGCTGTAAAGAGTCAAGCCGCTTAGAAAAATAGGCCACCTTTCATGCCTTCTAGGAGGCAAGTGATCATACAATCCCTTCTCTCCTTAGTCACATTATCAAGATAGGGCCAAGAAGGACTGGCTAGAGGGATGGCAACCAGACCAGGTAAATAACAGGGGCCAGTCACAGACCAGGCTAGATCATCACCATATTTCTGGGTATAGTCCTGAATCATTCTCTTTTCCTAAACAGAACATGAGGTAGAAATAATAAGGTTGATGTCACCACAGGTTAGGTCAAATTATGAGGAAACAGAGTGAAAACCCTCTGTAAATTTAATGGGGTCCCCCAAGTAGCTGCCTAATTTCTTTTTAATTTGGGCTAGGTCAGACATTGAAAATAGAACATGAACTCGGGTGTTATCCCCTCTGGAGTCAGGGACTTCTCTTAGAGGGAGCATTGGAACAGACTGAGGAGGACATGTTGGAGTTGGGGGCACTAAAAAGGGGGTCTCCTGACTGGTATTTGAGGGACTTAGTATTGCGTGGTCAAGAGGGGGTATGAGAGAAACTAAGGGGCTTGGAGAGGCCCCTTTAGGGTCTGGGTAAGGGCAGGACAAACTGGGATAAAGCTTTGGAGTAGGAGGGAAAAGAGGTTTAAGGGTAGTGGGTAGAGGTTTAGATTTAATCCTGTACATGACTGGATTATCTAAAATGTTATGTTTGGGGTTCGGTGCCTTATCAAATTTGGGGAGTTAAGGACTGAATTGAGGGCATGGAAGGAGCATTTTGAAAGAATCACAGAGGTCAGGGTCTTGAGAAAGAGCCATAAAGGCTTGGTCATAAAGGACTTCAGTCCACTTACCCTCCCTCCATCAAAAAAGATCTAACTGTAGAATAATATTGTAATTAAGGGAGCCAATGACAGGCCATTTTTCCTGGTCCTCTAGGTTATATTTTGGCCAGGCTGTATTATAGAAAAAGATGAGATGCTCTCTCTTAAAGTAACCCTTTCCAAATTTTTCCCAATGCCATAAGAGGCAACCTAGGGGAGAATCCTTTGGAATAGAAATATCCTGTCCTGTGCCAAAGATCTCTCAGCTACTCACTGCCTCTTCAGCATCCCAAAGAGGGAGAGAATGAGAAAAGAAGACTAAATGAGAGGTGTCCCCTTCAAGAAACCAAGAACCATCTCACCTGACTGCCTAAAAGTCATTGAGACCCACAACACTGCTCCAGGTAATCTAGGTACTCAGAGGGGTCCAAACACAGACAAAGAAGAAGGTAGGGAAAGAGGGAGAGACACCTACCTATTGGCTAGAAGATCTGACCCATGGCGGGGTCCCTGGTTTCAGCACCAGAATAAAGAGTATGATGAGGTTCGGGAGTCAGATCATCCAGAAAGAATTCAAGAGGCAGATATTCTCCTTTATTGAAGCAAAAACAGCAGGCTAGTCCTTAGGAGCACTACCAGCTTGGAGAAGGACAGGGGCTTGCTTTTATACACAAATCTTAGGCATTCAGCCAGGAGTAGGTATGCTCCTATGTAGGCAGTTAACCACAGAGAAGGTAAAGCAGGTATGTTGGGTACTTTTAACAACAGGGAAGGGAAGACAAGAAAAAGGAAGCAGGTTTGTCTTATTAACAGGTAGTTACTGGGCAGACTTAGATAAGGCTTTCATTGTTGCTGGGCAGAAGTCAGCCTCATCAGAACCATTTTAGTTATATAAGAAAATTTGTATTTTTACATACTATGATATCTTTTTAGGTGATTATAAAGAAATGACTTCAGTTTAAGAAGATAGGTAAACCTGCAAACTACCAAAAATTTATACTCAAAGGCAAACAATCAGTCAAACAGTTCACATCAAAGGAAACAAAGATGCCCTTAAACACCTTTATGTATGATCAATTAGTACTTAAGGTAGTAGGAAACAGGAGACTAGTATTCCAATTCCGATTCAGGCAGCTCTAACACCATTCTGATTTCTCCTGGGGATCAAATATTGCATTCTCCCACACTTCAGTCCTGCAAAAACTTCTTACCTACTCCACTGCTGGACAGAAAGTCTTACTCCAAAAGATGAGTGCCACAGTCAGAGAGGTTTGGAGAAGCTTGACATGATCAGAGCTCCTATCCAGCTTAAATGAAGATACAGTTGTTTCTTGTCATTCACAGTAGTCATAGTCATTAAAGTCACTACAAACACTGAATTAGTGAATATTGAATCATTGCTCCTAGGAGAAAAATAGGGTTAGGTTCTGGAGAGCACTAGTAACAACATTTACTTTACATACTTTCCAGAGTGGCTTCAGGCACACATTGGCAAATTTTCTCTTCCTTTTTCTAGATGTACCATGTTGTTGATTCTTTAATACTGAACTCACAGCCAATAGTAACAACTGATGCCTGAACAAAGTTTACCTAACACCTATTTTCTCTGTAAGGCACATCACAACTTTCTTATGCTTAGGAACACTAGACACCACTTCAACACTGTGCTTGGGGGCATTGATAGACACTGGGGTAAGGCCAGTTTGATTTACGGAAACCCAGACAAATTTAAACATGGAACACCTATTACCATCACAGGACTAGGAGGGGCAGAAATATCAGCCAGACAAGTGAAACTAATAATGAAAATGAGACAATTGTCTAAGAAAGGATATACCATGGTCATTGTACCCATTCCCAAATATATCACTGGAATAAATATATTGAAAGGTATGACTCTGAATTTGCCTGAGGGAAGATATCAATTTGCAGTAAGGAAGATAGGAATTAATGCAGTTTTGTTGGGAAAAGTAAAGATGGACCCAATCACTTTACCTGAACCTTCTAAAGTAATTACTTTGAAGCAGTATCATGTGCCAGGTGGGCATGATGAAATTGCCAATACTATAAAGGAATATGTTGGAGCAGGAGTGTTAGTCCTACAACCACTCAATGGAATAATCCTGTATGACCAGTATGAAAGTCAGATGGAACATGAGAATGACAGTGGGTTATAGACAACTGAATAAAGTTACTCCACCCTTGTTTGCTGCTATTGCAGATACAGTTACTTTAATAGAAAGGATCCAGAAATATGATGGGACTTGGTACACAGCGATCCCAATAGACTCCAAACGATGGGACCAGTTTGCTTTCAAGTGGCAGGGCCGACAATATACTTTTACTTGCTTACCACAAGGATATCTGCATAGCCTATTTATTATAGGATTGTGGCTGAACATTTAAATGAACTGAAGTTACCTGGTGTACAGCTTACCCTCTACATAAATGATATTATGATACAGGGAGAAAATGTAAAAGAAGTGGAGAAAACTTTGATACTTTTAATTGAGCATATGAAAAGCAAAGGATGGGAAATTAACCCTGCAAAGATTCAAGGACCAGCTCAAACTGTAAAAATTTGGGGTATACAATGGAATAAAGGACTATGAGAAATTCTCCTACAAGCTTGACAAAAGATTCAAGATTTTCCTATCTCCACCAGTAAGAATGAGGCACAAAAGTTCATAGGACTGTTTGGATATTGGAGGCATCACATTCCACATCTTAGGCAAATTTTGAAATCCTTTATATAAAGTTACCAGGAAAAATATGAATTTGATTGGGGACTTGAACAGAGGAAGCTAAAGCTGCTATACAATTGGCTCTGTATTTATGGCTTATGCAAAGTGGACTGGTGGAATTACAAGTGACTGTACAAGATGACTACATGCTGGAGTTCATGGCAGAAACAATAAAACCGAAATGTACCCTTAGGATTTTGGTCAAGGAAATTACTTTCATCTGGATTACAATACACCTTTTGAAAAGCAGTTGTTTGCTGCATACTGGGCTTTGGTAGAGACTGAACAACTGACTCTGGGCCATGAAGTGATATTGAGGCCTGGAATCCTGATTATGACTTGGGTAATGAGTACCCCAGCATCTCACAGAATTGAACATGCGCAAGAGGCTAGTATAATTAAATGGAAATGGTATATGCAGAATAGATTGAAAACAGGCAAAAATGGAGTTTCTGCTCTACATGAATCCATCACAAGCATCCACACTGATGGGAATAACAAAACCTCTGAACCAAGGCAAAACTTGGTACAATTCTTAGTAGAATGAAATGATGGATATGATGGACTGACTGTAGAACAGAAGAAACATGCACAGTTTACTGATGGGACTGCAAAATATTTGGGACATAAAAGACATTGGAAAGCAATAGCCTATATAACCCATGTACTAAGAGAACTTTGGAAAGTACAGGGATAGGTGGAAGTCATCAATATGCTGAACTTAAGGCAGTACATCAAGCTATTAAAACAGAGAAAGGAGGACAGTGTCATATATTCACTGATTTGTGGGCAGTAGCTAATGAGTTAGTTACATAGATGCCAATATTTAAAAACCAAAATTGAGAAATTCATGGTGAACCAGTTTGGGGCAAAGAAGTAGGGGAAGATATATGGGCCATGTCTTTGGTTACTAATTTGTCAGTTTTTCATGTAGATGCTCATGTGCCCCTGCCAGAACGTGAGTACGATGCACATGATGATTGACTAGCAAAGATTGCTACTGAACATGTTGTGCCTACTCTGACAGCTGATGATCTGGTACTAGCAAAATGGGTCCACCAAACAGCTGGCTATTTAGAAGTCCAGGCCACACACCGGTGGGCACAAGATTGAGGTATTGGTATTTCTTATTCATTGTTAGCAAGTAACAGGAATGTCATATATGTTGATTGGAAAAGGAACAAACTGTTCCTTGGGTAGTAACTGGAGAACTAGCAAAGGGGAAAGTTCCAGCCCAGATTGGGCAGATAGACTATACTAGACCACTACCCCAAGATAAAGGATGCAAATTTATATGTACTTGTGTTGACATCTATTTAGGTATACTAGTGGCTTGTCCTTATAAGAATGCAACACAGAAAAACACCTGTAAAACTCTAGATATTATAAGTCTGTATCATGGAACCCCAATGCAGATTCAAAGTGACAATGGGTCACATTTCAAAGGTAACAAGATGAAGAGATATTGTGTATTGAACAATATAGAGTAGATATATCATATTCCATATTATCCACAAGCATCTGAATTGATAGAAAGAATGGATTGTTGAAAGAACAGTTAAGAAAGTTAGGTTCTAATAATTCATGTCAACATTGGAAGGATAATTTGTTCACTGCCCTACATAATTTGAATAACAGACCATTAGGAGGAAGTACACCTCTAGCCAGAATGCAAATTAGAAAACAGCAAATACATAAGATCCAAAATATTGAGTATTGGACTGTGAGGGAAAATATCCCACCACCGTATCCAGGAATATCTGGTTCAGCAAGATAGGATTTGCACTGCTTAGAAAACTTTTGGTTGGATACAAAAGAGATAAGAAAAATTTCTACTGGGATATGTACGAGAATCCCTAAGAGTCATATTGGACAGATATCACCTAAACCAGGATTAGCAGCTCAGGGAATACATGTATTGGCTGGAGTGATAGAGTCTAGTTATTAAGGAGAAATTATTGCAACACTCCAGAATTTAGGTGAAGAAACTATACAGCTGTGTAAAAAATGAGAGAATAGTTCAATTTATTATTATTCCTTGTATAACAATATCTCTTGTGAAAAATGACCCTCCTTCCAAAATAACTATCCAAGGAAAGGAAGGATTTGGTTCTACTGATAGAATAAAATTGGGACCTAAAGTACCAGTAAAACGGAAGCCGGACAATGTTCCAAAGGCTGCAAAAATTATAGTATATAGGAAAGACAACACTGTAACAGTAATCTACCCAGGAGAAAATAGTTATGAAATTGTACCCTCGACTCATGTATCCTATCATGAATATATGTTTCTTTTTGGCTTTTGTCTATTGAATTTGTTTGTGAGATTTGTTTCCAGCAGGCTTAGTACCATCCACCTGCAGATGCCTGATGGCTTAAGCCAGATGTCACTCTCTGATGTGTTTGGATGTCACCTCTGGACCTGTCCACAACTATGATGTGTCATCCCTGGACCTGGTGTCAACTGAGTTCCAGAAGCCAGCTTGCTAAAGAACTGACCTCTCAAATAGGACCCTTTATCTTTCTGGGCAGGGACAGCTCTATGTCCATTTTCAGCAGGAAGAAGCTTTGGAGGATGACCTTCACCCCTTATCCCAAGACTTTGAGCCCCATTCGTTCATGATGACATTGTTTTATATGCTTATCTTGTGTTATCCCTATTATATTGTTGGGTAAAGTTCTGTTGACACCAATTATCCCAAAATTCCCATCGCCCTATGGAAAGGATAAGAAAGATCTTGGGGCCAAATGTATTAGCAATTTAGATTTGAAGATCTTTTCCACCCATTAATAGGCCATGTGAACCTGCTTAAGTCACCTCCCCTCCCCAGTCTAAGACATATGTGGTGGGAGGAGCTTCCTGACAGGAAACGGAAGTTATGTCACAAGAAATGCTGAGAGAGAGAGAGAAAAAGAGAGGTAATGGATGCTAATGGCCGCCCTCGTGATTGTTAGAACTGAACAGGCTGACTTAGCTGTACTGTGAGTTTGTTTTGGGGAAGACCCCAGCAGGGGGTCGGAGAGGTTTTGGGATGGCGAGGCTCCAGGCTGTGATATGGGCTTTAAGTTCCTTGCTGTTATGATAAAGTGGGCTGACTGGCTTTGGGAGCCGAACATTTGGTTATGGAATATGGTTTTCTGGTGTCTGAATAAATGTTATACTTCTTTTACCTTCTTTACAGAATCATACTTTGTGATACAAAACTACACAGGCATATTCACGAGTATCGTTGATGTTGTGTTTATTGCCTTGCTGATACATAGGTCGGTCCAATTCCCTGGAATAAATGTAGTTATAGGAGAAAGAACACTGGACTTGCGGAGGTTTCAGTCCTAACTCTAGAATATACCTGACTCACATATCTCTAAACCCATTTCTTCATTTATAAAATTACAAGAATAATAACAATTGCACTACCCTACCTCATAGCATTGTGAGAATTAAATGAGGTAATACATATATAATGCATTTTTTATAATTAAGTACTATAGGAATTTGAGTATAATGATTAGTATTTGATTAGTATTCTCTACTATCCACTTATAAAGAAAACTGAAAAGTACAACAAAGGTAAATGAATATGAAAAGTTATTTTTTCCACTTAGCAGCATTTTATTTTTTCCAATTACACATAAAGATGATTTTCAACATTTACTTTTATAAGATTTTGAGTTCCTAAATTTTTTCTCCCTCCCTAGGCTCCTCCTCTCCCCAAGACAGCAATCTGGTATAGGTTATACATGTACGATCATATTAAACATATTTCCACATTGGTCATGTTGTTAAAGAAGAATCAGAAAAATCCCTGGAAAAAACCAGGAGAAAGAAAAAGCGAAAACAAAAAAGGGCAAAAATAGTCTGCTTTGATCTGCATTCACACTCCATAGTTGTTTCTCTGGATAAGGATAGCATTTTCTACCATGAGTGTTTTTTGTAACTAATAAGATCATTGTATTGCTGAGAAGAACTAAATCTATCAAAGTTGATCATCTCACAATGTTGCTGTTACTATGTAGTGTTCTCCTGGTTTGAAAAGGTATTTATTAAGTGCCTACCATGTACCAAGATCTTTTGTGTAAGAATCTATTGAAGAAGAAGATTTGGCTTGAGAGATAATGTTTCCACAGTACTTCTTTTCTCCTTGTTTAGGCTCATTCTACTTATCAGCAAAGGGACAAAACAAAATAGAAGCAATTAAGAGTCTTCAGGAGTCAAAGAGACACACTCAAGTATTTCTTCCAAGAAACAAGAGAACAGTTTTTTTAAAAAATGTCAAGGGAGAACAACATAAGACAAAAGTAAAAGCATCTGCAAATGTGCTACTTGTAGCATTCCAGCTTGAAATAAGCATGGAGAGCTCCATCCAAGCCTAGTAGCAAAAGGCATTAGCTTTCTTTGTTGGGTAGTCTCTGCAATACAAATACCATCTTGCTAAAGCCCAACAGATAAATGATGAATATTGTTAACTCATTCAATTCCAAGATCAATAAACTGAGAAAGCAATTTGATAATATATCTTCTTACTGTCCTGGTGGCACATCTTTTGAACATTGGTCATCTCAAACTTCAATAATTATGAGAAGTATCAGTTATCATAGAATTACAGGATCTAAAACTATAGAATTCCTCAGAGGTTATCTAGTCCAGTGGTATCTAACTCAAATAGATTGTTTTTTGTCCTTCATTCTCAAAGAGGACCACGACATGGGGGGGGGGGGGGGAGGAGTGATGCCATGACTTGCAAATGAATTAGATTTAAGTGAGAGAGGGCTATGCAAAGTCAGCAGCCTTACTTTCTCCTCCAGAGCCATCTAGGCTCAGTGGCAAGAAATAGATCAGAATGACTAGAGATAGCCCTGGATACAGTGGGATACCCCAGCCTTTTTAAGCTAAGTTCTTTCCCAAGTCTCAGTCTGACTGAGGCAATGTCCATTCAGTGATTAAGGCTAGGTAAGAAATGAGGAAGAGAATGGCCTCTTTACCAAGCCAAAAAAAAAAAAATCACTCTGGAAGGGGAAGACCCTCAGGGTTTCTGGGCAAAACAGAAACAATTGCTATTTACATTCACTCTGAGCTACCAGGGCATAAACAATGAGCAAGTAGGGCTTGAGAAGGGACTAAGTGTTGGCCAATTAATGAGAGCAAGAGTGAGGTGGGCTTAAGGCTTGGTTCTTAAGAAAGAAATCTAGCATAAACCCCAAGATGTTTTGGGAGGGTTCGGCAATCAAAATTTACCCTTTTTTGGACAGAGCACCTGCAGGCAAGGGTATTATACGAGAAGAGCAGAGGAAAAGGGAGGACAAGAGGGAAGATGAGAGAAGAGGAAAGAAACTCAAATAAAAATGGATCGCTGAAGCTGTATATTGACTTAGAAAATACAAATTAACATACTGTCTATGTTGCATTCTATTTTTATTTATTTTGTTAAACTGTTTCCAATTGCATTATCTGATTCTGGTCTCACTCTAGGTGGCTTAGAGTTTGACACCTCTGATCTAGTCTAACCCAATTTAAAAGAATCACTTCTACAACATCCAAAACAGTCATCTAGTTTCTACTAAAAACTAGAGAAACAACCCACTATCTCTCAAGGCAGCACATTCCACTTGGAACTAAATTATAATCAAATTTTTCCCTGCATCAAAATTATATTTGCCTGTGTAATTCTACATTTGTCTTCTAGTTTTGTCCTCACAGACCAAGCAAAAAAAGTCTAATCACTCTTTTATATAAAAGATTTTCAAATACTGGAAAATCACTATCTTGTCTTCCTTAAGTCTTCTCTTTTCCAGGCTAACCATCCCCACTTCTTTCAACAAGTTCTTACGATTACTTCACTTAGTTACTTCTGTTATGGGATTAGAGGTTTATGAGATGGTAATATATGTGAAAAGGATATTTAAATTCCACTAGCCCTATATATGCACTCAATAGTCCTTTCCAACACACAATTCTTTTAAAATAATTGCTTATGTGTACAAATCTTTATACCTATTATATTTTAATTGATCTATAATGGTTTATTTGTTCAGTCATGTCTGACTCTACATGACCCCATAAACTTTGTGCATGGGGTTTTCTTGGCAAAAATACTGGAGTGGTTTTCCATTTCCTTCTCCATTGTGTCCCCATTTTTACAGGTGAGGAATTGAGGTAAAGAGGTGTTAAGTGACTTGCCCAGGGTCACACAATTAGTAAGTATCTGAGGCCACATTTGTACTCGGTTCTTCCTAACTCCAGGCCTGGTGTTCAATTTCGTGTACCACTGAGCTATGATATTAACCGTATTATAATGGTTTATAATACTATGAAAATAGACCCGGTATCTATAAATGTCTTTTTTTCCTTTTTAAGTCTTACTTCAATACAGTTTATTAATATATCTGTGTTCATGGCATTTTTTAAAATGAAAAACAATTTTAGCAGCACTTATCTGATGGGGTTTAGCCTGTGGGAGCCCCCTTGAACTCTCCTTGAATCTTCCCACTTGATGAGGCCATAAACCTTTCATTATTGTTAGGCCCAAATCTCTAGGTTACTCTTAAGCTAACCTAGCCCTCCATTGTCTGGCTATTTCCTACCCTTAAGCCTATCAAAATGTCTATGTGTAATGCTAATCAGGGTGGTGCTTTTTGCTGTTCTTCTCTTAAGTGCCTTTAATGATTCTTCTTCTTCAAATGCAATGGCCAGCAAAATGGGATTTTTCACTGTTCTTTGTTTGAGTGCTCCTCAGCACTGAGGTAATTAAGTGCCCCAGGGTCCTGAGACAGGTATATAAGATCCAAAGTTGGTGTTTGACTTTTGGGGCTCTCATTCACTGGAAGAGTGTCCTGTGACTTGAAGAGACTCTGAGCAGCCACTGTTAAAGAGGCCCCCCACCTTGTCAAGCCAGATGTTGGGACTTTGTTAAACCCCGGTAACTATGAATTGAGATTTGAATCAGACAAGGTCTATTGATGTTTGTAATTTATTTGTTATTTGCTCTGAAGTTCAGGGCTCCTGAAATAAGTGAAAGATATTTGTATATCTGATTAAAGTAAGATTGTTAACCCAGTTACTTTCCTTAGTAAAGCACCCTTCTGCGTGCTGGCTGTTGTTGGTCTTACACAGCCACAGTAGCTGCTAGCAGATTGTTGCTACGAAATGCCCAAATTTGTTATTTCCAGGTAGCCTTCAGTTACTTCCCACCCTTAATCCCATTCTCTTGGTTCCTGGAGTCAGACCTCACCCCAGTCCCATCAACAAGCTCATCCTCAGACTCCTCCTCAAGACCCTCCCTAAACCCCTCCTACCATCACCCTAAGACCACCCTAGATCCTTCCCATAATCTTTCTGATCTGTGGAGATTTCTTAAGACTACCCATTATGGTGAATCTGTAATAAACTTTGTCTTTCTTTAGCTATGAGGAAGCTTGAGTCAAATTCATTCGAGCAGGACCTGTGTTGGTATTTGGGGAGGGGGGGAGGGTCTCAAGCACGCCTAAACATATGCTTCCCTGACCTCATCATATCTATAATGCATATTTGGCAATCAATCAATCAACATTTTTTAAGGAAGTACTAAATGCTGGCACAGGAAATACAAAAAAGACAAAAAACAGGGAGTTTATAATCTAATGGTGGAGACAGTATGCAAACAATTATATAAAAAGCAAGCTATATGCAGATTAAATAGGAAATAATAAGAGTGAAGACACTAGAATTAAGTGGGGATGGGGAATGGCTTCTAAGAAAAGGAGGGATTTTAGATAAGACTTGAAGCCAGAAAAGTCAGTAGGACTACGAAGGAGAACATTCCAAGCATGGAGACAGCCAGACAAAATGCCAGGAGAAAAGAAATGGAGTGTTTTGTTCATGGAATGGCCAGGAGGCCAGTGTCACTGGATTGAAGAATACATGTCAGGAAATAAGATATAAGAAGAATGAAAAGGTAGGAGAGGGTTAGGTTATGAAGGGCTCTCAATGCCCAAACAGAGCATTTTGTATTTTACCATGGAGACAATTGGAAGCCAGTAGAGTTGGGGGTGGGGGGTTAAACATGATAAGACCTGCACTTTAGGAAAATCACTTTGGTGCTAAATTACTTGTCTTATCTTGTTTAACCACTTCTTATTTAACTATTCTTATCTTGCTTCTAAATTTTCTCCTCAAAAAAAAAAAAAAAGACTTCCAAACTGAAAAAATATGGTTGAGGGAATTAAAGCTCCAGATAAATAAAGAGATAGAGTAATAGTGTCTACCTAATTTATATGAGTTCAGGTTTCCAGGTCAGGATGAACCACAGATATGGAAAGAATTTACCAATGTAATTGAAGAATTACTGTCAATAATGATTATAGAATCATAAAAAGAAAATGATGCAAATGAAACCATGAAATAAATGGTCATTTGATATCTGTTATATTGCTGGGGGATGGGGGGAGGTTAAATTTTTTTCAGTTGTTTCATGTGTGGATTGGTTCTTCCCAGATTATCAGTGTCTTTAAGAACTACATCTTTTCTCTCCTGATCTCTCCAGCTGCCAATTCACTGCCCCTTTTGCAGTTTTGAATTTTTGTGATATACACATAAGTACCTGTTGCCTCCCCCAATGAAATGTAAGCCCTCTGAGGGCAAGGACTGTTTAATTTTCATTTTTGTATTCCCATCACCTGGCACAGAGCCTGGCACTCAGTAGATGCTTAATAAGTGTGTTTGATTGACTGACTCACCACCTGATATTATAGTTCTTTGCTCACTAAAAAAAATAAAAAACTACATCTTCTGTCTGTTTTATTGACAGAGGGAATGTATCTGTGGTTGCATCAGTATATGGAACTCCCAGGCTAGGAAACCCTGTGATGCAAGTGCTATTATTATCTTCATTTCACAGTTAAGGAAACTGAGGCACACAGAAGTTAAGCAAAATGCCTAGGATCACAAAGCTGAGTAAATACCTGAGGCTGGATTCAAAATTCAGGTAAATTCCTGACACCAGGCTTAGGCTAGCCTGATTTAAATCTGGCCACAGGACCCAGAGAAAGTAAGGCTGGTGACTTTGTACAGCCTTGCCTCACTTAAATCCAATCCAATTGCAAGTCCTGTCATCATCTTCCTGGTGTCATGGTCCTCTTTAAGAATGATGGACAAACCATAGACTGTGAGTAGTCCAAGCTGCCCCAATGGAGACCCAGCTGGCCAGTTCCAGTTGGGCAACTCAGCTCCTCCTCTCCTCAATGCACATGGGGCATCACACCCATACCTAAGGGTGTTCTGTCCAAAGGATGGTAAATTTTGGAGGCTGAAACCTACCTGCGGTTTACTGGCTAGATTTCTTTCTTAATGACCATGCCTTAAACCAAATTCACTCTGGCTCTCATTGACAGGCCAACAACAGGTCCCCTGCCCAAGCACCACTTAGCCTCTGGGTTTTTTTTTTGTTTTGTTTTTGTTTTTGCTGGGGGGAGGGGGGGGCGTGAGGGGGGAGCTGTCTTCAAAGTGAACGCATAAATGTAATTGTAATTGTTTCTCTTTCAGCCAACAACCCAGAGGGTCTTCCCCTCCCAGTTTGATCTTTTTTTTTTTTTAGTTAAATGGGCCATCCCTTGACTCACTAATCCTTAAAGAGGCCTAATAATCACTGAATGTGCATGGTTTAAAAAGGTCTGCCACTGAATCCTGGGCCATCTCCAGTTTTCCAGATCTATATCTAGTCACTAGACCCACATGGCTCCAGAGGAGTGAGTAAAGCTGGTGACCTTGCACAGCCCTCCATCACTTAAATCCAATTCAATTGCAAGTCATATCATCATCTTCCTGATGTCATGGTCCTCTTCAAGAATGAAAGACAAACCCCAACCACAACCACTGCTGACTTATAATTTTTCATGTTTACCAGAATTCCAGTTGAATTTTTGTTCAAGTTGTGCTTTTCTTAGGCTTTGCTTGTAGACATTTTGGAGTCATTCTGAGTTTGTATCTTGAGCATCCCTAGAATCATAATAGTTCATTATGGTGGGATTCCCTTTTGTTTGTTCATTCTTCCAGCCTACTTCCTGACTTCAGCCTTGATGTTAGGGCTGAACTCTGTGGCACTTTCGGAGGAAAGGTCTAGGCTGGTCCTGTTGTTGCTTTCTTGGAGGTTCTAAGTATATCTCAGATAGTGTCTCAGGGACAGTTCAGGCTAGGAACTTTCAAGATTTCTTTGTTACTAAAGCAAACTGATCCAAAGCAAACCATGATCGCTGCCCCATGATGTGAACTCTGCTAGTTCTAGACATGGGTCTGAGCAACAGTGGACTGATGCTGGGAAGCTCTGCTGTTTCTGAGGAACAGAACTGCAGGCTCCACTTTGGTCCTTGATTCCTGCAGGCTTCATATTGGACTAGAAATTGGAACTGAGACTACACTCTGCTCCCAGAGTAAAAGCCACATGGCTGCTGCTTGCTTCTAAACATGTCCCTCTCTCAAAACACAAGCTAAGCTCCTTGACTGATCCTCATCCAGGAAAGCCACATTGGGTTCAGGTTACTGTCCCCCAAACCCTGCCTCAGTCCACCCTGAATCTCTGATCTTGAACCATGGAGTGACAAAGCTGTTAGCTGGTACCAGTTTCTACCCACAGCATGAGATTATGATACCTTAACATGGGTCCGGGCCTTTATCAACCCCTTAAGTCCACCCTCTCCTTACACTAGAGTAATCTGCAACTGGCTAGCTTCTATGTCCCCAATATCCACAAACTTCTCTGTCTGTCTCTCTATGCCAATCTGGGCTGGAAAAGTGACTGCCACTTTTTCTTGAATTTCTCAATCAGGATTCAGTATAGTACATTTTCTATATCTATATAAAGAAGTTTCATTTTTTTTCTTGCGGGGGGGTGAGGGGGGCTTCCCTATATTTCTCACTACTCCACCATCTTGGCTCCCAACTTTAGTTTCAGACTTTAAAAGGATGTATTATTGTCTATGCCTTGTCAGCTCAGCTGGCTGCTACACTCTCCTAAGGAAACTAAAATAATAATCTTAGTGCTTTGTGGGTTGGTTAGCTTTGCTATTTCATTGCTGAAGATCTCACATCTAACTATGTTCAACTGATGAGGGTACAGTCTCTGGGAATTCCCTTGAACCTGATGGGATACGCAGTTTCTGGGAACCCCTTGAATTCTCCTTGAATCTTCCCACTAGATCTGGCCTTTGCCTAAGGCCATAAGACCTAGCCTAACCCTCTATTGTCCAGCTGCTTTCCACCCTTAATCCCATCAAAATCCCATTCTCTTGTTTCCCTGAGTCTTGACCTCTAGTCACCCCAGTCCCATTAAGATCCTCCTTAGAGTCCTCCTCAAGACCCTCCCTAAAACCCTCCTCTAGTCACCCCAGACTACCTGACCACCTCTCAATCCCTCCCACAATCTTTCTGTATATAAAAGCCATCTTGCCTCCATGAAGGCACTCAGACTCAACCTAGCTCAGCAGAATGAATCTGCCCCGCTTGTGAAAACAAGCATCACAAGGGGTGAGATTTCTTAAGATAATCCAATATGTCAAATCTTTAATAAACTTTGTTTTTCCTTGGCTGAGAAGCCTTGAGTTGAGTTCATTCAGCAGGACCTGGCGTGCTGGTATTTTGGGGTCTCGAGGACCCCTAAGAACCTATGGTTCCCTACCTCATCATTTTTTCTTTAACCTCATCACAAAGATTCTACAAGAATGTAGTAAATAAAAAACATCAAGCAAAAGTATTTGGATCAATATGAATCTATCACCAATGAAAAAATACTTCGGAATGCCTTAGTAGAGCAGATATCATCTTTATATACAAAGGACAAATATTTAGCATACTTGCAAAAAGTGTAATAATTAATGGCCAAAGCAATGAGTTAGCTTGTCAATTGCTCATAGTCTCATAGTCTCTCTGTTAAAGAATAAGATCTAGTTCCTGCCTCAATAACTCAGGATCAGCCTTGATCTAGTCATTTATAAGATGAAGCTATTATCACTTGATAATCATTTAATATCAATTTAGTAACTTCAATAGGATCCAGAGCCTGAACTAATCAACCAGAGGAAAAGTTTGGACCTAACAACTTCTTTGTTCTCTGAGCAAACTCAGAGAATACCACTTCCTAGGTCAACAAGACCAGATGGGGCTGACTTAAGAACATTCTTTCCTCTGTTCATGGCCATTAAGGATGAGATCCTTAACCCAAAACACTATTTGGAATAATGAGACTTTTCCTTATCTCTGTATTTTATGGACATATACTCTGTTACAGATGTCCTGGATCATAATTTCAGTGGACATTTTGTCAACTCTCTTATCTTATTGCATTTACAACCTATCCAATTAAGAAATTCCTTTCTTATACTGTGATTAAACATACATGGAGATCATGAATTTTGAGTGACACAGAAATGCTGAGTTGGGACTGTCCTGAAATGCATTTAAGCCTTCTCATTCTTTTATTCAGACAGTCAGAACTTATGCTCGGGTAAGCTAGCTTTGCTAGCTTTAAAGGAATAAACAATATGAATTTACATATCGCCTAGCTTGTTTGCCTCCTTTAGCCAAACTTTCACGTTGACAACTCCAAAACGCCAAGTTGAATAGCCCACCAGGATCCTTCCTAACTATGTCTAGATTCCAATACTGATTAAAAGACCACAAAGACATGACTAAAATATGAGCATCAATGTAAATAAATTACATCTCATGGCATCTGAATTTATAGTGTATTTTACTGTATAGAATAAGAATTGCCAGTCCCACACAATGTTGCATTCTAAGTCTCTTAGCATTATGCACTCTCATATGTGAACAGATAATGTTAAAAGACCTAGAAAAAGATCTCATAGAAAATTTACCAGAAAACATGGAAAATAATTTCACAGAATGAAAAGACAGTGGATGGATTGTAACCTGAAGCCAGTTCACAGAACTAATGAAGTATCAAAGTATTATGGCAGACCATTTAAAGATCAATAGCAGGACAATACTTAGTGAAATATAAATATAAGTACTCTCAATATCTGTAATCACAAGCAGCATACCAAGTGTGTACAGAGTAGTGCTTTGTGGACTTCATTGTATTTTAAATATTAATTCTACAGTGTATTGCTACCACAAATGAGGGAGTAGACTTTTGAATGCATTTGCAAATCTAGCCACATGTCTTGAGAGGAAAAATAATTCCTATCATAACACATAAAATGATTCTTCTGAGACATTATCATTACCTAAAAAGTATTTTAATATTATTTAAGTCTAGTATTCAGAGGCAGCATAGTATAATAAAAAGTGAACTAGACTTACAACACTTGGGTTTGAAGCTTGGTCCACTTATTAAGCTATAATACCTGTGCAAGCAAGCCGTTTAAGCATCAAATGAATTCCATAGATAATACTGGACCTATCTCATAGAGCTGATGTAATGTTCAAATGATATAACATTATGAGAATATTACTTGTAATCTACACAGCAATATGCAAATGTATGATACTATTGCTATTATTTTCTCCAGGAACAAGTGTGCAAATCCTGCTTTTAGATTACTGAAAAGTTGTTATACACATCTAATTGTTCTCAATAAAATTCAGTTGTGAATGAACTGTGGAATTTGGGGGGGAAGGGCTTAAACCTGGAAGTTTTTGAATTTCATTTCTCACCAGGCTTCAAGCCAAAATTCCTCATGACATCCTAGGGTGAGTAGCTCCCCTCCTCAACCTTTTTCAGTTTCCTTTAATGTACTGTCTTCCTCCGTTAGACGGTAAGCTCAGACAAGACAAGGCCTGATTCTTTTAGCTTATATTTGTACTCACAATGCTCAGCAAAGCACCTGGAACATAATAAGGAGTTGATTTGTTAATTTATGCTTGTTGACTGACTAGAAATGAATCTTCCCTAATAGGTAATTACTTGAATTTGTCTGTTATATAAATTCAGATTATTCAGATATATGATTTTTTTTTTGAAATGGAGGTACCTCACTCAAAAAAATTTTTTTTTAGGAAACTCTAGGTATAGAATCTCCCTCCACACCTGTAAACCTGCAACTTGTCAGTTAAATTACAGTTTTAAAGAGTTGACTAAGGAAATGACAAGTTAAATAACAGCCTTCATCACACAAGTAGAATGTGTCATGAAAGGACATGAATCCTATGCTGCCTCTCTATCTACTACATCACATGGCTTCTTCTGATTTTCTTAAAGCTACGCATAGTCATCTAATAAACTATCCTATACAAACTACATAGCCATTCTATCAATCATAAGAGCTGATTTCTTACTTATTTAGAATACTTAGAAAGATATTTAATATATACACTTGGCTGAAAGGTATCAATCTCAAATATTTTCTCAGCAATATCAGACTGTTCAATATAAGTTAAAGGAAACTTCTAGTATCAAGAAACTCAAAGTAAAATCTAGGATTAATCAGTCAAAGAAGTTTTGAAACTAGACACACACATTGGGGCAAAAGGAAAAGACATAGTTGATATTGTTTTTATTTTCCTCGTTTCTGAAATATTATTCAGTAGAAAATTACAAAATAACTAGGTTTGTCCATACACCATTCTGCTCATACTGACTGATTTATTCCTTCCAATTTCACTCTTGCTGTCTTTTAGTCTTCATTATATTCTGCCTTGCCTTAATACTTTATCAAAACATAATCCATACTTCTTATATTGTCCAACTGCTAGGCAGTAATATATATTCAACTACAAAAAGATATTAATTAGTAAGGAATTCAAGGTAGTTTTTTTAAGTGCTTAGGGACTGAGATATATTTTATTTGTTTTTATAAAAAAGTTTAAGATTTAAAAATTATAGTAATTATCAACAATTTAATTAGACTTCGTAAGTGACAGAGCACATGCTCTTTTTAATGAATATACCTCACTGCCAAAATCAATTGCTCTTTCTGATTAAAATTGATATAGACTAAACAAAGAGGAGATACTAGTAATATACACTTGAAAAATGATAATTCTGGGGGGCAGAGCCAAGATGGCAGCTGGAAAGCAGGGACTTGTGTGAGCTCCCCTCCAGGTCCCTACAAAACCATATAAAAATGGCTTTGAACAAATTCTAGAGCTGCAGAACTCATGAAATAGCAGAGGGAAGCAGGGCTCCAGCCCAGGACAGCCTAGATGGTGGCTAGGTAAGGTCTACTCACCCCCACCCCTGCTTCCCCCTGGAGCTCAGAGCACAGCACAGTCCAGCATGGGCTGCACCCAGACCAACCAGACCAGGAGCCAGGCGAAACAGGCCCTAGTGCCCTGAATCAGTGAGCTGTGACAGTTAGCAGACTTCTCGACCCACAAACACCAACAACAACAGAGAAGGTTAGTGGGAAAAGCTGCAGGGACAGAGTGAAAGGAGTTTGTGGTAGGCCACTGCCCCAGGGGCAATGGAGGTGGTGCAGCTCTGAGGACAGAACTACAGCTGCACTTGCTTCCAGCTCCAGGCCTACCTGGTGGGAGGAATTGAGTGGCAGATCAGAACAGGAGTGCAGAGCCTGCTTAGATCTGAGTCACAATCCCGCTTGGCAGTTCTTGGGGGAGGAGGAGCGCTGGTGTGGCACAGCTTGCTGTGTAGAAATAGCTCTGAAAATAGCAGTGCTTGGACCCTAAAACTTGGGACAAAGTACTCTCTACTCTACAAGCAGTCTTACCCCGACAAAAAAACTCAAGGGTCAAGTAGTTGGCTGGGAACATGGCCAGGCAGTGAAAACAGACTCCGATTCAGACTCGGACTTTGGAATCTTTCTTTGGTGACAAAGAAGACCAAAACATACAGCCAGAAGAAATCAACAAAGTCAAAAAGCCTACATCAAAAGCCTCCAAGAAAAAGATGAACTGGTCTCAGGCCATGGAAGAGCTCAAAAAGGATTGGGAAAAGCAAGTTATAGAAGTAGAGGAAAAATTGGGAACAGAAATGAGAGTGATGCAAGAAAACCATGAAAAACAAGGCAATGACTTGCTAAAGGAGACCCAAAAAAATACTGAAGAAAATAACACCTTAAAAAATAGACTAACTCAAACGGCAAAAGAGCTCCAAAAAGCCAATGAGAAGAAGAGTGCCTTGAAAGGCAGAATTAGCCAAATGGAAAAGGAGGTCCAAAAGACCACTGAAGAAAATCCTACCTTAAAAACTAGATTGGAGCAAGTGGAAGCTAGTGACTTTGTGTGAAATCAAGATATTATAAAACAGAACCAAAGGAATGAAAAAATGGAAGACAATGTGAAATATCTC
>CM053624.1:144569377-144621591 GCA_028646595.1 Phalanger gymnotis | reverse complement strand
TTTGTCACCAAAGAAGGAATCCAGAGTCTGAGACTGAATCTGGGTGTGTTTTCGATGCCTGGCCATATTCCCCTCCAACTTAATTAACCTTTGAATTTTTCAGCGGGGCGTGGCTGCTTAAAAACTAAAGAGTTCTATGTTCCTTGCTTGGGTGGATGTGCTGCCTACAGCTACACTCCTCCTGCCCCAAAAGCCCCTGCCTCGGATGGCTTGAATCAGCCACTAAATTCCTCCCATCAGGTGGGCCTGGGGCCAGAGGCAACTGCAGCCTAGTTCTAAAGCTGCCCCACCTCTGCTGCCCCAGGGGCAAATGGCCGGAACCGCAAACTCAGTCACACAGCTTTTCCCACTAACCTTCTCTGCTGTCTTTGCTCTTTGTGGGTTGAGAGGTCTGGTACTTACCACAGCTGGGAATTTCGGGATGCCAGGGCACTTTCCGTTCGTCTCCTGGTCTGGTAGGTCCGCGTCTGTTCGCACCGTGCGCGCTGCACTCAGCTCCGCTCCCCTCGGCTGAGGGCTGGGAGGTCTGTGTGGGACTGACCTTACCCAGGGACCATCCAGGCTGTCCTGCAGTGGTGCCCTGCTTCCCTCTGCCACTTTGTGGGTTCTGCAGCTCTAAAATTGGTTCAGAGCCATTGTTTTATAGGTTTTTGGAGGAACTTGGTGGGGAGCTCACGCCAGTCACTGCTTCCCGGCCGCCATCTTGGCTCCGCCCCTACGCTGATGACTCTTAAATCTATCCAACCCTAACTTCTTTGCTGATCTCTAGTCTCATATCACAATAATCCATCAGACATCTTGAACTGGATGTCATATAGACATCTTAAACTCAGTATTCCAAGATCGAACTCATAATCTTTCTCCCCAAACACTCTCCCTTTCCAAACTTCTTTATTACTATCAAGGCACCACCATCCTATCTCAATCCTCCAAACTCACCGTCTATGAGTCAATACAGGCAGCTAGGTAGTGCAGTGGATAGAGAACTGAGCCAGTAGTCAGGAAGATTTGAATTCAAATCCAGTCTCAAATGCTTACTCACTGCCTCTGTCTGTCTCAGTTTATTTATCTATAAAATGGAGATAACAGTAGCACCTACCTCCCAGAGAACACTTAGGACAGTATCTATTACACACCACAAGTGATACAGAGGAGTTTATTATTATCATTATCATTGTTCTCCTCAATTCTAGATATCCAATCTGTTTCCAAGGTCTGTATAGTGCACCTCTATTTCCTCTGTTACTACAACTACCCTGGTACAGGATCTCATCACCTTATGCCTGGACTATTACAACAGCCTGATAGCTGGTCTATCTACCTCAAGTGTCTCCCCACTCCAGTTTATCCTCCATTCAGCTGTCAAAGTGATTTTCCTAAAAGGCAGACCTGCCAGTCATCACCGTACTAAATAAACTCCAGTAATTGCCTATCATCTTCAAATCAAATTCCTTTTTTTTTTTTGGCCTTTAAAACCCTTCCTAACTACCCTTACCCCCATCCCTTTCCTGTTTTCTTCCACCTTACACTTTTTAATCCAAGGACACTGGCCTCTTTACCATTCCTTGAACAAGACATTCCATTTCCTACTCCAGGCATTTTCACTGGCTGTCCCCAGGACTAGAGTGCTTTGCCTCCTGGCTTCTTCCTTCAAGTCCCAGCTAAAATTCCACCTTCTACAGGAAACCTTTCTCATTTTCTCTTAATTCTAGTTCTTTCCCTCTGTTAATTATTTCTCATTTATCCTGCATATAGCTTGTTTTTATATAGTTGTTTGCAAGTTTTGTCCCTCATTAGATTATAAATTCTTTGATGGCCTTTTGCCTTTCATATCTAATTTCTTCATAAGAGAATGTGGAATTGTGTCAAATGATCATCTATAAAACAAGAAAAGAAAACATGTGCAATAAATTCTATGAATTTAGTCTTACTCTCCAGTAGCAGAGGCTGGAATCAGTCAGTAAATATTTATTAGGTACCTATTACCTACCAAGCATTGTGCTAAGTCCTAGAGATACAAAGAAAGGTAAAAGATAATTCCTGATCTCAAGGAACTCATAATCTAATGATGAACTGGTTATCTAGGTTATTTAATTTAAAGATTTAATGATATAAATAGTACATGAAAACAACCACAGAAGTTTCCTCTCATGTTCATCAGTACAGCTAAGTAAATCCAAACATTTAAATAATTCCAACAAAGAAATCTTTTTGCTAAAATATACATGCTTATGCACACATATGCCATAAAAATAAGTAGCACCCATCAATTGAGGAATGCCTGAACAAATTAAAATACATGAACATCACAAAGTATTACTCTGCCATAAGAAATGAAGGGATGATTTCAGAAAAACCTGAGAGGACTTCCATGACCTAATATAGGACAAAATGAATAGAAATAAGACAATTTATATACAGTAACAACACAATAACAATATAACTTTGAAATACTTAAGAATTCTCTTCAATGTAATGGCCTAACGTGATTCCAGGAGACCAGTGAAATATATCATCCACGTTTGGACAAAGATAATGGATTCGGAGCACAGCATGAGATCTGCATTTTCTGACAGTCAAGGTGGTTAATTTCTTTTGCTTGTTCGGCATATT
Source organism: Phalanger gymnotis (assembly GCA_028646595.1). NCBI lineage: Eukaryota > Metazoa > Chordata > Mammalia > Diprotodontia > Phalangeridae > Phalanger > Phalanger gymnotis. The sequence continues at coordinate 144,618,978 of CM053624.1, read as the reverse complement.
TGTTACAAGGGCTTTGTTTTTCTATTTTGGTTTTCAATGAAAGGGAAAAAAACATGCTTGTTACTTGAAAGATATTTTGACAATTATGGCCCTAACATAATGGCCCCAGAGCCCAAGGCCTTAAAAAAAATGATAGGCACTTGTTCTGCTTCATTTCTTTAGGGTCTATTTTGTTTTTCGTGGTGCTACAGGTTTAAGGGAAGGCATTCTCTTACTCTAATAATAAGAACCCAATCCCGGATCACTGCCTTGTAGTGAAGGCTTGTTGTAGCTCAATGAAACTATGAGCTATGCCATGCAGAGTTAACCAACATCAAAAAGTCATAGTGGAGAGTCTGACAAAAGGTGATCCACTGGACAACGAAATGGCAAACCATTCCAGTATCTTTGCCAAGAAAACCCCATCATTAGCATTAATATGATAAAAGATATGACACCGGAAGATGAGCCCCTCAGACTGGAAGGTATCTAACATGCTACTGTGGGAAAGTGGGGGTCTTCTACAACTAGATCCAGTACTAATGAAGCAGCTGGGCCAAAACTGAAAGGAAGCTCAGCTGTGGATGTGTCTGATGACAAAAGGAAATTTTCAACACTGCATTAGAACATAGATTGTAAGATCTATGAACCAAAGTAAGCTGGATATGGTCAAATAGGAAATGAAAAGATTAAACATTGGTATCTAGGATGTCAGTGAACTCAAATGGATGGGAATGGGTGAATTTAAGTCAGGTGATCATTATGCATATATATATATGTGTGTGTGTGTGTGTGTGTATACTGTGGGCAAGTATATATATATATATATATATATATATATATATATATATATATATTACTGTGGGCAAGAATCCATTAGAAGAAATGGAGTGGCCCTCATAGTCAATAAACAGATGAGAAAAGCAGTACTGGAGTACAATCTCAAAAATGGCAGAATGCTAACTGTTCAAATCCACAGCCTTTGAGCCAGAGACTCCATTACTGGGCTTTTACCCTAAGGAAGCCATTGATATGAAGTAAGTCACCATACATATCATAATATTTATCGTAACACTTTTTATGATTACAAAGAATTAAAAATAAAGTAAATGCCCATCAATTGGTGAAAAGCTAAACAAATTGCAGTACATGAACATAGAATGTTATGGTACCGTAAGGAATAATGCGTGTGAAGAGTAAAGAGAAGCATGGGAAGATATATAGGAATTGATGCAAAGCCAAGAAAACAATATATTCAATGACTCCAACAATGTAAATGCAAAGAACTACACACCAAAAATTCAAAAGTGAGTTAAAATTATAATGATCAAGCAGGATTCAAATGAAGAGATATAAACAGATACCCTCAACCTACTTTTTCATGGAGGTAGGAAGTTCATAGGCATTGTACATTGCACATGTTTTCAGATTTTTCAATGCATCAATCAGTTGTGCTGACTTTTTTTTTCCTCTCTAAAAAATACTATTTGTTATATGGGATGGCACTCTTGGAGGGGAAAGGATAGTTGAGTTAACTATGAAGCTTTAAGACACAGAAACATCAATGAAACTTATTTAAAACAAAATTTAAAAATAAAACAAAAATACAAGTGAAATAAAAAGCAAAGCATATACCTTTAATTGCAGCAGAAAGTATATTCATTTATTCAACATTTATTGAATATCTACAAAATACAAAGCACTATGGTAAATAATATTTACTAAAAGTTGTTCTCATCTTACAAAAAGAAGAATATTAGGTATATATTTTCTCTGAATTAGATGTGATAGGGGGAAAGGAAACAATGAATGATACCAACATCACAAGGGAGGCAAGACAGTTGTGTCCAAGGATGAATGAATCACAGATACTTTAATCTGCCAAGAATTTTTTTGGTATAACTCCAATTAAAACACTAGGAAAAGGTGGAAACATCATAAGAAGGTGAAAGAAAAAAATGACAAAAATGCAAAAAATATCCATAATGTAGGAAGTAGGCAATGACCTGGGAACGTTATGATCTCCATTGATTAAAACACTAAGATCTTCTTGAATTAATGTTTTCTACTCACATATGTGACGCAGGTATTGATAGTGTTTGATGCCTGAAGCACTGCAATAGTACAAGTAGCCCAAATCAGTTTAGGTACTTTCTTGAGTCCACAGGAAGGGCAGGTTGTCACTTTACTAAACATCCAAAGAGGCAGTGCAATATCTGAACTGTTCGCCAGGTGGCACTATCACTCAACCACCAGACAAGCAATCTCCTCAGAGTTACTGTGGGGCCAGCACAAACAGACGTTCCTAAAGCAATTGAAGTATCGTCACTGGCCACCAGAGGGTACTCAAACTACAAAGGTTCAAACTACTCTCATCTCTTCTTTCCTCACCCTGGCACTTGTGCTCCACATTTAGAATCCCCTTTATTGGAACAAATAATCCTCTTCATTCACTGACACAGGCAATCAATATAAAGTGGACATGTGATTTAACAATGAGTAAGCGAGAAAAAAACGTTTTATGTGTACCTATATGAGGCAATGTCTCCAGACATACTTCCCAAACATCCTGGCTTTTAAAGTGCTGACACTCTTCCTCCCTTCTCCCTTAGGCTGTGGGAAAGTTCAAGGGGAAAGGATGCATGTCTGCGAACTCATTTCAGGGTCAGTTCTATAAGCAAAGCAAAAAACAAAGAGAGAGGCAGTGAAGTGGATCTATCTCTGAACCTCCTCACCAGTCTGGCGATAACAACATTAATGGCAGATCTAACTCATCTGATTCCAACAGCTGCTTGAGCCTCGAGACCAGTCTGAAATCACCCCCACAGAATTAGACACAGGCAGTTTCCATTGCCAGCAGGTAGCTTCATCTGCCACCACATCTGCCCCTAAATGCCCACTCTCTGTCTCTATGGCTGATGAGAAATAGCTCTAGCATGGAAGGAGTCTAACTTCCAGAATTTGGCCACTCAAGTTGCATAGCAGGCAGAAAGCTTTAGCCTACCCACAGCAATTCTCCATTCTCTGCTACTATATCAGTGGCAGGAAGTCCTTCCTCAAGAGAATATGAAGAAGAAATAAGGGAGGCAATTCTAGACATTTTTGTGCACGCACTCAATTCTAGACACTGCCCAGTGTCCCACCAATCTGTTACCTTCTATCAGAACTTTAAAGGTACCCTCACCTTCAGGTAAAAGATGATTCACATTGCAGACAACCACTCACTCCTTCACAAAGAGAGTTACCTGCCCTGTGAAATGTTGTAGCAAAGAGCTTTCTGCTTCCTTAAATCATCACCATTTTTAAAGTTTCTTTACCTTCATAATTAACCCAAAAGTCAGAAGCAGCTAATATATTTTAATGATTCTCTGAATCCATAAGCCAAAAGAAACTAAGTTCACAGTCATATATTTCAAAGTTAACACAGATTTTCATATCACTATCTTTTATCTTTGAAAAGAATGTTTTGCTTTTTAAAGAAGTCTATTTACTCAATTTTTGGTGTTATATTTACATTTTCTTCTTTATTCTCATTTTTATACAAATATCTTGTGAAGTACAGTGGAAAATAACAGTGGAGTAACCCACCACGACTCCAGAAGACTAATAATGAAACAAGTTTCCCACTTCTTAACAAAGAGGAGATGGACTAGAGAGGAAAAAGTCAAACATGTATTTTTGGACATGAAGAGTATGCAGATTTGTTTTACTTAACTATACTAATAATGAGAGAGAGCTGCTGAGCAGGAGAGAATTGGGGGAATAACCATAGTTGAACAAGAAAATGAATACGATATGAGCATCAATAAAGCATTTTTTATAAAGTACACAGAAAAAAGCAAGAGACTCAGAGAGAAATAAGCAGGATAGCTTTATATGTTAAATGCAATATAAATTTTAAAAGAACAATTTATACACCACAGAGATTTATGGTTTTGGAGAAGTACGTACATGGAAATGCTCATATATTTTGGTGTCTGTCAAGTTCAGAATAACAAAATGTAAAAAAGGTTTAAATTTTTTTAAACAAGTGTTCACTTTAGGGTAAGAGGATCTGGGTTCAAGTCCCAGCTCTGCCACTTACTACTTGTGTGACCTCAGGCAAATCATTTGATCTCTATTAAGTCTCAGTTTTGTCATCTGTAAAACAGAGATAATACTTATTGTAAATAGCATGGCGTAACATAATAAATACATTGGGGCAGTATTGTAATGATAAATATTTTACAACCAACTCTCCAAAATAAAGTTTAATTAGCCTCATTAACATTTTCTCCATCACTTTTCAAAATCTAAGCAATCAGCAAAAAATAAACTAAGTCCTGATCTGTAGCATATATGGATTTGCAAGGTATAAATACTCACACTAAAAATTTAACAGAGAGGCAGTATGAGCTCATTTCAGCACACATCTATCTGGTTGTGGGCCACTGTTCATTGCTAATTAGATTGAAGAGCTTCTTTAATAACTTGAGAGGTATATGGTTTTAGGCACTGTAAAAAGGGTGTAACTTTGGGCAAGTCACTTAACCCTGTTTGCCTCAGTTCCTCATCTGTAAAATGAGCCAGAAAAAGAAATGCCAAGAAAACCCCAAATGAGGTCATAAAGAGTCAGACACAACAAATGACTGAACAACAAAAGGGAAATATTGGAACACAAGGAACTTCTAGCAATTGGCTGGGCAAACCAATCATACCCTTTGTGACCTATATAAAAGGAGGAAGCTGGCCCTACTCTGCAGACAAGAAAAACACAAAATAAGCAGGAAAAACTTTGGCTCTTGAGTTTGTTCTTCCTCTTTCTTCCTTGTTGATCCTTTAGAGTTCAGCAAGGGAGGAGGAAGAGATTTCTCTTTCTTTCCTCCTCCTCTCAGCAAATGGCATCCTGTAGCAAAAGCACATGTCAGTATCCAATACAGCTGAGAATCCAACTGCAAAGTCCACTGGGGCTGGCAGGAGTCAAAAGTCTGGCACCTGAATCTGAGAACTTGTTGAAGAGATGGAAGAGTCCAGAGATAAGACTTAGTGAAATATTGTTTTTTCCCCAAAGTGCACTGATGTCATCTAAGCTCAAAGCCAGACATGATCATGCACTAGAAACACGTACTTAGGCCAGAAGCAGAACCAGGAGAACCAGCAGAGATACCACAGACTACAAAGAGCCAATGAAGACATCACAAGAAGACACTAGAGAGGCCCTATGTCACTTGTAGTGTAGGTTGCCATGGTTGCTTGTATTTACCTACATGTGTGACTGCACTTGGGAACTCTATGTATATCCATGTCATTGACACTATGTGTTTTTGAGACAGTGAGCCTCGGGTTGATAAGGAAAATGTTTCGTTGCTACTGTTCTTACTATGCCATTACAGTAAATGTCTTTGCTTTGACCTGTGCTCTCTAGATGACTAGTGAAAAGGTAAATATGCTGGTAGAGGCTGATTAGGTACTACAAAACGAGCCCTTACTTCAGAAGACTACTGTGAGGATCAAGTGAGATAATCTATGTAAAGAGCTGCAAATCTTAAAATACCATATAAATACCAGTGATTATTTTGGCTAGCTTCAGTACTTCTACCTGCTCCAATACATTATTTACATTAACATTTCAAATGATTTTCTGACTGCTACTTTGACCATGTCATTCCACTAATCGTAATCCAAAGATCCTACAATCTACAAAAATACTTGAAATGCCAGGGCTTTGAAAGTTCGCCAGCATATAAGTAACATTTCTGTCATTTCCTATATGCTACCTCTATAGCAAGCATTCTTGGTTGTAGTCCCTTGTACCTGCTTCTATCAATTACAACCAAGGTGCCCTTAAGGAACACTGTTGTAGCTTAAAGGATTAGGATTATTATAAAAATCAAACAGTTTTCTGAACAACAGACCACACACAAGCATATTGCTATAACTCCCTGCCATTTTATTCCAAAATAGCTTCTTCTACTTCTCCTCCTCCCCTAATCTAATTCTCCACACAGCTGTCAAAGTGATGTTCCCCAAAGTATAGGTCTGATCATGTCACTCTCTTAACAAATGACAATGGCTGCCTATTGCCTCTAAGATCAAAAGAAACTCCTTTATTTGACCTTTAATGCCCTTTTCAACCTGACTCCAATATACCTTTCCAATCTTATTTCACAATACACAAGACTGCATATACTTTTTTGTATGGACCACCTAAACCAGATTCATTACTATTCTTCATAAACAACTTCCATTTCCACTTCCATCCCTTTGCACTGGCTGTCTCTCACACCTAGAATGCAAGCTTCCCCTCTCTTCCATCTGTTAGAATCTTTGATGTCTTCCAAAGCTCAACTCAAGCACCTCTTCTACATAGAGCCTCTCCTGATTTCCTGTTACTAGGGTATTTTCCCCAAAATCAACTTGTACTTATTTTGGAAATACCTACATACAGGTTGTCTCCTCCTGGCTAGTCTATAAATGTCTCAAGAGTGGGAAAGCTTTCACTTTTGTCTTTGTATTCCCAGTGCCTAGGAAGGGGAGGGAAGGGTGAGGGGTGAAGTGAGAGAGAAAGGGGAAGCAAGAGCAAGGGAGACAGGGAGAGAAAGCAAGAGAGGGAGAAGTAGAAGGAGAGAGAGAGAAGGGAAGGGGGGAAGGGTTCTTAATAAATGCTTGTCAGTTGTCAGCTTGATTTGTATCCTCCACACGAAAGAATTCCTTACATATAGTAGAAATTTAATAAATATTTACTGAGACCTCTTTCAGTCTCTTAAGTATTTACCTAAACTGCTCCATGTGTGAATGAAGGAACCTCTCACCTCCTACTTACCTCCTCTACATACAAACTATCTTTTAAGTAACTGTTAAATGCCTAACTCGTTCAGTAAGTTTTTCTTGATTAACCCAGTCTCTGGTTAACCCACCCATTTCCTATCTATCCAAGATAGCTCCAAACCCATTCCTCGTCTTCAACTCATTTAATTACTGTACAGGTATCAGTATCTTGTGTATACCTCTTTGTGTGTGTATACACATGTGTATCTGAATATACATATATATAACACATATACATAGATATACACGAGACCTATACCAATACAGTATATATATATATATACATATATAATATATGGATACATTTCTGCATATACTCACATTAAATATGCATATTCACTTGTATCCCCTAACATATTTTAAGTTCTATGAAACTAAAGAATATGCTTTATCACTGTATCCCCTCCAGTGCTTAGCAGCATTTTGTACAGACTAAGCACTTAATAAATGAATGATTCATGTTAATTTCATATGTCTATTTTGATACCTGTCTACAATTACTGACTAAAAAAACTCTCAAGATATAATTTAATTGTAATGTTAAAAATATATACATACCTATGAGCACATAGTATTTCTTTCCAATGTTTTACTAAAGGAAATAATTTTTAAAATATTCGATAAAATGATAAAAATTCTTGAATGGGTCAAAGCATTCCTGAGGGTGGAAGGAAGAAGGGCAGAAACCCCTCAAAAGGATATGATTCCATAACCTAATCAGTCAATTGGGAAGAATCTTTGGCACCCTAAGAGCTACAATTCTCTCTTTTTTATTAAGTACTCCCAGATGACTAATACAATGTCATGTATACGTGGGCACTAAAAAAAAAAAACTAATTTACTGAACAACTGCAAGGAATGTCTTGAATGCAAATTTGAATAATATTGAGGAGCATAAGGTAGACAAACTTTAAAATGGAAAAGCTTGTATCTGGATTCAGCTTGGCAGAAATTTGGTATAAACCAATATTTTATACTGCATACCAAACTAAACTCTAAATGGCTACATGACAAACATAAAAGATGACAAAATAAAGAAGCAAAGAAGATCTATGGATAGAATTTGTGACCAAACAAGGGATAGAAAGGATCACAGAAAATAAGATAAAATGGACAGTCTTTATTATATAAAAAATTTTTGCAGAAATGAATACAATTAAAATTAGAAGGAAAACAGGCAACAGGGGAAAAAAATTTACAGCAACTATTTATAATAAAGATCATATACCCAAAATATATAAGGACTTGATTTAAATTTATAAAAATAAGAGCCATGCTCAATAGATGAATGGTTGAAGGACATAAACAAGCAGTTTTCAAAGGAAAAAATTCAATCTATCAATAGCCGTATTTTTAAAAATGGTCTAAATCACTAAAAAGTAAAAGTACCAAGGAAAACAACTTGGTTTGACTTTTAACAATGAAATTTACTATAAAAATAACCGTGGACCATTTAAACAATGTTCCAATGTACCAAGGACTGAGAACCTGAGATATTAGTCTACACCCATGGGACTGGCAAGACAAAACAAGAAAATGATAAATGCTAGAGAGGCTGTAGGAAGATAAGCACATTGATGCTCTGTTGTGGAGCTATGAAGTGGTCCAGCCACTCTGGAAAGCAACTTGAAACTATGCCTAAGAAGTCACTAAATTATGTATACCTTTGACCCACTACTAGGCCCATATCCCAAAAACATCAAGGAGGAAAGGGACTCATATATGTAAAAAAATTTATTACAGCTTTTTGTGGTAGCCAAAATCTGGAAACTAAGGAAGTGCTTACATGCTGGGGAATGGCTAAACAAATTATGGTATATGAAATATATGGTATATTCATATGATATATTAATATGATTTTGCCATAAAAATTATGAAATGGACAACTTCAAAAGAAACTAGGAAGACTTTCAGAAAATGATGCAAAGTGAAGGAAACAAGTAGAATAGGGAAAAAAATTATAAAATGACAATAAGATAAAATGGCTCTCAAAAACAAAATTCTGATCAATGCAATGATAAGCCATGTCCAGAGTACTGAAGATGAAACATGCTACTCCTAGAGAGGTGAGGGAATCAAAAACAGAATGAGACATACATTTTTGAACAGGTCAATGTAGAAATGTGTTTTGCCAGACATATTTTTTGTTATTTTTATTTTTTTTAAATCACTGTTCAATTGAGGAGGGAGCAGTGGGAGGGAAAATAAATAATTAATTTTTTAAAAGGAGAAAGAAATTTTTAAGAGTTCATGTCTAAAACTCAGTCGTCATTGTCAGATGGTGGCAGCAGATAGGATAAAGTCAAATACCAAATACTAATTTCCTAAAATATCTGCCATGCAAAAAAAGAAAACTGAAAGGGGGTATACAACATAGTACCTCTAGATGAGTGCGGGTTTATGTGGCTGGAAATACAATGAGTATATTTTTAGTATTTAGTTCTTCTTGTCTGGTCCAGCTTCAGAATTTGTGCCAAGGTGGCTGGGAAGATAACAAATGCTCATAGACAGCGGCAGGAGATTAATGTTACCTTCAATTAGAAAAGTAAATCAGTTTGGTTTTCCTCAGCTGAAAAAGTACCCTAGGCTTCAGGGCTGAAGGTGGAGGAAGTATGTAAAAGCAGACAGAGGAAAACATAGAAATATATCTTATAACCTGTTAGCTTCACTCTTCCAAAACCATTTCCAAATCAGAGTTTATATAGGTAGGTAGGAAGGATAGCAAACCAGGCCAGTTACCAAGGGGATCGATCCCCCTTGAAGAAATATACTTTTCTAAAAGTCACCACGAAATTTACAATGAAGGGAGGGACAACCACAGTGTATCCAAAGTGCATTCATTTTAACATGTAATCACTATGGTGATCACTATGGTGTAGAGCTGAGGGAAGAAATAAATTGGTATTTTGAGAATAGCAATATGTAAATTCCAAGAGGCAACCCCAAGTAGAACGATTTGGCTAAGGTAAGTACTTGACCCGCAGAGAACTTCCCCACCTGAATAAAAAGACTTCAGAACTCAGTTGGCCTGGTTAATGTCAAAGTATTCTAAACTTTCCACAATTGGGCAACAGAGGTTAAAAAAACAAACATATTATAATGCCTTCTAATGTAGAGGACAGTAAACACAATTCAAACCTTTTTTTGATAACTTAGGATGAAAAAACAATTGGACTTGACGTGTAATGACCTGTGTGTCATCCCTGCCTTTTCACTTTCACTCACCTCACACAGCCAATCAGCTACCAAATCTAATCATTTCTACTTCCACAGCATCCCTCACAGCTGTCCACTTCACTCCACTTGCCCAACGACCACCCTAGTTTGGGCTCTCATTGCCCCTCACCTAGATTGCTGCAATGGCCTCCTAATTGATCTCCCTACCTTTAAGTGTCTCTTCACGCCAATGCAGCTTCTGCCCAGCTGCCAAAGTGATTTTTTCTGAAAGCACAGGTCTTACCATGTCACTCTTCTACTCAATAAACTCCAGCAGCTCTCTAATGACTCTCTAGGTTCAACTATTATTTCATCTTTAACTTATCCTTTAAAAAACTTTTCTGTTTAGGTTTTATAACATACATAATTACTAGTACATAGTACATGTACGTAATGTATAAGTAAACATACACATATTGTGGATACATGAACAATTTTTACAGACAGAAGTAGACAATCAAAAAAAGTTGGAGACCACTGATTTAGGACAGTGAGATGTTGTGACTCATCCAAGGACACAACGCAAATATGTGCAGAGGTAGGACCTGAGCACAAGAGTCCCATGCCTCTTAGGCGAGGTTGTTGGATAAGTAGTGATATTTTATCATAGTTGTCATGTGGCTGATATATATTCCAAGTTCAACATGTTTACATCTGGATGAATGAAAGTCCTTTAGTCTAGTCAGTATTTAGCAAACCCATTAAGACCAAAGAAAATTTAATCACGTATTGGGGAAATTATGTTACAATGTAAGCAGAATTCTGATCATTATAATCAGTCATCTGCTTATACAACTTTCCTCCCTTTCCGTAACAAAAATGAATATGCACCCTCTGAAATAAGAGCAATAAATCCGGTAACTCCACATGTTTAAAAGTGCATTGTTATTTTATTCCTTCCTAGGCCTAACTACAGGAATCGTGCACCTTCTTAACTGGTGAGATTGAAGATGTAAAGGGTACACCTCAGTGGAAAGCAGCTTTGTTTGCTTTAAGACAAGGGTCTTTCCCTTGAGTTTCCTTAGAAATAAATCTGAATAGCCTTTTATCTTGAAGAGGCATTTCAAAAAGTGAAAAGTGTTGTTTTTAACATGGAGCTAAGAAAGTTAACTCTTAATGGGAAAGAAATTAAATCTACAAAAAGCAAGGCCATGGAAACTAATACTGTAATGAAATGAGACAGGCTCCAAATCCAAGAACTATTAAGTTTAACCAAGAAAGTAACGACATTTATAATTAAATGAAATTCAAAGACCTACCAAGAGGGAAGAAAAACCATTTTATGTTCTCTAGAAATGTCATTGCAACATCATCAGCTGTTACAAGGACTGTATCTCAAAAAGAATGCCTAGTGTTCGTCACCCACAAATCTGATCATTCACTTAGTAAAAAAGCAATTTTCACTACCTACAAACTAAGAAATCATAACATTTTTCTTATATATGAAAATTAGCATATTATCCTACTCAAGAGACAACAGATTCCTTGTGAAAATTCTTACAAAGCTGATGCCCTGGGAGCCTAAGAGCGAAGACCGAAATGATTTCCAACTAGCTTCACCTCTAGATTAAAAAGAAAGTATCAGTGCTCAACATTTTACAACCTGTTAATTTCAGGTCATAAGCCCCCTAATATGTATTTTAATTAAAGAACTAAAAGATAACTAAATAAACATAAGAAATATGATGCTTAAAAATAATAAAATTTTAGAGTTGGGAGAGACTTTAAAAATCATTTAAACTAACCCTCTAAGTTCACAGATGAGAAAATTGAGGTCCAGAGAGACTACAGTTATGTAATATACTCAAACAGTGAATAAAAAATCCAGAAATGAACTGGAACAGTACTCATAGCCGAACCCTATATCACTTTAAAAGATTAGGGTATTGTTCAGTATTCCTGGATCTGTTTGGTCTAAGCATCAAAGGGGATTGGAGGTGGGGGAAGATCTTCATTTTTCCTAAGAGAAAAATTGGTCTTAAAAAAAAAAGGATTTTTAATGACAAAGTGGGGGAGAGTAAAATAAAACAAAATATAGGGTATAAAATTGATGTGGTTACTTAAGCGTATAAAAATCTTATCCTAAAATATCTTTAATGTGTCCAGAAACGGCTGGTGTGCCTTTTCAGTGAACTAACTGGCCCTTATCCCTACCTAACTTTGCTAACTCAACCCCTCATCCTTTCATTAAGACTATTAATATTAAAGAAAGTACAGCAACTTTTACCTGATGCTCTAATTAGCTTTTAAATCTTGTTACAGCAATAAAGACTTTTTAGTAACCTACATCTATCTATATGTACATAAAGGAAAAACAAGTCTAGGTTCCCTTTTCTCCACTCACATAGCCACAGCCCTAGTTCAGCCTCTCATTACTTCTGGCCTGGACTACCACAATGTTTTTCTAAGTGGTCTCCATGTACCACTTCTTTCCCCCACTCTAGTCTATCACAAAGGTTGCATTCTGTGAGCTCCAATAGCTCCCTATCAGGATCAAATATAAAGTCCATTGTTTGCCATTTAAAGTTCTTCATAACCTGGCCCCCTTCATATCTTCCCAGACTTCCTGTATCTACCTCCCCTCCAAGCACACTACAATCCAGGTACACTGGCCTTCTTGTAGATCCTTGAACAGAACACTCCCATCTCCCAGCTCTCTGCCTTTGTATAACTGTCCCCCAAGCCTGGGAATGTTCTGTCCTCTCACCTCTGCCTTTAAGTTTCCATGGCTTCTTTCACAACAACCCAAAGCTCACATTCTACAAGAGGCCTTTCTTGGTCCCCTAGCTACTAATCTCTCCCTTTCAGATTATCTTCTATATACTCAGTATATATCTTGTATGTACCTAGCCATTTAAAAATTTACAATGTTATCATACACTAGAATGAATCCTCCTTGAAAACAGAGACTGGCTTGGGTTTTTTGAGTTTTTGTTTTGCCTTCATGGTATCTCTAGGGTTTAGCACACTGATTTGCACATAGTAAGTAATGTTTGTTAACTGACTAACAAAGAGTAGTGAATTTTTTCTAGCCCATAACAGAAAGGTAGAGACCCACACCACTTATCCATAGGTACTGATAGATATTCATACCTATCTTGTAGTTGTGTATTTAAATGATTATTTAGGTAAGGATACAAAAGTCTAGTTGATACACATTTGTCATCATTTGTACTCTTTTACTGATCTGAACCTTTTCCTCTAAATACCATCCTCAAGAAGCAAGTATCTATGAATGTGGTATTTTACTGGCATTATATGAAGTTAATTCAAATTAAGTCTTGCTACCTACCCTCCAGCAGCTTATAGTCTAAGAATAAAAGGATATAACAAATACTTAGACATACTACATAATCCAATTCAAAAGAGATTTATTAAGTGCCTACCATATATTTTGCTATGTGTTTTGGGATACACAAATAAATTTAACAGTCTCTGCTTTCAAAGAGCTTACAATACAGTAGAGGAGATAAAGACACAAATAACTATACAAAGGAAGTGATAACTGCCATACTAGAAATATAAGCAAAGTGCTAAGGAAACACAGAAGAGGAAGATGGTAAGGGTGATGGTTTGGTCAAGAGGTAGCATTTGCTGGAGATGAATCTTTTCAAAAGAAGGAGATAAAAGGAAGGAATTTTAGATTGACGGAACAGTTTGAGAAAAGAAACCCACACATCTTTTAACATAAATAAAAATCAGAAATCTTTGTCTTTTGGAAATTTGGGTAAAAGAAAAAAAACAATTCATTAGATAGATGTGTGATTTTTATGTCACTTGTTTGAGTATGTAGATGAATTTTAAACCTCTGAAAATTGCAGCTTTTAATGGAAACTCTGAGACAACCTTAACTACAGCAGTAGATGCTCTACCATAATCAAGTTGTTATGGCAACTAGGATACTTAGGCCAAAGAGACGATGATGGTGACAATACATGTGTATGTGTAGCTTTCTTCCAACTGCCTTCAGAAATATTACAAAAATGTCTCATTCATAACCTAAGAACTATCCTCATCTTCTAGAGCACAAACTTATCAATTCTTTCTATGGATAAAAACAAATCGCATAGAATTCTTAAAACTGACCACTAAAACTGTAATAGCACAAAACACAAAGTAAATTAAACCTAAGATACCACTGTTTTTCAATGATAATTACATTCTCTCTCTATAGGAATAACATAGCAAAAATTTCTGATTAAAAAAAAACTCTTATTACTTACTATGTTATATTTGCCTTAGTACTAAGTGGTACTGTACAATGATTTAGTTGAAGGTCAGTCAACAATAATTTATTAAACAGTTCCTGTATGCAAGACACTGTGCTAAGTACTAGAAATACAAAGGAAGGCAAAAATAGTCCTTACCTTTTAGGAGATAACATCATCATGTAGGAGCCAACATAAAAGCAACTACATACATACTACATATAAAGTAAACTAGACGTAACGTCAAAGGGAAGGTACTTGTAATGGAAAGTGAGCTGACCTGTAGTCTCAGTTCTGCAACTGACCAGCCAAGTGACTAAACAAATAATTTACCATTTCTAAGCACCCAGTTTACTAATCTAAAAAATGAAGAGATTCAACTAGGCTATCTCTAAGGTCATTCATAGCACTGTAATTCTCTAATCTAATGAATAAACAAAAAAAGAAATTCGAAGTGCTAATTATCTTGTGTATAATACAAATTCTGAAAAGATCTTAAGATAGTATTTTAATCATCGTAATTTAATGCTATAAAATTTTCATTTAGATTTTTCAAGTATTTGAGCACATAAGAATTATTCTGGTATCCTGAATTAATATTACCAATAGACTTGAAATTCCTGAAAGCTAGAGATTCTGTCATATTCACCTTTGTTATTCCCCATAGTATCTAGCATAGTACCTTTTAAATGTTAAGTATTCTAAAAATAGTTGAAAGGATGAATGAGAATGAATCAGTCAGATATGTATCCCAACTAAACCAATATTCTGTCTCTGAAAAATGACACCAAGGGATATGAAAAGGTCCTTGAAGCAAGTGATGTATCACCAAAATGTTTAGTTTCATTTAATTAATCATTATGAATTCCATTTATTAATACATTTCTTTTTAAGTCATTTATATTTTCTTCCTATACCACCTCTTATATTTATTATGTTCTGTAAATGTCTTGTCTATAGCATAATATAACAATTCCTTGTATTTATACTAAATTTATCTAATTCAATCCAACAAGGGTTATCCCTTAATTCATGTTCACTTTATTTCACAGCCTTTCTGATTTCGGTATAACACTTTTCTCAATTTTTAACTTTACACACTGAAGGGACCTAATCTTAAGTATAATTGGAAGTATAATATGGAAGTCTTCTCATAGCCTTGGTCATTTTAGTTGAATGTCTCTGTTCTAGTTTCACTGAGAGGGCACATGGTACAGTAGAAAAATGTACAGAATTTGGAGTTAAAGAATTCAGGCTTGATGATCAACTCTGCCATCATTGAACCTCTCTGGGCTTCGATCCCTCATCCCTCACTTGTAAAAACAAGAGGATTAGACTAGACAGCTCTGAGGTCCTTTCCAGCTCTAGGGCTCTGATTTTGAGGTTTCCACATTTTCAAGAATTCAATTCAACAAGTATTTATTGTCTATTGTCTATCTAATAATCTATTATATGTAAAGCTCTAAGGTAGGTGCTGAGGATACAAAAACAGAAATGAAATGGCCAGCCTTCAATTATATTCTACAGGATAATAAAAACAAAAACAAAATAAATATAATGTAATTTTGGAGAAAATGCCCACTATCTAAGGGGTCTGGGAAAGGCTTCCAATAGGAGTTGAAAATTCAATTGAGTGTCTCCCATATGTTCCACGTAGAGCTAGACCTTGGAGATACAAAGAAAAACGAAACAGGTCTCTACTCTCAAGAAGTATATGTTCTACTAGGGGAAAACAATATGTAGCCAGGTAAATACAAAGTATTTTGTATTTACAAAGTGATTTGGGGGAAAGGAAGGAGAGAATCAAGAAAGATAATGGACCCTCAGCAGGCTTAATTTATTTTTTAAATAATTCATTTTTATTTTGATCTTAAATACAAGACAAGAAAAGGAAAAAAAAACACTGCCATGGACATAGCAGACCACAGGACAAGTTTCAATATAAAACAATAAATTTCCGTTTCAAGAAAATCTATATAATAAATACTACAAAATGTTTTCAAAGCTGCCAACTTTGCTTCCTTGTTGGTTTTCTTTTGTCCTCTGCTGTGCACTTTTTATCTTATTTTTCCCTTCCCTCTACCCTTCCCCAAGAAGGCTACAATTAAGCATATACATAAATATATATATATGTATATATAGTGTGTATATATACACACATATATATACATATACAAAGATACCTATGAATATACACAGATATACCCATTATACATACATGTAATACCATACTATGCTTATTTCCACCTGTCATCAGTTTCTCTGAAGGTGGATAGCATCCTCCTTCATAGGTCCAAGTATTTCCACGTTTTTCTAAATCAACCACCTCATCATTTCCTACACCACAGCAGCATTCCAACCCAATCACATCCTATCTGAGAAATCCCAGCAGTGCTTTAAAGTAAGCTAGATATTTGATGAGAAAGTTAAAGAGGGAGAGCATTCTAGGCACTGCCGACAGACTATGCAAAGACAAAGATGTGGGAAATGAGATGATGCATTCAGGGAACAGTAAACAGGCCAATTTTGATGAAAAGCAGAATGTATGAAGATGTAATAACAGGAAAACTGCTAGGAGTCAGATGGTGAAGGGCTTTAAACTTCAGAAAGATCGGAACTGAGACTAGAAACAAGCCAGGGTATAAGAACAAAGATAAAAAACCCAAAATCATGTATGCTGTACAACACCATTGGCCCTCTCACTTCTAAGAAGGATGGTGGATTAGGAGTATCCTCTCACATCTGAAGCCAGGCTTGTTCTTTACAATTTTGCAACATTCCTTTTAGATTTTGAGTGCATCTTATTATACTTTCCTTTTACATTGTTTTTGGTTCTACTTACTTCACTCTGCACAAGTTCAAATAGATCTTTCCATACTTCTCTGTATTCATCACATTCATCATTTCTTACACCACATGAATATTCTATTACATTCATGTACCACAATTTGTTTAGATATTCCCCAATCAAGGGACACCAACTTTGTTTCCAATTCTTTACTTTCACAAAAAGTGCAGCTATTAACATTTTGGGGCATATGGGGATTCTTACCTTGACTTCCTTGGAGAATTCCAATAACAAAATATCTGGATCAAAAAGCATGAGCATTTAGTCACATTTTTGCATAATTTCAAAATGGTTATACCACTTCACAGATCCACCAACAATGAATTAGTATGCCTGTTTTCCCATAACCCCTCCAACATTGACTACTGCCATTTTTGTCATCTCTGCCAATTTGCAGAGTGCGAGGTGAAACCTCAAGGTTATTTTGTTTTGCATTTCTCTCATTATTGATTGGAAAAATTCATTCATGTGGTTGTTAATTATTTGTACATCTTCTTTTGAGAACTTTTTGTTTATACCCTGTGACCACTTCTCTGTTATGGAATGATGTGGTCTTACACACAAGTTTTCTTTCTAAAGAAGTAAAGAAATGATTAGGGGTAATGTTTTCCATTAAAAAATAAGAATCAACATACTCTTTACTCTCATAGCAAGAAAATAACTAACATGATCTAGTAAAACAAAGCATCTGGGTGATTCAGATGTCACTAAAGTTCAGTAGACTTTCTGCATTTAAGATACTGATTCATTTTTAAAAAACAGTGAAGTTTACAAAATCCTAAAATAACTGCAGAAAATTGCTGTGTTTCTTCTTTATTTGTTTTAACTAAAAAGTAATCACATTCATTTCAGGCTTATAAATATCTTAAGTGCCATATCAAGAAGTAATCGTTGGGGCGGGGGGAGGGGGAGAAGAAGTAGTTGTTAAAGAATAAACACCATAACCACAGAGCCTATATAGCCAAGATAGCTTGTAAAAATTTTCTTCATACTGGTAGCAATAATTCTCCAAAGATTTTGGAAAAGAAGCAATGGCATACACTGTCAAGAGGCTGTGACCTGCTAGCTAGTGATAAAAAGTTACACTGAGCAAGCTACTTGAAAAATGTTATTTCTTACGTAATTTAGGTGTTAAAACCAAAGAAGCTTCAGAAATTATTTGGCGAACTTATATCAAGAATGAAAATATTGAAAATGAAAATATTGAAAATGAAAATTAAGGGTAAAGGGTACTAAAAAAAAATTAGGTGTTAAGCCTTGCATAACTGAAGAGGAGGGGGGGCAGATGCACATCATAACAGGCACCAAGAGGCAATCTTGAAAATACTTTAGTCTCCAAGAATATTCGTCATCTGATATTATCTAAATAAGAAGTAACATACTGTTGAGGGTGAAAAAATCCAGGGATTCAGGAATCTCAAACTAAAGGTCCCAGGGCAAGGTGGTCTGGAATGAATTCATGGACCCAAGCAATGTTTAAGTCAAGTTGGCAAAAGTTTATTGTTACACTTTACAACTGGCAAGACTTCTTAGGGAACATGCAATCTAAAAGGGGACACAATTATATCTTATATAGGGCATTTTGGGGGGAAATGTGTCAAATATCTTGATTAGTTGTTTTGGGGTGGGATTAGGGGGTGGTTAAAGCGTGGTTAAGGAGTGGTTAGTTCTTAAAGGAAAATATGCTTTTTGTATCCACTGCACAGGTGTATTACTCAAAGTTCACTGGGAAATAGCCCAAGGTGGGGGCTAGGAGGAGGTGTGGTTTTGACCGTGAAAGGTCACTAAGTCAACTAACAGGGCTGACTGGAGATATCCAGGTTGCTTCCATCAAATGTTTTGTTACTCAATATTAATGTAAGGGAGTATACATTTGATTATGTCTAGGATACATATCAGTAAAGTCACTAGGCAGTAAATATTGTTATGTCCCAGTGCACAGCCAATTAGCAATACATAGGGAGTCGGACCAATAAATTTTATAGGCAGGCACAGCTGGCTACTGTGAAAGGAGTAGAAATAAGTATTCTGCTAGGGCATGCTGCCCTTGAACTAGAAAAAAACTATCAGAGAGGCTAGGGAGAAATGTGATTTCAGAACTGGATGTGGTTTTAGAATTGGGGTTCAGGCATAGGCACCCAAGCAGAGGCCGTTAGAATTAGGGTTCAAGCACAAGCACCCCATCAATACCACCTCACTCTCATTGTAGATGCAAGGAAGAGAGCATTCACACAAACAAGGCTTTTTACTTCTGTAAAGAAAAAATAACCCTTTAGATAGCCTTCCATCAAATTAAGCAAAGGCAAAAACATAACATAAAAGAGTCTATGGCAGATGTGGGGAACCTGCAGCCTCAAGGCCACATATGGTCCTCTAGGTCCTCAAGTGCAGCCTTTTGACTTAATCTAAACTTTACAGAACAAATTCCCTTAATAAAAGGATTTGTTCTGTAAAACTTGGACTCAGTCAAAAGGCCACACCCAAAAATCTTTAGGCCCCAGGTTCCCCACCCCTAGTCTATGGAATATAAAGTTACTCACAAAAATAGCAGAGAGGTCAAGCGTGCAACCTTCTGGTTTAGAATTTCATGATTAACTGCTTGTGGCAAAATATATCATTGTAAATTGAAATGAACTGCTCTACCTGGCAAGTTAAGACAAGGAGGAATGGAATATAAAACTCACCCTAAATTCATTACTTGGCTTCCTACAAAACTCCTCTGTGGTGAGTCACCTGTACAAAGTTCTTCAGAGAACCTGATTTGACTCTCCACATTAAAAATTTGTATTCATAGTTTATAATAAAATAAAAACAGAGAGAAATAAAACGGAAACTCCTTGAGAAAAAGCATAAAGCGGAGAAAAGAAAGCAAAGTTTTCCTTTTTGGTTCCCCCTTTTAGTGCAACTCTCCCCTCAAAAAAACAGTTGGTTGCATAAAATTATCATCAACCACTCAGTATGTAATAGCAAATGAACCATATACTCTGGGAAAGTCATACAAAAGGTAACATACACATTCCCCCAGTTAAGGAACCTTGTAGAACATATAGGGGAAAACACATCAAGGGATGGACTAATGTTTTTGTGCTCATCCAATCCCAAAGTTACTGCCCTGAACCACTCCTCCTATAATCCCCATTTCCTAGTGGTCTATAAAATACTCTTCTCCCCTTAAGTGCTCATGGATTCTATACAATAGCCATGCTATAATGCAACAAATGGCAGGAAACATAGCAAAGATGATATGGTTAATGAATAGCTATGGGGACAACAGGGTTTTAATAGACCAGTAGAAAATGGAGAATATAAATTGTAGTACAAGGTCCCTAACTTTGGTACTAGGAAAAGAATTGGACCTATGATTTCATTCATAAAGGGAATGCCCAGCTGAGCATACTTCCTCTACCAATGCAGACTGGTACCTTCTCTTCAATTTGTAGTCTTAAAGAGTTGCCTAGAACACTGAAATACTAAGCAACTTGCCTATGAGCACAAAAAAGCATCAGTGCTGCATCTCACTTTTTCCTACAATGCCTTACAAATATGTCCCTGTCTTAAAACTTCAGGACACTTTGGGAGACAAAAGGAGCTGCAATGGGGAGGCCAAAAAGTCACACATAGTACCTTAGAGAATGTCATTAAACTTCAATCTTGGAATGACAAAAAACTATTAAAGGATCTAGCCAAATGCTTTCAATTTTAGGAGAGATTAAGGCTGAAGAGAAAGGAGAATTAAAATATTTAACATATGGAACAAATACAGATTTGACAAAGGTGAAGTAAAATTATGTTATATTGGTCACTGCATTTTGTGATCAAAACAGCCCCATTTGATGGGCTTGCATTTGATCTATGGGTATGTCTTGAATCATTTCTAATATGCTGATTAAAGTTTTCTTTTCAAAAAATAATAATAGGCAGGAAAAGGGGGAAGATTCTGGCAAGATGGCAAAATAGGTCAGAAAATTCCGGGCTCTCCAAATTTCCTCCACAAACAGGATAGAACATTGCCTCAAAGCAAACATTGAGAGGCAAAAGTAAACACAAGTCAGGGTAAAGCACTTGTCTTCCTAAGACAACTTGAGAGGACCTCAGGAAAGACTCACCTCTAGGGGTGGAGGTTTAGCCCAAGTGAGGAGCAAACACCTCCAGGCAAACTCCACTGAACCAACAAACAAGCCTTGGGGGCAGCTGAGTCTGTAAGCAGCCAGCCTTTGCCTCAGGAACTTTCATATCAGGGACAGTGTGGGCGTCAGTTGGCCGAGTAGGGGAAGACTGAAGGACTCCCCCATCTCAGGATGTCAAGCACAGCTTTGCCGACAAGATCAGCTACTGCAAAGAGTAAGCACGTGTCAGGTGAGTGCAGTAACAGAGGAGCAGGAACCCTGCTAGCAGTGGGCACTTGTAGGAGAGTGGTGTCCCTGATTGTGATTCCAGGGCAGATGAGAGAGCTGAAGCTTGCAGCTATAGAAGAGACTATAGGGAGCAAGAGGATTTGTGAAACAACATGACTTGGGGGGGAGGGGTGCCTAGCCATGGCTTAGAAGTAAAAGAAGTGTCTTAAGGTTGGGCCTCCAGACACGGTTCAGAAAATAACAGGAAGAAGGATCTGAGGCCTGGGGAATCATTACCCACACCTCTGGACTAGAACCTGATTACAATAATAAGCTGCTAAAAATAAATAAACAAAAATGAATAAGCAAAGGAGAAAGAACCTGACCATAGACAGCTACTATGGGGATAGAGAAGATCTGGATTCATATTCAGAGGAAGATAGTGAAGGAAAAAAAAGCCACTCATGCCCCAAAGAGAAACATCAAATGGTCACATGCCTAAAAGGAGTTCTTGGAAGAACTTAAAAAGAACTTCAAATATCAAATAAGAAAGATCATGGAAAAATTAGGGAAAAAAATAAGAGCATTCCAAGAAAATTATGAAGAGAATCAATCAATTAAAAAAGGAGATGCAAGAACTTAAAGAAGGACATAACTCCTTTATAACTAGGAACTGGGCAAGGAGAAGCAAATGATGTTATGAGACACCAAGAAATAATAAAACAAAAATCAAAAGAATGAAAAAAGAAAAGAATGTGAAATATCTCATTAGAAAAACAACTGATCTTGAGAACAGATTGAGGAGAGACAATATAAGAATTGTTGGACTACCTGAAAGTTACAATAAAAAAAAGAATCCTGATACAATATCACAATAAATGATTTAGGAAAATCGCCCTGAAGTTCTAGAACAAGAGGGTATAGTAGAAACAGAAAAAAATCCGCCAAAACTTAAAGGAATATCATAGCCAAGTTTCAGAAAGAAATTATTACAAGCAACAAGAAAGAAAAAGTTAAATACTGCAGACCTACAATCAGGACTACACAAGACCTAGCAGCTTCTACACACTAAAAGACCATAGGTCTTGGAACATTATATTTAGAAAAGCAAAAGAGCAGGGGTTGCGACCAAAAATGACTTACCCTCCAAAGCTGAGTATTATCCTGAACAACAACAACACCACAAAAGGACATTTAACAAACTGAAAGACTTTCAGTATTTGTGACAAAAAGAGCAGAATTCAGTGGAAAATTCAACATATAAGATCCAAGAAATATATGAGGTAAACATTAAAGACCAATTACAAGGGACTTAATATGGTCAAATTGTTTACTCCTTAAATGTGAAAATGTTACCAGTGTTCTTAAGGCTGTCATTATTACTTGGGTAGTTTGAAAGAAAGGCTGAGGCTGAGCTAAGTATGATGAGGTGATTCTAAAAAACAAAATTGGGTAGGAAAAAGTGAAAAAGAAGAAATTAACTCATACAAATAAGGCATGAAAGGAAGAACCAATACAGAGGAAGCAGGTTGGGGTGGAGGGCTGGTAGTGCTGGAATCTTAGTCTCACTGGATCTGGGTTAAAGAGGGAACAACATATACACCTAGAGGGGCACAAGAGTCTGCTAAATTTGTAAAGAAATAAGAGGGCATGGAGGTAGTATAAGGGAGGGACTTTTAGAAGGATGTGTAGATTAAGAGTTAGGAGGATGGGAGAGAGGATAAGAGAGGAACTCTTGGAGGGATGATGTAATAGCAATTTAGATTTGAAGATCTTTCCCACCCATCAATAGGCCACATGACTTCATTATGTCACAGGAAGCCTAAGTCACATGTGGTGGGAGGAGCTTGCTGAGAGGGAAAGGAAACTGTATCACAGGAAATTCTGAGAGAACAGTTACTACAGTTGGAACTGAAGGAGGGAGCAGAGGTTGGTGGCTGTGAGTTTTTTGGGAAGGCCACAGCAGGGGGTGCAGAGAGGTTTTGGGATGGAGTGGTTCTTTGCTGTGATGTTGTGGACTTATTGGTTATGGGATCTGTTTATTTGGTGTCTGAATAAATGGTTTACTTCTACTTTCTATGTGGAGACAATCTTATATTTTGTGATACAGAACCACACGGGCACTTTGACAATTATCTTCTATATTGTGATTATTGCCTTGCTGATACAGATGGGTAGAGAATAAGGAATAGGAAGGTAAGGGGAGAGCACAAGGAAAGGATTCTTTAAAAGGTTATGGATTAGGGAGGTAGTGGTTAGAAGTAAACTGGACATGTGAGGAGGCACAGGGTAAAAAAACGGGGCTGAGAAGGGCAATAGTGAGGAAAAATAGGATGAAGGAAAATGCATAAATAGTAATTTTAACTTTGAATGTGAATGGCATGAACTTACCCATAAAACAGAAATGGATAGCAGAGTGGATTAAAAATCTATTAAACATTTAAAGATTAACTTGTAATATTAAAAAAATTATTTGGAATAACAACCAAAGAAGGGATCTATCAAACTCCTTTCATGAAACAAATATGACACTGATACTGTTACAGTAATTAGGATGGGACTTTTTTATTTATTTATTTATTTATTTAATTTTACAGTTTTCTCTTTTAGAATGCTAAAGCAATCAAAGTGCCTTTGATTAAGCCTTACTAGGTGCAAAGCACTAGGCCCACACCCTTTTGCTAACTAGATATACAAGAAGCACATTTAAAAATGAGAGATACATATAGAGTTAAAATAAAGTGCTGGAGCAGAATTTATTATGCTTCAGCTGATGAAAAAAAAAAGCAGAGGTAGCAATCATGATCTCAAAACAAAGTTACAGGTAAAACAGATTTAATTAAAAGAGACAAATAGGGAAACTACATTATGATAAAAGGTATCAAAGACAATGAAGCAATATCAATACTAAACCTATATGCACCAAATACTATAGCACCTAAATTTTTAAAAGTTAAATGAATTATAAGTGGAAATAGAAGCAGTACTATAATTGTGGGGGACTTTAATCTTCCCCTCTTAGAACTAAATAAATCTAACCAAAAATGACTAAGAAGTCAAAGAAATGGATAGAATTTTAGATAAGCTAGATATAATAGATAATTGAGTGGAAATAGAAAGGAATATACCTTTTTCTCAGTGGTGCATGGTATCTTTTGAAAGACTGACTATATATTAGGGCATAAAACTGTATATTTAAAAGCAGAAAAACAGAAATATTAAATGTACCCTTCTCAAATAATATTTAATAAGGGACCATGGAAATATAAAATAAAAACTCACTGGAAACTAAACAACCTAATCTTAAAAACTGAGTTAAAGAACAAAGAAGCAATAAATAATTTCATTAAAGAGAATGACAATAATCAGACAACACATCAAAATCTATGAGATACAGCAAAAGCAGTAATCATAGGAACATTATCTCTAAATGCTTACATCAATAAAATAGAGAAAAGAGCAGACCAATTAACTGGGTATGTACTTTTTAAAACTAAAAAAAGAACAAACTAAAAATTCACAACCAAACTGGAAATCTTAAAAATTAAAGATGAGATTAATAAAACTGAATGTAAGAAAACCAATTAATTAAATAAAACTAGGAATTGGTTTTATGAAAAAACACAATTAAAATAAATTATTGGTTTACAGGATTAGGAGAGAGGAAGAAAATAAAATCACTAGTATTAAACACGAAAAGGATTAATATACCGCTAACAAAGATGAAATCAAATCAATTATAAGGAAGCCACTTTATCCAATTATATGCTAATATATTTAACAATTTAAGACAAATAGAAAAATATTTATAAAAATATAAATTGCCCAGATTAGCAGAAGAGGAACTAGAACATCTAAATAGAATATCTAAATTTGACTTAATTGAACAGGCCATAAATAAGCATCCTAAGGAAAAAAGCACCAGGACCAGATGGATTTACAAGTGAATTCTATTAAACATTTAAAGATCAACTTGTAATATTAAAAAAAATCATTTGGAATAATAACCAAAGAAGCGATCCTACCAAACTCCTTTTATGAAACAAATATGACACTGATACTGTTAAAGTAATTAGGATAAGACTTTTTTTTTTTTTTGCAGTTTTCTCTTTTACAATCAAAGTGCCTTTGATTAAGCCGTACTAGGTGCAAAGCCTCAGGCCCACACCCTTTTGCTAACTAGATGTAAAGCCTCAGGCTCACACCCTTTTACTGATTAGATGTGAACCCTTCAAGCCCTAAAAAGGGTATACAAACTCAGAGGTTAGCATTTTGTCTGGGGCTCTCACTCACTAGAAGAGTGTTGTGTGACTTGAAGACGCTCTGGGCAGCTGTTGCTAAGAGTGAAAAAATTGTTGGGAATGCTGGAAAGCAGTGTGGCAAAAATTGGGCATAAATCATTATCTTACTCCATTTACCAAGATAAGGTATATATTATAAGTGGATATATTATAAGGTATATATTATAATAAGTGGATATATTACCTAGAGCATTGGGAGGTGTAAAATGGATAATTTTGGTTACATTAAATTGAAAGGTTTTTGTACAAATGAAACCAAAGTATGCAAGATCAAAAGAAAAGCAGAAAATTGGGGGAGTGGGGTGCAATTCTACAGACAACCTCTCAGATAAAGATTTCATATCTCAAATATATAAAGAATTTTGTCAAATCTATATGAATATGAATCATTCCCCAATTTATAACTCATCAAAGGATATGAACAGGCAGTTTTCTGATAAAGAAATCAAAACAATTTATAGTCATATGAAAAAATGCTCTAAATTATTATTGATTAGATAGATGCAAATTAAAACAACCTTGAAGTATCATTTTATACCTAACAGATTGACTAAAATGACAGAAGGGGTAAGTGACAAATGTTGGAGGGGATGTGGTAAAATTGAGACACTAACTCACTGTTGGTGGAACTGTGAATTAATCTAACCATTTTAGAGAGCAATCTGGAATTATGCTCAAAGAATTTTATTGTGGCCCAGCAATACCATTATTAAGTCTGTTTCCCAAGAAGATTAGGGAAAAAGGAAAAGAACTTGTATGTTCTAAAACACAAGGTGGCAAAGAACTGGAAATTACAGGGATGCCCATTAATTGGGGAATGGCTAAACAAGTTGTAGTAAATGATAGTGTAGGAATACTACTGCACTATAAGAACCAATGAGCTCGATGACTTTAGAAAAACATGGAAAGACTTGGATGAAATAATGACGAGCAAAATGAGTAGAACCAAGAGAAAGTTGTATACAGCAACAGTAATTTTGTTTTAAGAACAATTATGAGCAGCTAAGTCATTTTGACTATTATAAATACCCAAATTAACTAGAAAGGAACTCTGAAGAAAGATGTATCTGCATCCAGAAACAGAACTAATAGAAGTATGTATAGTATGGTTTTACATACATACATATATACACACACACATACATATACATATATATATGTGTGTGTAAACACACACATTTGTGTCTAATGGTATCCACTTCTAGGGTGAATGGGGAGAAAAGGGAGGGAAAAAAGAGAAAATTATATAATAACTTTATAATATATTTAAAAGGAAAAGCAAGTTGTACATAATAGACTTGCAGTTTCACATACAATCCTCTTTTTTCTACTCTACTTTGTTATGGAAATGTTTATTTTATTTCTTAAATTCAGACTAATAATAATAATAATAAAGTAAATAACAGTTGTGAACCCAATACCAATGTCTCCCAACCCAGATGATCCTCCTCATTGTCCCAGAGAGAAGTAGATTAAAACTGAGCTAAGTTCTCATCCCAAGAAGTTCTCAAAAGCTTCAGGGTTTTTCCTTAGCGAAAACCTCCAGATGGGTTAGTGTCCAAACTTTTGATGTATTATATAAGGCACTACAGGCTCTTCAGGCAGACTACATCAGGCACTACAGTCTTGGTTCCATCAGTAGCCATCTCAGCTTCTCACTACCTAGAATTCATCAGATGTGCCATATACTTGTATCATAGCCCTTCCTAGTTTGATGCATGTAAGGGTTCCAAGTTGTAAGCACTCAGCTCACATTAGACAACCATAAATCTAGTATGCACAACAGCAGGGGTAACTGCAAGAGTTTGGTCACCATTACTTGCCTTCTACCATTCACCTTCAAAACTCTTTTGGCAAGGGGGCGGAGCCAAGATGACTGAGTAAAAGCAGGGACTTGCTTGAGCTTTCCCTCAAAATACCTGTAAAAAATTACTCTAAACAAATTCTAGGGCAGCAGAACCCACAAAATGTCAGAGTGAAACAAATTTCCAGCCCAAGACAACTTGGAATGTCAACAGGAAAGGTCTGTTGTACCAGTCTAAGAGAAGAGCACAGTGCAGTATGGCCCACACTGTCACAGACAGGGCCCTAGCAAACCTGGAGCAGGCTTCAGGAGATTGAATCACTGGCAGCTGGGCAGTTTCCAAACTTCTCAACCCACAAACATCAAAGATAACTTAGAAGGTCGGTGGGAAAGGTTTGTCAGACCTGGGTGAGAGGGGAGCAAGGTCCAGCCCCAATCCTAGCCCCAGGGTGGTGGTGGTGGAGGCAGCGGCTGCTTCCAGAGCTCCTGACCCACAGATGGTGGGGGGATCCAGTGGCTGATCAGAGGTAGACTGCAAGGATCTCTTTGCTGGTACTGAGGCAGGATTCTCTTGCTTTGTCCTGCTTGGATCTAGGTCACAGTCCTGGGTGGCAGTGCTGGGGTGAGGAGGAGTGCTGGCATGGCAGAACTTGTTGCAGTGGTAGAAAGGGAATCCTCCTCACAGTTCCAAGGCAGAAAAGAGTGCTTGTGGTCACTCACAGACCACAGCACAGACCAAGGGAGGAGTAAACACCTCTCTTTTGATCATACCACCTTGGAAGAACTGAAAGTTTACAGGGCCCTACAGGTATCTCTGAAAATAGCTGCACAAAACTCCTGAAGCCTGGGACAGTATGCCTTCCTCACTGGAAGCAGAGTCTTATCTTAACAAAGAGTTTAAAAGTCAAATATTTGGCCGGGAAAATAAGCAAACAGCATAAAAAAACTCAGACTACAGAATCTTACTTTGGTGACAAAGAAGATCAAAACATACAACCAGAAGAACACAACAAAGTCAAAGCTCCTACAATAAAAGCCTCCAAGAAAAATAAGAATTGGTCTCAGGCCGTGGAAGAGCTCAAAAATGATTCTGAGAATCAAGTAAAAGAAGTAGAGGAAAAATTAGGAAGAGAAATGAGAGTGATGCAAGAAAATCATGAAAAACCAAGCTTGCTAATAGAGACACAAAAAAGTACTGAAGAAAATAACATCGTTAAAAAAATAGACTAACCTAAATGCGAAAAGAGGTCCAAAAAGCCAATGAGAAGAAGAAAGTCTTAAAAAGCAGAATTGGACAAATGGAAAAGGAGGTCCAAAAGCTCTTTGAAGAAAGTAATTCCTTAAAAATTAGAATGGATCAAATAGAAGGTAATGACTCTATGAGAAATCAAGAAATTATAAAACAGAACCAAAAGAATGAAAAAGTAGAAGACAATGTGAAATATCTCACTGGAAAAACAACTAACCTGGAGAACAGATCCAGGAAAGATAATTTTTAAAACTTTGGACTACCTGAAAGCCATGATCTAAAAAGAGTCCAGACATAATCTTTCAAAAAATTATCATGGAAAACTGCCCTGATATTCTAGAACCAGAGGGGGAAAATAGAAATTGAAAGAATCCACCAATCACTTCATGAAAGGGATCTTAAAAGGAAAACTCCTAGAAACATTGTAGCCAAATTCTAGAGTTCCTAGGTCAAGAAGAAAATATTGCAAGCAGCCAGGAAGAAACAATTCAAGTACTCTGGAAACACAATCAAGCTAACACAAGATTTAACAGGTTCTACACTAAGGGATTGGAGGGCTTGGAATATGATATTCCAGAGGTCAAAGGAGCTGGGATTAAAACCTACCCAGCAAAACTGAGTATAATCCTTCAGGGGAAAAAATGGATATTCAAAGAAATAGAGGACTTTCAAGCATTTTTTTTCTTGTCTTTTTTTTTTGGAGGGGGGAAGGCAGGGCAATTGGGGTTAAGTGACTTGCCCAAGGTCGCACAGCTAGAGTCAAGTGTCTGAGTCTGGATTTGAATTCAGGTCCTCCTGACTCCAAGTTGGTGCTCTATTCACTGTGCCACCTAGCTGCCCCTACTTTTAAGCATTCTTGATGAAAAGACGAGGGCTGAACAGAAAATCTGATTTTCAAATATGAGACTCAAGAGAAGCACAAAAAGGTAGACAAGAAAGAGAAATCATAAGGGTCTTATTAAAGTTGAACTGTTTACATTCCTACATGGAAATATAATATTTGTAACTCATGAGACCTTTCTCAGTATTAGGGTAGTTGGAGGGTATATGTATATATAGACAGAGGACACAGGGGGAGGTGAATATGAAGAGATGATATCTAAAAAAATAAAATTAAGAGATGAGAGAGGAATGTACTGGGAGAAGGAGAAAGGGAGAGGTAGAATAGGGTAAATTATCTCACATAAAAGGGCTAAGAAAAAGCTTTTATAATAGAGGTGAAGAGGGGGGAGATGAGAGTGAATGAGTGAACCCTTACTCTCATCAGATTTGGCTTAAATAGGGAATAACATATACACTCAATTGGATATGGAACTCTATCCTACCCTACAGGAAAGTGGGGGGGAAGGGATAAGAGAGGGGGGGATTATAGAAGGGAGGGTATATTGGGGGAGGAGGTAATCAGAAGCAAACACTTGTGAAAAGGGACAGGGTCAAAAGAGAGAATAGAATAAATGGGGGGACAGGATAGGATAGAGGGAAATAGTCTTTCACAACATGACTATTATGGAAGTGTTTTGCATAACTACACATGTATAACCTATATCGAATTGCTTGCCTTCTCAATGAGCATAGGTGGGGAGGGAAGAAGGGAGAGAATTTGGAACTCAAAGTTTTAAAAACAAATCTTAAAAATTGTTTTTACATGCAACTGGGAAATAAGATATACAGGCAATGCAGTATAGAACTCTGTCTTGCCCTACAAGAAAGTAGAGGGAAAGGGAATGGGGGGAGAGTGATAGAAAGGAGAGCAGAATAAGGGAAGGGGTAATCAGAAAGCATGGCATCTTGGGGTTGGGGGAGAGGAGAGATGGAAAGAAAATTTGGAACTCAAAATCTTGTGGAAATGAATGTTGAAAACTAAAACTACATTAATTAAAATAAAACTACAAAGGGGTAATTCTTCAAAAAAAAATAAAACTATGACAATTCAAGTCCCACAGCCAACATTAACAGGCACACTCCTGTTTAAATCTCCCAAGTGAGCAAATTCTACTGACCCCTATCCTAGGTGAGGATGTTACTGCCAGTCAAGACACGTCTGTTACCTATAAACATTCATGACTGCAATGAAGTGACTGCTTAAGCCATTTTTACACAAATAGGAGAAAAAAGAAGGCAACTGGCAAAAGTCATCTGCTTTGCTACAAATGCTTTGCTTGCTTTAAAAAAAAAATTATTGATGTTCTTTTCAGTACTGATGCCATTTCCCAACGACTCTACTTTTGCTTCTCCTCCATACATGCATAGAACTCTTCTATGTAAGAAAAAAAAATCATACCTTCAAAAAGTTTCTTGACTCTTGTCAAATATAGAATGTAGTCTAACCATCACCAAAAAACAGAGTATAACTACATAACATTTCAACCTAGGTTTGACCTGGTAACCATGCTACAAGGTTCCCTTTAATAATGTAGCATTGGGAGCTATAGAATGCATTTCATCACATTTGATTAGATTACAAATCAGTCCTGTTATGACTCGGAGTCTCACTCTACAGACTATGAACACCTCTAGTCACTAGGAGACTTTGAATCTACAAATGTGACTTCTGGGGTCAAAATTTTGACATTCTTCACATGCCATATATGAAATGGTTTTAATTTACCTCTTTCAATAGAAACAAAATATATGTATATAAAAACATTTTACATATATATACATACATATGTATACAAATTACTCTACTGGTTTTAAAGCATTTTAAAAACATAACAGTAACATTAAAGTATTTTAATGGCTATCATGTGACAGAAAAATTGAACTCAGAGAACACAACTGGGAGTAACGAATGAAAAAGGGAGACGGGCAGATTTAGGCTTCAGATAAGGAAATTTTTCCTAATGATAGGAGGTATTGAATTCTCCTTCATTTGAGGTCTTTAAGCAACTGCTGAATTAGCTAGTCAGGTATGTTATAGATTGGGAATTCTTATTCAGATATTAAGTTGATCTATATAATCTCTTAAGTCTCTTCCAACTCTGAGATTCTGTAATTATGGAAACCCTAAATGGAAATACAGGCAAGCAATTACAGGGAACGTAACTATAGAATGATCTCCTTTGAGGCTTAAGGACGAGATATATGGTTCCAAAAGGAAAGAAATAATTGCCCTGAGTCCTAGTGAGATGTCACTGAAACTGGCATCAGGGAAAAAACATTAGTAATTCACAAAAATGAGCTACCCTTCCAAAACCAAAGTTAATATCCCCAAAGAAACAACATTTAGCCCCCCAAAAATCTAATGTAATGCATGCTAAAAGAAGCACATATTAAGTATTTTATTAAATACACGTATAGAAAAAAAACAGACAAAATTGCCATGAAAAGATGTCATAAAACAAAACAATTTTAATTTAATCCATTAACAAGTTTTAGTGCACCTCTAAGCCAATGTTTACATCCTTAGACTCACCTTATTATATACATGCACAGTTCTAAATGACTCTATATGACTCATACTATTACATGTGTATAGGCAGGGGAAAAAATTAGTCCATATAACCTGTAAGATCTATAATGGTACTTAAGTATAAGGATAGACAGATCTTATTTTATTTATATATGTGCACGTATACACACACATACATATGTATACATACGTAGAGATCCAGCAACTCATTCAGGAGACTATTAAAATGAAAAATGTGTTAAATATTCATAGCAAAAAACTTATTGACTCGATGTCTTGTTCTAAAAGAAATGAACTCAACACATTTGAAACCTGGTATCTTTTTTTCACAGAAAAGGAGCTATGACTGGAAAAAAATGGGGCGGGGGGTATCGTGGATTTTTTTTAACCTAGAGGCTTTTTACTTTCCCAGGAAAAAGACAAGAAAAACAAATGGCAAAATACATGATAAAAATACATGACAAGCCAAATCTCTGTGAACAGTCAGTCTTAATGTCCAAGAACAAAAATCTATCAACCAAAAGTCATAATGTAAGAAAAATAATTTTTAGGAGTATTTTGAATCTTTTTTGATTCCAACTACTTGTGAACAGAGCTTTCGTTCCTCCTCCAAATACGTCACTTACTGTGTGTCAAAACAACTCCTGTCCATTCTACCTGATCATAACCTAAAGCTGCAGTCTTTTTCCTCATTCATTTCTTGATGACAAGCTGTTCAAACAGAGAGCACCTATCAAACCTAATATTATCATTTGCTCTTTTTCCCTCCTTTCAGCAGACGCTGCTGTCCATCAGGAGAAGTAATTAATGGGTTTATTATGTATGAAGCATCATCCTGTCAGTTTGCTGCTTGGTTTGAATAGCTCATATCAGCTCGTTGTTGATGCCATGCATGTTCAGTGTCCTGAGCTACGACAAAATACTACATCCTTTGGGATTTTCACCCAACCATTAAAAAATACTGTTTCATATCTGTGACTAACAGAAGCAAATCAAGGACAGAGGAAAAGATACCTTCATCTTCTATTTTAAAAAAGCTGCTGGATTGAAAGTTGAAGACAGAAAGCAAAAGAAGGGGGGAAGGAAAATGCTTGATTGAATGGGCAAATACACAGGATTTATTTTTTAATTTTGAGAAAAAAGGATATTCTGATAGAACTTTTCTGGAGTAACATAATTCATTTATAGAATCAGCTAAGACTTTCTTCTTACTGAAGCATTCAATGAATTTTTAATAAGTTCTGAACACTCAAATCATCTGGGGTCAAAAGCACTGCTCTAATCAGATGAAGAAAATCAAAGTTCATCTTCCAGTTGCTCTCATTTTATCCTAACTGAATATCATAACTGTTGCTGATCACCAATTGCTGCTTCAAAAGAATAGCTGGGAATACACTGGAATGAAAAAAGAGATGAAGAGGCTGCAAAAAATGAAGCACTGTGGGAAAAGAAAGCATAAAACTAATGTGCAGAAGGCATTTCAAACTGAGAAGCTTCCTACCTGGTGATACTCTCCTATATTCATCCAGAATTCCAGCAAATGAGCTTCAAACAAACAGTTTCCAGGTAAGTTTCAAGTTTTTAATATTCATTTTTATTTTGGCTCATTAAAATTGTACTAATTTGACAAACAAGCCAATAGATTTAAATTTCAAGAAAACGGTCCCTCAACAGTATGCTGGTTTAAGCTTAAAAAGGTAAACACTTCTGTTATTTTCTATGCTGCACAAAATTATGGTCTTATAGCAGATATCTTTTCTGAAAGTGTATCCTTTTCATTACTTTTTCCTATGTTTACTTGGTCTCTGTTGCTTCATATTTCAAGTCATTTTGTGTTCAATGGCCAAAAAAATGTGAAATAAGTACTAACATGCACAAAAGCCATGATACAGTTGCTATTTTTCAAATGCATTCAATGAACTTTGTTTTCAATTTTCAATCCACTAAAGCAAAGAACATTTAATAACAGTGTAATTAAATTTTTTTTCTATCTCTGTTAATGCAAGGAAAACAAATCCTTGATTGTATGATGGTTTAAGTATTAACAAAAGGGTTATATACCACCCTCACTGACATATGAAAAAACCATCTGAGATATGCTATTCCAATAGAATAAAGCTAATATACACTAAAGAATAAACAAGACAATTTTATCACGACTACTAAACCAGGAGACATTCAAGACAACAGCAACAACAAAAAGGTTGGGTACATTAATACTTCAATAGCTTTTAGACCACATGTTCACATCAGAAGATGGGTAAAGTGACTGAGAATGTCAAAGCATCTATGAGTCTTAGAAACATGCTATGAATGATTTTATATGGCAGATTTCATATAGAATATTTTTTGGGCTTTGTGTAAAAAAAAAGAAATAAATAACTAAATATATATACTTAAATCAAAGGTGGGGAAAGATGAGGGGGAGTACTCTGTAGTCTTTTTCCAAAATTTAGCCCAATACTTTTTATAATTGAATCCATCAGTCAGGGTGTCAAAAAAATCCTCAAAAATTAACCTTTTCATAAAGAACTCTCTGAATATTCATATTTTAAGCTGTTTCTATTATCTTACAAAACATAGGGGTAAGTGAAAAAGTAAATCAGACATCTTACCTATAGAAATCTTTTAGATAATATAAGCAGAAATTTCAGAAATCATCCATCAGTACATGTCTAAAAAGCAACCATATTTGAAATTACTGAACAGGAGCCATTCTTCCATTTCATTGGATTACTTCCCTCTTACAAATTTAAAGCACTGAATTACAGGAGCTTTCACTTTTCTCAGGAAAAGCAAAAGCTAGAGATAAACTTAAAGATCACAAAGATAATAGTTTTGGATTCTGAGTTCCAATCAATTATGTTTTCCATTACATTAAGAGCATGGCCATTTTAATATGTAATTTTAAAATTACATACATTTCATAGAAATATTTTAAAAGACTGCTCATTTCTATATAAACTAACCGAAGTTGAGCTCCTTCTAAGCCACACTGATATTTACCAAGGCACCTTCTGTATTCAACTCTTTAGCTACCTTTTCTTTTCCACTATTCTTTCTCTATTATTGTTATCTAATCAGAAAAAAAGGTTACACGTAGACAAACTTTGCTTTGAAAAATCTATAAATAGAGTCACTGACAAATACCGCTAACAATATTTCTATCACAATTTTAAGAAGTTTCAACTTCTCTGGGAGACAAAGAAGGTTTTAAAAACATTCTCATCTATCTGAATTCAACAATTAAACCTCATTGGGAGAAAAAAAACTATTCTTCATACTATAAAAACCATATCTTTTAATAACTGTCTTACCAATTTTTATGTAAATGAAACACTCATCCCCCACTATCACTTCTGGGTGACATTTCCTCCATCACTTATCTGGTACTGACAATGTGTAAATAAACTGATATCATTAACTGCCTATATTATTTAATCTGTCAACTTCACCTTGAATAAATCTCATGCTTCCTTTCATGATGAAATCAATCTTTTTCTGCTTACAATATTTTACTTCAAAAAAACAATTATTCAGGGTTTAATAACATGACTTTACACACACATACACACACAAATGGGTTGTGTACTTTCTTTTATTCATTCACTTTCATGGAAGAAGAATATTTATCATATTATTTTTGGATACATCACTTCTTAATTTAAAGTGAACATCCTGAAGGCTGAAAATGGGCAGGACAACAGCAGCTCATAGGATTCTATTTTCTCTATTAGGAAAGGAGTTCTATGTAAGCACCTAAAAGACTTGAATTTTTTCATGAGAACACTCTTCTTGAATGGTCTCAGTGATTAAGAGGTGTGTAATAGATGCTTGGAACATAATTTAAGCTTTTCTTATAAAATAGTATGAACTTTAAGCGTTTGTGTAGTCTTGAGGTTATCGCTTGGGATTTAAAAAATAAATGTCTTACATTTTTATTTTCTTGCAGAAAGGGAGATAATATCTCATGCTAATCAATAACATGTGTAGAATAAATAATTGATAGACTTTTATATAATACTGTTTATTATCAAGTTCCTAAACATCAGTTCTTAATTACCTATATACTATATTTTTTTTTCATTTTAAATAGAGTAGTACATTTGAAATGGCTTAATTACTTAAAGAATCTGAGAAATGCCAAATAAAAATGTACTTTTCACATAAAACATATACGCCCACTGATCAATGTATGAGAATCAGTTTAAGTGTACTCTTTATTTTGTGTATTCATGACATCATGCTAAGGATCAATAAGCCTATATACTGGATATCATGTAGCATAAAATTAAATACTATAAAAAGACCACTTGCTTATCTTTGTGGTTATGAAATATTTTAACTACCGAATATCATGAAAACTAATTTTTATGAATTTGCCAAGTGTCAAAAATGTTCACAGTTTAATGTTTTAAGGTATTTCAGTAAGGCAATTAATCTGTCTCTTATTATGATTAAATTTTTTTTTGGAAGTAACTAAATAGGAAAAAGGATGAATGTTCTTCCTAAAGCTCCATCTTTTCTCTAGTTTAATCCCACTGACAGAGAAAAAATTTTGGTCTGTGACATCAAAATCTGTTGCCAGGGAAGTAGCTGTGATAGCAAATAGATGATTATATCCTTTCAGTATGAAGAAGCAGCAGCAAAGATATGAACACTATCATTTCCAGTCATATCATAGACACTAAACAGATGCATGACAGCAACTGAATTAGAGTAAGATGTTTTCATTACGTTTGTCACTTTTTTCAGCCTCAAAGATTAGAGAATGAAAACTACCATTTCACAGTTTACTTCATTAGTAATCTAGAGGGAGAATAAACAGCAATGTTAATTAAAGTCATAATTGATAGTAAAATGAAAGTGTTGAAAATACCACTAAATGCAGTGAAAAAAATGCAAAGCTGAGAAATGAGAAAAATATATTTTTTCTTCTTGATACAAATAAAAGTTAATAAATTTCAGGAATCAAGAAAGTCACCAAAATATCCATATTCTATCACTAATCACTAATGGATAAAGATTTTCTACAAAGAGATAAATGTTAAAGGCAAAGTTGCACATGGCAGTATACGACATGGAAACTCAAGATGCAACATGACATCAAAAGCCTACAACCTGAAAAGGAGAGAAATAGAAATGGGTTCATAATGGAAGTACTGCTATCTCTTTAAAATCACTGTACAAAACTGGAGAAGTAACCAGAATGATTGAAGATATGCTGAATCCAGAGAGAACACAAAAGAAGAGTTCCTATTATATATATATACACACACACAAACTTGATATAAAATGGTACTTTTTTAATGACACTACTTAATAAAATCTAACCCACATGCATAGATGATAATGAAAAGATCAAAAATTAAAAAAAACCCATTAATATTTTCTTCACACTGAGCACGTATGGAGCCTCTTTCTAGATTACTAACTACAGTTCCTACCTAATTAAATTATCCTTTTCCCTTTTTGCTACTTACTCCTAGATTCACAAACAGCATGAAAAACTCAGGCTTAAAAAAGAGCAGCACTGTTTCTCAGAGCTTCTTATTTTCCAGTCACTCAGTTATGTCATATGTCTTGAGGCTGTGTTTCAGAGAATCCTTAAAGCTTTTTTTTTTCCTGTCCCCCTTGCTTATAATTACTCTCATGTCAGCTCACTATATGACAGCTCCTTGAGTATATTGCATTTTTTACATATGTTCCTCCAACCAGAGTCGTACTATTAGTGTTCCCCTTCAATTACAGTGGACTAGCCTCATTAGATAATTTCTTTATTGATGATCTTGTGCCATACAATATTTACTAAGAGTTATAGGTGACATTAATGAAATTGTTTAAAAATCCAGATTTCACACTGATTAGTCATAGCTTAAGAAGTACTGCTAAATTAAGGTCTGGAATTTTCTGCCATACTCTCAAACCTTCTAAATAATATGGTGGATTTGTTTTTCATTTTTTTAAAAAAAAATTTCTTGTTTATCAATGCAATAATGAATAATGTGTTACCTAAGTACCAAAATTCAGTGATGGTTTCCTTGTTCATTATCATATGCAAAAAGATTTTAGGCTTTGTGTAGATTACCTCTGGTGCAGACTAGCATGTGAACAGTGTCTTCTCAGGTTTAGTAGCATTACAAGCATTCTAATACTTCAATAAGTCATCAAACATCTCTCCATCATCAACTCCATCTCCAACATCTCACAATGTATAAGCCTCAAAAATATCATCTGCCCACAGAAATTCCAAGATAATACTTAATGACACTTCTAGCTTCATTTTTTTTTTTTGGCAACACTTCATTTAGCACTATGCCTGGCACACAGTAGGTACTTAAACGCTTGTGGAATGACTGATACGCAGAGTAGCTCTTCCATAATGATCGGTTTCTCAGATTTGTGAGTTTCTCAAATGTGGTGAGTTTGTTTGGATCTCTGTTCTTTTTTCTCTTTATCCTTATTTAACAAAGTAGATGAGCATATACTAATCACAATTAAATAATGCTTTTAGTAGTGAAAACAGACAATCCAGTCACTCCAGGCAAATTTGGGAGCTTCAATAAAAGTGACTATTGAGTATTTTGTCTAATGAGGCAAGGAAGAAGATGAATATAGCTTCATTCTCCTTTAGCTGTCAATCAAGAAGAGGGGTTTTGCTAAGTACTTTTATCAAGACAATTTATCTGCAATTAGCACTATTCTTTAATCCAGACAATTAGGATTATGATAATTTCATAACATCCTGAAGTTTCATGGTACCATGGTCCCTGGTACGATTTTCATAAACTTCCTTTTTTATGATTCTACCACATGGATAGATCCAAGAGATTTGGTAATCCAATAAAAACCCAGTGTGCATAAGAAAGAATATCTTTTCTAGTTCTTTCTCCATATGAGGTAAGCAAGGTTTCCAACAGAATACTGCTGCTTTCAAGTCCAAATTACTGTTGATTTTAACTCATTAATGAATATCAAACAACACCCTAGGACTTTCAATGGATGGGGACAAACTGCCTAGAACACGGATGAATAGAAACATTAATTATGGAAAGGTCTCAGAAACGAGCGTAATTTGAATGAAAAAATAATTTCTAAAACAGAAATGTTAAAAATTTGTGATAACAAGCAGAACAGAATTTGGTATAAAACAGATAAATCCTGAACTCTATCCAAGGGTTTAATTTTGAGAAGTACAAGAATAAACTTGCCTAACAGTTTTACTTATAGCCTAACAATAATATATTGATACACAAAGACTAAAGGCTATGTAATGTAATTATTAAACTTTGGTATATAAGACGAAACCTCAATTGCTCCAAGTATTAAAATTAACCTAGAAAAATAACTAGCAAGTGTCCAAAAATGAATTTTACTTTAGCAAAATAGATTGATGGTATTATATACAAAATTAAAGTTCTAGAAAAGGTAGAAACCCTTTTTTTTCATTTAAATTTCCATTTAGGAAAAAGTTTTTCACTTTGGTTAAGACATACATACACATGTACATACATATTAATAATACAATCACTTATCCCCTTTTATTTGCTGATCACACAAAAGACTGTTCTGTGAACAGCACCACTCCCTTCACTCCCTAATTTTAGGTCACAGTGCTACTAAGTAGCTTGAGTAGGTCTTTACAATTCATTTTAAACTTCACTTAATCAAAGACCACTAGTTACACCCCATTTTAGCAGTAGGAGGAAACAGAAGACATATCGAAAGCATTCTACCAGTTTGTCAGACTAAGTATACAGAACAGGCATACAACTAAAACCCCTAAAGAAAATAAAATCATTTTTCATACTGAAAATAGACACCAATCTTAAGCAACGGCCGTATTTCCTCATAGCAAAGGAATGTCATAGTAAAAGTTAACGTAAAACATGAGGTAATAAATAGTGTCCTTATTTCAAAAGGCTCAAAACATTTCAACATTCTTACTGATTTGCTTGATGAATCTATGACATAAGTGGGTGTTAAATGTTTATATCCAAGGAAGAGAATTACATAAAACTAGACAGTACAATGTCCAACACATGTTTGCTAAATTTGAATTCACAATTAATCAACCATGGGACAGAGTATGCTAAACAAAGAATTAGTTATAGTCTCACTACACTACAACAACGTCTAATAAGCATGAAGGGGGCACGAAGAGCATGCCTCAGGGCACAAAGCTAAAACGTCTAAATTCTGTGTCTTTGAGGGTCTGATGTTTCCGTAGAAAGAGGTCTGAAGGTGGGCAAAAGAACCCAAAGACAACAAAAAAAACATGTATTAGAATACATAAGATGCATATAGGTAGAGTTCCAGGATTATCAATCACTTCAAAATAAAAAACAAACAAAACTTCCTCCAATTCAAAACATTTTAATCTAAGGGGCAGTTAGCTTCTAAAGTTGGAGGAGAAAAAGTTAGCCATCATTTGATGTTTAAACATTTGGGTCTTACCCCATGCAGACCATCCACATCAGAATGGTTTAATCATCAGGCAACAACGCACTTGCTATAGTCTCCACATAATTTTTAAAGCTATCTCAACAGAACACATTACAATAGCCTAAAAGGGCATTTCTTCTCCATATAGACTGGACTAAAATAAAGGGTTAGGAAACTTTTATAATTAGTATATCTATGTTCTGAACCCTTTACTTATGCCTGGGAAATGAATCTGAATGTGGAGGTGTCCATCAAAAGCCGTCCATTATCTCTACTCAAGGAGAAAATGTGAAATAGAGTATAGGATACTGGTTTGCAATCAGGGAAGTAATATACAAGACAGCAGAGAATCACATATTTGCCACTCTCACATGACTAACAGTCAGTGGTAGAGGTGAGGAATAATGTCAACAGCTCCTTAGGGAAAACAGATTACTCCATAACAAAAAAGTCTACACAAAAAGTACCCTCATTTCAGGCTTTAGGTTCATCATCATCATCTCTCACCTAGATCACTGAAAGTTTCCTAATTGTTCTCTCAAGTCTCTCTTCACTTCAGTCCATTCTCTAAACTGCTGACAAAGTAATTCTCCGTAACACTTTCCTACTCAATAAATTCCAGTGGTTCCCTATTGCCCCAAGGATAAAATATGATCTCTGTTTAGCTATTAAAGCTTCATAGAACAAAGTCCCAACCTATCTTTCCAGCTTTCTAGGACATTCTTGCCCCTCTTGCACTCTGTAATCCAGTCAAACTAGATTTCTTTCCTCTTCACACACAACACTCCATCTCCCATCTCTATGCTTGTCTAGGACCTCATGCCCAGAATAAACTCTCTCCTTACTTCTAACACACAAAATTTTTCTCTTTCTTCAAGCAATAACTAAAGCACCACATTGTATATGATGCCTTTTCTGATTCCCTCAACTGTTAGGCACTCTGTTCTCAAGCTACCTTTATTTAACTACTCTGCACTTTTCATTACATTTAATTTGTATGTCCTTATATGTTGTCCGTGTGGTCTCCTCCATGGGAATGTCAGCTCCTTGTGACCTGAAATTGCTTCATTCTTCATATTTAAAAGGCACTTAATAAATACTGTTGATCAAATATCAATTGAAATGTTAAAAAAAAAAAGACATGGGAACATGGGGAAAATGTGTCTACAATCCAGTAACCAAGTGACAGAAGCATCAAATTGTGTGTGTGTGTGTGTCTGTCTGTCTGAGGTC
Source organism: Phalanger gymnotis (assembly GCA_028646595.1). NCBI lineage: Eukaryota > Metazoa > Chordata > Mammalia > Diprotodontia > Phalangeridae > Phalanger > Phalanger gymnotis. The sequence continues at coordinate 144,577,142 of CM053624.1, read as the reverse complement.
AGAAGTTTGGTTTTGTAGGGAAAAATAAATTTCAAAAATCACGAGAGTGAAGGGAGACCTTGAGAGTCTGCAACTGAATTAATGTCTGCCATCTCAGACATAATTTATTGGGGCGAGGTATAAACTACAAATACCAATGGTCACACAGAGAACCTTCAGCCTCCTAGACCCTAGAAATGCCACAGAGAAACAGTGAAAAAAACCACAGTCTGTTTTCAGAGCAGGAGGCTGTTACAGTTTCACCAGCATTTCCAACACGTGTCCTAGTCAAAAGAAACTAGGTTCTTTTCCCATCCCTTCTCCCCACTTTGGTGTCTCCTGTTGCTTTATAGTGACATCTTAACTCTTTATTCCTTCATATACATTGAAGTAAAGGTGTCAAAACTGTCCTCTGTCTTTAGAGGGAAACTAACTCCCCCCATGTATATACTACAGATAACAAAACTTAAAGTCACAATGCCATGAATATATTAGGACCAGAACCACATTAAAGAAAAGGCAACTTACAGCTAACACATCATCAGGGATACTAGCAGAGGGTTGAAAGTATGTCTTCCATCCCTTTATAAAATCATCTAAAACATATATACATGAAATCTACTTTATGCAAACATGGTTTCTAAAAAATCTTTAATTCAAATAAAAAAAAAGTTTCCCTTCATTTTGTAAGAAGGCAAACTATAAAATACTTGGCCATGGCATTAAGGAAACAATAGAAAATTAATTCTATTTTCTTTCCCATTAAGTTACTGAATGTGCTTTCAGAAATATCCTCATCTCAAGTACTATGTCTTATTCACAGCTACCACAGGAAGGTCATCTGCTTCACATTCCAATAAATGTTAAAGATGAGTCAGACTTAAATTCTTTACTCATGACCTTCCCCCTCCCAATTCTCTTCTACTATTATTCACCAGCTCATAAAAAAAATTATCGTGAGTTTTGATTTCATAAATTCAACAGCATTTGTAAATTTACATGCTTTATTTTAAGGTTGTGTGAGTGCATTTCTATTCAGTCTATTATACCCTGTCCCCAATCCATGAAAGCCTCTAAATACAAACCACTGACTTTCAAGGACATTTTTTCTGAGGAAGAGTGACCCAAGCAATTTTTCTTCAGGTCACATATCTACATATTTCTGTAATGTTTAGGTTTGAAATTCTTTGATTATTTCTACAAATGGAAAAATCAGATGCTCTCTTACATATCCAAATTTTCTAGTGATAGGATCTTAAGGCTTAGGCCAGTTCCCATAGGGAAGGTAACAAAATTTCAATAGAAAACAACTAACTTAAATGTACAATTTCTATTTTAAACTGTAATGAACATGTACAAGTAATCTTATGTCTTCCATTACATGACAATAAAAAACCATAGGTGTTCTCTAGAAATTTCTCAATGCAACCTGGCCAACCTGAACAAAATGGATATAAATGCCCAGGAAGTCATTTTCAAGTACACTTGTCATTACCCTAGTCTTATCAACAAACGCTACAGATTGAGCTGCACGAATTGATTAGTCATATGATTCAAAATGGGAAAGAGAAGGAAATTTTACCTTCCAATGAAGGCACATTAGCTTGATTTGACAGACTAATTATGTTTCATCTACTGTCATCAATTTATCAGTATTTTAGAGCTACTACTGAGTATATGGCACTGTAGCAGACTACTGGAATAAACCCTCTGTAGAAGGGGTGAGGGGAATGTCTCAGATGTAGACAATTTTTAAAGTAGTATTTAAAATGCTGTAATTTTTAATTATAAATTTATTTTTTATTTTTAGTTTACAACACTCAGTTCCACAAGTTTGGGGGTTCCAAATTTTCTCTCTCTCCCTCTCCTCTCCCATCCCACCCAAGACAGCATGTAATCCAATGTAGGTTCTACATATACCTTCACATTGAACTTATTTACATATTAGTCCAGTTGTAAAGAAGAACTATAACCAATGGAATGAATCATGACAAAGAAGAAACAAAGCCCAAAAAGAAGGAAAAAAAAGGGACGAAATAGTTTGCCTCAATCTGCATTCAGACTCCATAATTCTTTCTCTGGAAGTGTATAGTTTTTTCCATCATGAGATTTATGGAGCTGTCTTTGAACCTTGCATTGATGAGAGGAGCCAAGTCTATCAAAGTTAGTCCTTACAGATACCATGTGTCTAAAATCGTGTATAATGTTCTCCTGGTTCTGCTCCCCTCACTCAGCATCACTTCATATATGTCTTTCCAGGTTATAATGAAGTCCATCTGCTCCTCATTTCTTATAGCGAAATAGTATTCCATTACATTCATATACCACAATTTGTTTAGCCATTCCCCAATTGATGGGCACTCCCTCGATTTCCACCACAAAAAGAGCTGCTATAAATATTTTTATACATACTGGTCCATTTCCTACGTGTGCGATCTCTTTGGGATACAGCCCTAGGAGTGGCATTGCTGGGTCAAAGGGGATGCACATTTTTATAGCCCTTTGGGCATAGTTCCAAATTGCTCTCCAAAATGGCTGGATCAGTTCACAACTCCACCAACAATGTAATAATGTTCCAATTTTCCCACCTCTTCTCCAGTATTTATCTTTTTCCTGTTTTGTCATGTTAGCCAATCTGACAGGAGAGATGTAGTACTTAAGAGTTGTTTTGATTTGCATTTCCCTAATCAATTAAAATGCTGTAATTTTTATATAACTGCACCAAATTAACAGTAAACATCCCCCGATGAACTGCAGAATTTTTATCCTAAAAAATTTGGTAACCTCAAAAATCAGCCTCAGCTACTTTTCTTTTTCCATGGTCTCAGCATCCAAGAGGCACCATCATTGCAGGAAACATCAACAATGGAAACTAAAGTAGTTACATGCTTTGCTTTTCACCACTTTTACCTCTTTTCACCACAATAAGCAGAAAACAACAATACAGAAAGTCAGTGAAAGAGATACCAAGATCTGAATAGGATGGGAAGTGGAAAGGCAAAATAGTGTAGAAAAAAACTGTTTGTCATGTATAAATTACCAAGAACAGCTTCTTTTTCACCTGAAAGTAAGGATCTAGGAAATAAGGTTTTACATGACATTACAAAGATAGAAACAAAAATGCATAAATATAACATCATAATAGACCTTGAGCTAGAAGGAGTCTTATAGGTCAAATGAAAAATTTCAATTATTCTCCAACTATTAATTTTAAATGTAACATTTTCCAGTCTTTTATTCTCTGAATTTCAATGAAAGGAAAATTCTAATGGGGAAACTCTCCATTTTACATGATTTCTCAACAAGAATATATAATATTATAATTTTATAACAATAATAATAATAATAATGACAAAAGTAAGCAACTCTTGCTGCTTTTTATGAAATATTAAAAGAAAGAAGATAGGGAGATAAGGAACCGCCATTAAGAGAAAGGAAAGTAGCTAGAAGCTAATGAAAAACTATTCTGTATTAATTTAGTGTGTTTCCTAATAATCATGCCCAGTAGAGACAAATTACAAGGACATCAAACATGTAGAGCCATACCAAGAAAGCAGAATTCTTACTTAGAAAAGAAAAGCTCTCTTTACATAACTGACCACAGATACTAAATTGGTTTAATATGTTTCACATTAGAGAAATGCCTTTACATTAGTGTACTAGAACTTCTCAATGGGATAAAACCTAGTAAGTACCTCATTGAGAAAGCCCTGATTAAAAGTGACTAGATTTTATGTTATTATATTTAAGTAACAATGTTCCAGCACAGCCCTTTAAATAAACAACACTAATGTAACATACAGCCAGTGTTCTCTCTCAATTTTTTTTAAGTTATGAGCAGATGGACAGTAAACCAGGGCAGAATCAAATATGAGATTACATTTGGGAAATCGTGATGACACTTTCAGTAATGCCAGGCTATTTCCTCCTTTCAAAAGCCCATATTGTTTTAACATCAATATTCTGCTACCAATGCTATGAAACACAATCTGGAAAAAGTAAAAACTACAGGTGGCCCAAAGGGCAATGGAAAAAATGCATGGTGAGTCTAAATAGATACTGGCAAATGGAGACAGATTTACAAATTACAAATGGTGTAAAAGACATTGTAGAAAAGGAGGTAGGCAGCAATACTAGTAGGGCTGTATCTCAAAGAGATCATAAAAATGGGAAAAGGGCCCACATGCACAAAAGTATTTATAGCAGCTCTTTTTGTGGTGGCCACAAACTGGCAATTGAGGGGATGCCCATTAATTGGGGAACGGCTGAACAAGTTGTTGTAGATGAATGTAATGGAATATTACTGTGCTATAAGAAATGATGAACAGGCGGACCTCAGAAAACCTTGGAAAGACATATATGGAATGATGCTGAGTGAAATGAGCCAAACCAGGAGAACACTGTACACAGTAACAGCCACAGTGTACGATGGCTGACTTTGATAGACTTAGTCCTTCTCAGCAATGCAAGCACCTTGTGTTTGTCCTTCATTCTCAAAGATGACCATGACATCAGGGAAATGATGACATGACTTGCAGTTGACTTTGATTTGGGTGTGGGAGGGCTGTGCAAGGTCACCAGCCTCACTTTCTCCTCCAGAGCAATCTGGGTCCAGTGACCTGATATTTATCAGGATGACTAGAAATGGCCCCAGATGCATTGAGCAACCCTGGCCCTTTTAGATTAAGGTCTTTTCAGGTTCTCAATGCAAGGACCTAAAACTATTCCAAAAGACTCAATGGAAAATGCCATTCACATCCAGAGAAAGAACTATGGAGTCTGAATGCAGAGCGAAGCAGATGATTTTCTTTTTTTGTTGTTTGTTTTTTTCTCTTATGATTACTCCCATTCGTTCTAATTCTTCTGTACAACATGACTAATGTGAAAATATGTTTAATAGGAACATATGTGTAGAGCCTATATCAGATTGCATGTTGTCTTGGAGAGAGGGGAGGGAAGGAAGTGAGAAAAAATTTAAAACTTACGGAAGTGAATGTTGAAAACTAAAAGTAAATAAACTTTAAAAAAAAGAAGGTGAGATAGTTATGTAACAAAACTAAAGAAGATAACAATAGACAACCTAAATTTGCATTGGTATCAGTGAAATATTAAAATAAGTAATATGCATTGGAAAGATTCGCTATTATGGAAATACATGAACAAGACTTGCAAAAATACGCTAATAATCTACATTGCTAAGGAAGAACTCTCATCAATAAGACTGTAGATGCACCAAAATGTTTGAGAACAGACACTATATGAGCAGATGATTATGCTACAACAAACTATGAAGCTGAACATACATATAGAGTTTACTGTATTGATTAATCCAAACAAACATTTACAATTTCTTTTTTTGTTGTTGTTCTGATCTATGATTTCATCAGTATGGCAAACACTTTGTTAGGAAAATCTTTTCATGAAAGAAGATATATGTAATCATTATTATGCTGAGTGTCAATTAGGCATAAATGGTAAGCAGTTCATATAAATTACACAGCCAACTAAATTTTTCACTCTCTTTTGTTAAGTTACTAGTTTTCCAGTGCCTATAACTGGCATATATATGTATATGTGTATTGTGTGTGTATATAGAACACATATACACACATCTGTATACATATATATATATTTATATTTAATAATCAAACAGGGCAACACTTACCTGGATTAAAAAGAAACATCTTAGGCCTTACTCTGAAATAGCCCTACACTGCATGTATTCCCATATCAATGTCTCTCACTCTCCTTTTCTGCTCTCTGGTTCTGAATGGTACCTAGAGGATAAGAGATTATGAGTCAAGTATTCTAGGTATTAAAATATTTGAGGCAATAGAACCTCTGCCATAGGCTATGGATTTGTCTTCCCAAGGAATAGCAGCATAGTCACTAATTCTAGAAGGGGTAGGGAAAAAGCAGGCAAGGACAGTAGGGCAGAGAGAAGAATGGGAAAGGGTTCAGAATCCCTAGTACTTAAGAATCTTGGGGGAGAGGATTAAGAGAGAAAGGAAATGTTACTAAAAAAAACATTACAGTTGATAAAGTGGCATAAGACTAGTATGTATAGTAATAAAGTGACTGTTACTTGTCAACTTCCATGTAACTCCTCCAAAGGAAACTAAAAAGCAAGTTATACTCTGCTTATATCCACACCAATGCATCTTCAACAATAATTTATTTTTTTTAAATAGCATTTTCCACTAATAATCAGTGTCTGCTGTTGTCCTAGCATGCAGAAGCTCTTTGGAAATAAGTATTCTCTTCATTTTGTAACTAGCAACAAAAAGACCTAGAAAGATGAGTAATGTACAGAGAATCAATGCTGAGTTAACACTAAAATCATAATCAATCAATACCTCTGGCTCCCAGACTTCACTACACACCAGACTGCAACCTTTCTTCAAGTCATTCTTGGCAACCAATGTCACTTGAAAGAGTAAGAAGGGGTACCTATGGAAACTATCAAAGAATTGAGTGAAAATTAGAAATCATCAACAGTATTTGAAGAATTTCCCTGGAGAATTTAGAGCAGATGTATTTTTTAGTAATACAAGTTCTCTCTTTAACACTAAATTTTTTTTTTTAACTTGGACAAAAGGAGTGCTGGCAAATACAAAATCCTCTGTTTGGCATTCAAAACCCTTCACCTATCCCCTCCACCACCAACTTTCCAGTCTTCTTACATCTTATATCCCACCCCCATACTCTTCAATCCAAAGATACTGGCCTCCTCTTGTTCCACATACAGGATGCTGCATTTCCAGGCTCTGGAAATTTTCTGGGCATTTTCTCTGGCTGTCCTCCATGCCTGGAATGCTTTCCCTCCTCATCTCTATCTCCTAGCTTCCATTAAGTCCCAACTAAAATTCCGCCTTCTACAGGTAGCCTTTCCCAATTCATCTTAATGTTAATGCCCTCCCTCTGTTGTTTCCTATTTATCCTGTATATAGCATGCTTGTATATAGTTGTTTCAAAAATGATAATGATTTAACAGAAGTAGAAGAGATTAAGAAGATGGGGCAAGAATACACAAAAGGACTATATAAGAAAGATCTTAATATCACTGATAACCATGATGGTGTGGTCACTGATCTAGAGCCAGACATCCTGAAGGATGATCTAGAGTCAGACATCCTGATGAATGAAGTCAAGAGGGTCTTAGGAAGCATTGATGATAATAAGGCTAGTGGAGATGATGGAATCTGTGTTGGTAAGCAAAATGGGCTCCTTAGCACTTAGTGCCCTTGAAGAGTTTGGCTTTTTTTTGCTTTGAGTAATGCTAAGCCCCAGGCCCAAACCCCTATTAGGTGGATTGGTGACTGGGGTGGGGCCCAAGGTGGGGCTAACTCCAGGGAGGGCCTAGTTTACATGTCTGGGACAGCTCAGGCTCTTAGACCATGTGGTTTGTTTAAGTCCACCTCTTTGTGACGATTTTAGGTCACGTGGGTGAGTCGCATGTGTGACTCACCCCTGACAAAGATATAAAAGCCAGGGGTTGGCCTCTTCTTCCTTGGAGCTCTTTGCCGAAGCAGTGGTGGCACGTGACTCTGGGCCAGCCCTTGTTCTGAGCTCCCAGGCTGAACCTAGATGTTGGTAACTATGAATTGTATTGGGTCTATTTGTAATTTGTTTAAGGGCTCTTGAGATGGTGTTGATGAGGAGACTCCAGGCAGCTGTAGCTAAGGAGCCCTCTAGCTTGTAAACCCAGATGCTGAGACTTTGTTGAACTCTGGTAACTATGTATTGGGATTTGAATCAGGTCTGTTGATGTTTGTAATTTGCTTGT
>CM053624.1:144557033-144569277 GCA_028646595.1 Phalanger gymnotis | reverse complement strand
CTATTTAAAAAACCCTAAATGATGATGCTGTTAAAGTGCTACACTCAATATGTAAGCAAACTTGGAAAACATAACAGTGGCCTCTGGATTGGAAAAGACCAATTTACATCCCAATCCTAAAGAAGGGCAATGGTAAAGAATCGACTTATTGAACACACTAACGAGGTCATGCTTAAGATTCTGCAAGCTAGGATTCAGCAATATGTGAACCAAGAATTACCAGAAGTGCAAGATGGTTTTCAAAGAGGCAAAGGAACTAGAGACCAAATTACCAATGTTTGCTAGTTTATGGAGAAAGCAAGAAAGTTCCAGAAAAACATCTACTTTTGCTTCCCTTACTACAGTAAAGCTTTTGACTGTGTGAAATACAACAAAATGTGGCAAGTCCTCAAAGAGAAAGGGAATACAAGATCATCTTACTTGTCTTCTGAGGAACCAGTATGTAGACTAAGAAGTAATACTTAGAACCAAACATGGAACAATTGGTTTAAGATTGAAAAAGGAGTGACAAGCCTATATATTGTCGATTTAACTTATATGCAGAGTACATTATGTGAAATGCCAGACCGGATGAATAGAAAGCTAAAATTAAGGTTGCCAGGAGAAATATCAACAATTTCAGATATGTAGATGATACCACTATGGTAGCAGAAAACGAAGAGGAATTAAGAAGCCTCTTAACAAGGGTGAAAGAAGAGAGTGAAAAAGCTGGCTTGAAGCTTAATATTAAAAAAAAAAACCTGAGATTCCAGCAACTGGTCCTATCACTACCTGGCAAATAGAAGGAGAAGAAATAGAAGCAGCGTCAGATTTTATATTCTTGGGCTCAAAGATCAGTGCGGATGGCAACTGCAGCCATGAAATTAAAAGATGCTTGCTCTTTTAGAGGAAAGCTATGGCAAATATGGACAGCATACTTAAAAACAGAGACATCACCTTGCTGACAAAGATCCATATAGTCAAAGCTGTGCTTCTTTCATAAGCAATGTATGGCTGTGAGAATTGGACTATAAGGAAAGCTGAGTGCCACAAAATTAATGCTTTCAAAATGTGGTGCTGGAGAAGACTTTTGGCAGTCCCTTGGGCAGCAAGGAGATCAAATTGGTCAATACTTGAAAAAATTAATTCAGGCTATTCACTGGAAGGTCAAATACTGAAGCTGAAACTTAAATTCTTTGGCCATAAAATAAACAGACAAGACTCAATGGAAAAGACCCTGATGTTGGGAAAGACAAAGCAAATAGAGCAGGGGACAGCCGAGGATGAAATGAATAGTTAGTATCACAGAAACAAAGAACATGAACTTGGACATTCTTCAAGAGATAGTGAAGGGCAGAAGGGACTGGTGTGTATGCTACAGTCTGTGGGGTCGCAATGAGATGGATACTACTGAACTGAACAAGAAATACATTTTTTTGCATTTTGTCTCTTCTTAGACTTGAGCCCCTCAAGGGCAGGGGCTGTCTTTTGCCTTTCTTTATATCTCCAGCACATAGCAAAGGCCACTGTGTCAAGCACTTAATAAAAGCAGACTGACTAAATCAAACAAATCTTGTTCTTTTTTCCCAGAGTTCCCAGATGTTTGTTTTATAGTATTATTAGGAAGAGAACAAACTATAAGTGGTTATAATGAAGATATATGTACTTTTAAAGCAAATTTTCAATTCAAATAGCCAAGAAAATTAAACGGCACTGAGATTAAGAACTAGCATTCTTTCTCACATGCATAGATCAAATCAATAAACCTTTTCATGAGGGACCAACAAAAGAAAGCAGTCAAAAAATATTATAAGTACTTCGAAATAAAACCTAAAAAGGAAAGAAATATCCTGAACTCATCATCATCAAACAGTGAAGTGAACCACTTTAAAAAGTACAATGCCACATATTCAAACTAATTCAGATATCTTCTATACCTTTACCTAAGAATGGTAGAACTCCTTTATCCTCCAAAGTTAGTTAGATACAATAGGTTTGGGGAATTGTTTTGCCTCTTTTCTCTTCATGGCCCTGGATGGCACAATGTTGTGCCTGACAAACCTAGAAGAGAAATAGGACCTCTAAGAATCTCAATATAAATCTGGTCCTTTCTAAAAGCAAAACAATGACATATCTGCCAATTATACCTTCCCAAATTTAACTAGTTTAAACTAACACGTGCCATCTTTGATCAGTAGAAAAAGATCTTACCTTGTCTTAAATCATTAAAATTTTATTTTGTCCACTAAGCATTACATTATCTGATTAGTTGTTATTATTAATATTACTGAAAATTAATAGAAATTCCTTTTGCTTATGGGGTTGTGAGGGATAGCATTTTTAAAAGTCACTGAATTACATGTCGAAAAGGAAGTATACTCATCTACCTACGCTTTTCATAGAAAAAATTGTATATGCGCATAAAAATAGAATAGAAAAATAAATCAAATGGGACTATAATTATTCGTATTTTACAATTATTTGTATTTAGCATAACAAACAAAACACAATGGATTGACATGACTATTAAGCAGCAAGTATCAAAAGAGAAAATTAAGTGTTTTGAAGCTCTGATTAATGAGACAAAGATGAAAATCAACAATTAATTGAGGCTTTACCTTGCTTTCAAATGTAAGCTCATTAAACCTAATCCAAGCTAATATTAAATGCCTCTACTTCACTTAGAAACTGCTGACAAAAAGAGTAAATTACACAGGAATAATTCTGAAAAGTAATGTGTACTTCAATAAATAGTAAACAAAAAATTTCAAAGGATATTTAGTGATTATATAATATGTATTACCTCTTAGAAAATATGGTATCTACTTGCTTTCACACAGTGAAGAGTTACTTTCCTTCTATCTCCACATTCATTCCATCCCCCACCTAGTTTTGCAAGTTTCATTTTATGGCATTTTAAATTGAACCCATTACACTACTGAAAATATAAAATAGTAAGAATTTAATGAGAAACCTGAGTCAAAATGATCAATAGCAGAAATAATGAAGTAATCTTATTTTACTGTAGGCTGCTGTGAAAAACAAGAACACAAACTATCTTTTCCATGAAACTCAAAGCACTAAAAAAAAAAAACAAACCAACCTAAATATCAGAATGAATTATACCAAAGAAAAGGGGCATAATGGCATTTAACATCATAGGTTACCACTTACAACTAACACCATTAAGCTATTCTTTTACTTCAGGTATTTGGTACCTCTACCTATTAGAATTTTAGAAAAGTTGACTATAAAGTGAATTTTTGTTAAGAGAATACTATTTTCCCTCTGACTTTCATTATAAAACAAGAGAGATTTCTTTAGAAAAAAATGGGGCCCCAATATATAATAAGACTTCACTGTCTATGTTCAAAATAATATCCTACAGGTAAAACCATATAGTGCCAGAGAATGCCAGAAACATTAGGTGTCTGATTATATGCCTGACTTCACATATTTTTCCTACTGTAATAGTAGTGATCTCTTAAGTATTAACAATTTGGTCAAATTTTTCAATCAAGATTAGAGGGAGAAGGTAAGAGGCCATTAGGAAAAAGGAGATAATGGGCCACTCTTCTGAAGGTTCCCCTGGGGAGCAAGGGAAATAGAGGTGGGAGGGCAGGATGCCCTGTATATTTCGTTCAGCCAGGATAACACCTGGTCAAGCCAAGCTCTCCTCCTCTCCAGACCACCAAGTACCTTATCATTGGAGCTTCCGAGAGGTTGATGTGTCCCTTCTGCTCAGTCAACTCTCCTGGTCGAGGAAGGCTAGCCCCTGTGTTTGCAGCTCCTGGGGTACCTTTAGGATCCTCTTGCCCCAGAAAGAAAGATGTTTTGAGAGGTCCACCCCTTTCCATGGGGCAGTTCAGCTGCTTCAAGTTCAGGTGGTGCAGATCTCTCTTCAGCCTTTCCCCTTCTAAAAGCAGCTGAGCTCCTGTTTGTGAAAGATCACCCCGGTCCCACATCTTCTGCCAACCAACCTCATGCACATTCTCTCCCCGGGTTTAAGAGATGAAGAGGATAAGAGAAGGTCCTCAACTGTTTTTTTCCCTAGGTTAAAAAAGTTCCTGCTTATGCCTCTGTGCAATAGGGAAAGATGGAAGACAAAGTTACCTATTCAGCAAACATAAAACCAAAACAAAATATCCTCAAACTCTTTAAGTATGGAGTAGTGCTGTCCCTTAGAGTGAATATATGACATAATTAATAAAGTGCACAAGTTTGAAATTCTACTAAATGAATTCAGATTTGTAGCTCATTAGAACTGTAAGAACTGGATAGATTATCAAAGCTAACTCCCTCATTTGACAGATAAGAAAACCAAGGACCAGGCAGTTAAGGGATTTTTCCAAAATTATACAGCTAATAAATGACAGACCTAGGATAGTAACCTAGGTCTCCTGATTCCTAGCCTGGTGCTTTTTTCAATGGAACTCACTTCAATTAAAAACCTGTGCAAGAAATTCATGGTGACCTACCATCAACTATCCTGGCTCTGCCAATACCTTGAAAAAAATCACAACCTCTAGGTATCAGTTTCCTCATCTATAAAATGAGGGGATTGAACTAAATCATTGGTGTCCAATTAAATAAAAACAGGTCCCTGCCATCAATGTTTTATTGAATTTCTATTCTTTTGCTAAAGTCTTTCTAATTAAATTTTAATCTGACTAGAGGAGTTTTATAGACCTCATGTGGCTCACAGGTTATGAGTTTGGCACCTCCAGACCAGAGGGCCAAGGGTACTAGATACCTCTAAGGTCCCTCCCAGTTCTCAATTTATGGACCTGCAATGAAATTTTATGAAGAACTGAGACAATTAAAACATACGGCAGAATATATCTTATTTTAGCAACCCAAGTAGTATATGCACACAAAAACAGTAGGGAATATTATGAGACTGACTCAAGTAATAATCATATTCACTACACTCTTGTAAAAGATAATGAACTGCTATGTCCCATGAACATTATGCAATCTTAAGGGATTAAAGGTAGCGCAAATAGGCCTAATAAAAAGTGACTTCTAAGAGCTCTAAGCAAACACGTAGAACACAGAGCTGTGATTTAATTTCCTGAAAGGAACTACAACAGCAGATCATAAAAAGCAATAAATTGACTACAGAATTGAATAAACAGTAACATCCTGACTACTCTAACAAGAATGTTCACCATAAACACCTTCAATTTTTAAGCCATACACCTCCAACATTTGATGAATAAATTTCATGTTAAGATAGTCAAAATATCTAGGGCCAAATTCTGGAACCCCTCCAAAATTTTTATATCAATAATGAATCTAGGTAAGTTCTTTCAAGGTTTTTCCATGAATTGACTTCACCTAAAAGAATGCCAAATAAGAATAGTATCCCAGGAAGGGTTGTAATCTTTTGAACATTCCTCTCCCTCAAATGGAATAGTCATATTTATTTTTATCCAAAATAACATTAAGTCAATCATACTCAATTAACTTTATAAGATTAGACTTCCCAGGAATAACTCAAATAACCGTGTTTCCATGAGCAAGATACATAATAGCTGCAAATACTAACAATGTTAGCTTGAGGCTATTTAGCAGGACCCCTAAAAAGGGCTACTGGGCCAAACTGCCATATTATGTATGAATTATACCTAAAACTCCTTAGAACACTGGATGTGCTAGTTTAATAATACTTTATTATCAAGAATAGTTAGTAAAATTAAGAGATTGGAGATTAGAAGATTATAGGGTGATAACAGGAATTAAGAACTTTGAGGGGCCATTTATTCTATCCTCTTCTCCTTTAGACAGAACCTCTGTTAAGTCATTATAGCCAGATATGATCCAAATCTGTTTTTAAAGAATTAAAAAAATCAAGATTATATAGCCTCCCCTTGGCAATCTAATTAAAAAGCTCTACTAGGAAATTCTTTCTTAGAGCTAATCTGAATTCTTCAAACCTGCAATTTGCCTTTGTTCTGTTCCCTTTAGAGATGGAAAACAAATAGTCTACCAGCAGTTAAACGCAAAAAAAAAAAAAAATCCTTCATATACTAAAAATACTATTATTAAGTCATTTCTTAGCTTTCTTTTCTCCAAGATAAATAATCCAAACTCCTTTAACCTTTCTTCACAGATATTACTTTCCAACATTTAATTATCTTTCAAGTTTCTCATGTCCTATCCTCCAGATCGTCACTTCTTCAGCTATGGCGCTCAGTACTGGCCATAACACTCTCATGAAGAAATGTCAAACACACATGGAAGCCTACAACACTCCTCAGTAGAGCCTAATAAAATAAAAATACAATAAAACAGATAATGTCAATATGTGGTCTTCTAAATCAATATGCTATCCACAGGGATCCTTACCTTATGTATGGTTTAGTGGCCCCATTTCTATTGTGATTTTAACACCAGGGCTCTAATGGACATCCTACAAATGTTGAGTAAAATGGATAATGAAATTTTGTTTCATGTATTCTGTACTTTTTATACAAACCAGCACTCCTTTTGGGTTTCTGGGATTTTTGTCTAGTTATTACCATTATAACATTACATTATTAGTTCATAGTAAGTGTGATACCCAATATGACCACTAGACTTCTTCCCCTACCGTCTTAGCATATAAATCAGCTCTTTCCAGTTCTGTAATTCTTAGATTATTTTCCTCACCAAGAAAATTTATTATACTTTGCTTGTTTGTCTTTGTCAAATTAAATCATTCCACCATCATAACTCTAGAGATGCATTTACTCTGCCAAGCCTACTGAATTCCTGGTTCTTCATACAGCAGATTCTTACATAATAAGAATATATATTACATATATACTTATATATGAATATATAGTACATATATTACAAGTAAAAAAATGAAATTCAAACAAGACTCCTCAAAGCATCTGACTGGTATTTTTCCTCACTTCAGTTCCAAAAAGCAAAAAAGGACTTTGCTTCAAAGGTGTAAATTTGCAACTTTGATGGTTACTGAAACCATCGTCTCATTTCCAATGGTTCCAAAATATAATATACAATTGAAAGAGTAAATTTACAAAAATAAAAAAACTTTGAATTCAAATATACATCGGCTTAAAAATACAGCTCCCAACCCTATCAAGGACAATGTGACAGGGAAAACCCACTAACCTCTCCATGTTGTCCAGTGACAAAAACAGGAATATCATTACCAATGGACAGATATACCTAGGCAAGAGAGATGGTGACACAGTGTGTTTTTGATGTGGCAAAAACATCTCATTCAAAAATATCTTCCCTTTAAATGTGTTGTCACCCCTGAACTATCATCAGAGACTGATTTCTTTCAACTGCTGGTCTTCATAGGTCCTTTGTTAAAATGAAAATGGCGCTGGGTGGAATAATACATTGTCAGTTATTGTCTTAGCAAGGATTGGTTTATTACTCCCATTTTCCTCCAATTATCACAAAAGTCTGAGGTAGAAGAGGACTCATGAAAGAGAAGGAACAGATGGGATAAAAACAATGCTTTACACATAGTGGGCATGTAATAAATATTTTTTTTTAAAACTAAACTACTTCAAAATTTTGTGAAACCTGTTCTTACCTTATCTTTAATGGTGGAACAATCAATCACAAAATCATCAGCCATTAAAAGAAACACAACCAGTGAGATAACATGTTTGAAACACTTTGAACTCTTAGAAGAAAGAATATATAAACACAGTACAGAGGACCATTATTATAATTTGGCAGTGAGAAGAAAATAGATAGATACAGATTTTATCTGAATATACTAAGTCTTTAGTCAATTAAACATCTATATATAGAGAAACAGAAGTACCTCAATGGAGATATCACTAAGTTTATACATTAAACTGAACTAGAATTAGTGAGGAGTTTGGGATGTGGCATTGATAATGTCAAGCACTGCCACTTCATTCTCTTCTTGATTTTTTTTCTAACTAGAATTAGTAAAAATGTAATGGATATGACAATGAGTCAAAGGCTTTTTAGGAAGAGCCAAGAATAAAGGAGAGGATGGGACTAAACATCTCTCTGACAGCAAAATATATTTCTCACATACTTCTTTCTGCATTTGTTACTACAGGGTTCAAATATGAGTTCTTGTTTGTGATAAGCAGTAGGTGAATGAACACTTGGGTCCCAGTCTTATCTATGCCACTCAAATGACTTAAAAAGGTTACTTCAGTCTGCTTAATTAAACTAAGGGGAAGGGGGGGGGGGGGCATCATACAACCTAATCCACCATGAGAATTAAAGAGTTAAAGGTCTTTTTAAAAAAGAACTTTTCAGAATTAAAGTATGATTTTTTTTTAAAACAGCCCTGAAACCAGGACATGCTTAAGTGACACATCTGACTTCTTCAGGAACTTCAGTTACCTCTCAACCAGTAGCTCGCAAAATACGGGTACCCCTAAGGGTCCCTGAGACTCTTTCAGGAGGCCTGCAAGGTCAAACTATTTTCGTAATATTGCTATATTTTAATTTCTAATATGGTACATATCAACATATAACCTAGGTAAACAAAAGTTCTCTTTTATTAATTATTTTGTTTTTAATATTAATTTTTTATTAATTATTTTGAGAGCATAAAGGGGGGTCCTGAGACCCCAAAATTGAAGAACCACTACACCAGACCCCAAAATTGGAGAAGCACTGTACTTAATATCAAATTACAAAATGATATCATCAAAAAATTAGGTCACGTAGTCAACCCAGAACTGAACACTGAACTGGACACAGATGGAGAGCAGTTGAAGGCATTCTCAGGAAAAGATGTCCTATGATAAAATAACCTATAAGTGCTGGAGCAGGGAGGAAGCAAGAGTAGTAGAAATGCATTAAAAACATACTGGAGCACAATATCAAATGCTAGGGTCTCCTGGGAAATCAGAAGTAAACAAATTGAAGGCGAAAGAGAGAAGAAGAGAGAAGTGCAGGGGGTGGGAAAGGGAAAGGGGGGTGGGGGAAAATCTTTTCAATAAAAGGCACAGGGCAGAGTGCAAAGAATAAAAGTGTAAGATACAAACAGCGTCTTTTGATAGTTAAAGGATGGAAAAAGACTCCCAAATCACATACTGGCCTCTTGAGCCACACTCACACACTGGGAGAGTGATCACTAACAATAATATCACAGTCAAAAGTAATAGTAATATGATAAAAACTTCTAAGGTTTTGATCTTTCCAAAAGTATTTTGACGAAAAAAGGCATATAGCCAAATACTTGTGGATTATAAAACCATATCAATATGTTTTAAGCCTTATCAAAAAAGTAAACTGGAAATTATTTTTAATAATAGGAACTTAACAAGAACTAATACCATCATGAAAGAAAAATTACAAATGGTTTGTCCTAAAAAATAAGAGGAACTAAAATATATTTTAAGTTAATGAACAGATTATTATAATTTAAAACTAAGTTTATCACCATTAGCCAACATTTACTGAATACCCACTACATACAAGGCATTGTGCCAAATAAGAGGAATACAAAAAAGTTTAAGACATGGTGGATATTTGCCTTTTAAAGCTGAAGTTCTTAACTTAGGTTCATGAATTTGTTGTTTTTTAACATTGCGATAACTGTATTTCAATATAATTGATTTCCTTTGTAATTCTATTTTACTTCATGCATTTAAAAATATTATTCTATGAAAAGGTTCACAGGCTTTGCCAGACTGCTAATATGATTCATGAAACAAAAAAAAACAGTTAAGAACCCCTGCCTTAAAGTTTGCCATCCACTCAAGGAAATGGGGTAAATATATATAAAAAGGTAAGATAAATAACAAAACAACATACTTTGAGTATCAAATAAGTTACATCAGCGTTTCCCATATTAATTTGGTTATGGAATAATTTAGGCCTTGAAATATATATTTTACAAAAACCAAATGCTGGTATGAAACACCCTCAGAAAAAGGGGGAAAGAGTCCAAGGAAATTGTAAAGTACAAGATAAGAAAATTTAAGCCAAATATTTCCATACCCCAAAATTACTACATATAAGTATTTTTGTCCATATAGCTGCATTGGTGAAGGGAGTTTCCTACCAGGAATTCCCTGTACCAGTGAAATCATACATCTAGTCTAAAAAATCCATCTATCATTATCATCAAAATTCTCTCATAGAACCACAATTTACATTCTGCAGAACAGCAGGGTTTTGAAAAACACCATTTGGAAAATGTTGAAGAGAAAATAAGTACTATTAAGAGTCACAGGAGACAAGGTAGTGAAGTATGCAACGAAAGACCTGTCTTTGTACTGGGGCTGTGCTGTTACCTAGGTATGTAATCTTAAGTAAGTCATGTTGCCTCTTTGGGACTCAGCTTCTTCATCTGCAAGATGAGGGGGTTGGACTAGATGACTGCTCTGACTGTTGCAGCTATAGAAATATGGTGTCATATCACAGTGAACTGAAATGGCTGGTAATACTTGAACTGGGCTTTCAAGGAAGGAAAAGATTTTTACCAAGTCAAAAGAAGAGGTACAAGTGTGCAGAGGTAGAGGTAGAAAAACGTACTGAACATCACAGCAACCAGGCTAGTCTCACTCTAGCAGGGAGCTCCTCTAAGAGAATAATGGAAGTTAAGGTCAGGAAAAATAGGTAAGAGACCAGATTATGGAGGGCCAGCCTAAGGAATTTGATGTAAATATAATTTCTTTCCTAAGATGATAGCCCATTAGGCTTACAGACTCAAAGCTCAAGGGACCTTAAAAGCCATATAGTCTAATTCTCTTACTGTAATTCTCTTACTGTACACATGAGGAGAATGAAGTCTGGAGAGGCTAAATGACTTGCCAAAAGAGGGTCTGAATTTGAACCCGGGTCCTCCAACTCCAAATTCAGTAACCTTCCCATTGTACCACAATGTCTTCTAAATTTCAACAAAACCATTTATTAAAGTTTCTTATGCTGTTCTGTGGACTTGATGACAGTACAATTAGATGGATTAAGAACTGGTTGAACGCCTGGCCTTAAAAAGTATTGATTAATGATCTGATATCAACTTGGGAAGAAGTCTCCAATGGAATATCCCAAGGATCTATACTTGGTCATGTAGTATTTTAACATTTTTATCCATGATTTAAATGACAGTATCCTTATCAAATTTTCAAATGACACAAAGCTGGGCAGGGTATCAAATAACAAGCTAGATATCAGAGTTAGGATACGAAAAGCTCCTAACAAGCCAGAATTCTGGGCCAAATTAATCTTATATCTGGGTGCAAAAAAAAACCCCAAACAAACAACTTTACAAGTACAAGACAGGAAAAGCAGAGTGAAAAAAAAACAGTTTGTTTCAGAAAGATCTGGCAGCTGCAGTAAACTGCAAATTCAATATAAATTAATAATACATAACAATATATATATACATATATATATATATATGTCATTTTGGGCTGCATGAAAAGAGGCAAAACTTCCAGGAATAAGGTCCCCATTGTAATCTGCCCTCATCAGACACATGTAGAATATTGCATTTAGTTCTGGGCACCACATTTTAAAGAAAATACTCATAAGCTGGTGAGTGTCTTGAGTAGAACAACTAGGATGGTGAAGGACCTTGAGTCTATGCCATATGAGTAAATTAACTTGGGATGCTTAGCCTAAAAAAGAGAAGACTCAGAGAAGAACTAACTGCCTACAAATATCTGAAAGGCTATAATGTGAAAAAGGAATTAGACTTGTTCTGCTTGACTTCAGCAGGAAGAACTAAGAACAAGTCACAGAAGTCACAAAGACATGGAAAGACTTCCTAACATTTAGAGTTATTCAAAAGTAGTACTGACAGGAGGCAATGGGAATCCCCTTCACTGAAAGTCTTCAGACACAGGCTGAATAACCATTTATTCGGTAGGTTGTAGTAGGAATTTTTTTTTTCCAGGATGGGTTGGACTAGATGGCCAATGAAGTCTCTTCCAACTCTGAAATTCTGTGACTTTATTCTTTAAGTAATAACAAGCCACTGAAAGTTTTTTGAGGAGGGAGCTAACAAGTACAACACTCTATTTTAGTAAAAAATTAATCTGACAGCAGGCAAAATAATTTGAGTAGCTCGAAAGGCCATAGTTTGTTTTTTTTTTAAACAGAAAGAAACTTAAGAGATCAGAAAAGAAAATGAAGATAAGCTGAGAAATTATTTCAGGTCTAAGGTTTAAGGTGATGAGGGCCCATGATAGGATGGTAGCAATCAAAATGAGAAAAAAGGGAATAGCATGAGAGGAGTCGACAGGATTGTGTGACTAAAAATGGACTGGGGCAGTGGGGGGGGGGGGAGGGG
>CM053624.1:144528034-144556933 GCA_028646595.1 Phalanger gymnotis | reverse complement strand
GGAGGAAGGATGGATGAAGTGTCTACTATGTGCCAGGCACCATGCTAAGTTTCAGTGAGCCTTAAATTTTGCTCATAGATAGTGTATGGCATTACCAAATAAGAAGTCAACTTTGTTACAGGTTTACCAGTTTACCTATTCATTACTTTTTTATTTAAAAAGCATTTCCACGCTAATTACTGTCTATGGTATTAATATCAAAAGGTCTGACTTCATGGCAAGTCCTGAAAACATGTAAGAGCACTTGTATAGAATGGAAGATATATTTTTTTTAAAAAAATTAACTTAAATTGCCAAAGAGAAGCAATGTGGTTTAACTAGTGGGAAAGCACTAGACTTATCAGAAGACCTGGGTTCAAAATCTGGCTATGCCACTTATAAGCTGTGTGACCATAGGCAAATTACTTAAACACTCTGAAACTCAGTTTTCTCATATGTAAAATACAGATAATAAAACTTGCAATATGTATCTCAGAGGATTATTGTGAAGAAAATTATGTAAAATTTAAAGCACTATATAAGTTTAAGTTATTATTAATTATGTAAATGATAGTTTAAGACATGAAAGTGATAATAAAAAAAAGTTATAAAAACAAATAACAAATTATTTAACTCAATCAGTTTAGAATAGCCTGCTACAATCCTGAGACCAGATACTCTTTACTCCAAGGAGACTGTGCTGTCTAGTATACCATGCTGCTTCTCCATAGAGTACTGAAAATAACCTACATTCTTATTGCTGCCTGGAGCATTAAAAAGGGAAAGGGAAAGAGAGAGGGATAGAGCATTTGTTAAATATGCCAGACACTGTGTTAAGTACTGAGTAGATAGCACAAACAAGGAAACCAGTTCCTACCCTAAAAAAGCTTGGAGAGTTGAGGCTAAAGTGAGATGAAACCTTCAGTTTCCAATTCTTTGCCACTACAAAGAGATGCTATCGATATTTTTTGTACATATGGGTCTTTTTCCTCTTTCTTTGATCTGGGCACACACCTCGTAGCAATATCAATGGATCATAAAATAAAATTTAAAAAAAAATTTAAATGTTTAGAGTGAGATGAAGCATTCCTAAAATGGCACTCCTAATGAAGGGAGTCATCAATGAAGCTGGGAAGGTCCCAGAGACAAGGTTTGCCAGGAGGCAATTGCAACATGGAGGTCTAGAGAGATACATTGCTAGGGACCTTCCTTTAAAAAAAAATAACCTGACCATTTCAGAAATGTATTTTAACCTAGGCCTAATTACAAGGCTGGCCCTCTACCCACCATGCTACACTGCCTCCCACATGTGTCTTGGTCATAGGCCTTTAATAAAATGTTTACTGAACTAAGAAAAGTGTCACGTAGAAACCAATAGTATTTTCAGGATTTAGATTTTCAATACTAAAATAAATAATCTCTCTAAATAACAACGATCCGATCCTAACAACCAATTCATTTAAAGAAATAAAATGTTTTAGGTTCCAAGCAGATGGAAAATAAAATACAGTTAAAACAGTTGGCTGGCTATTCCCACGTTTTCCCACGACCACTAAATAATAGCAGCTCACATCTATTTCAAGATTTACAAAGTGCTTTCCTCACAAGAGCCCTGTGAGGGAGGTACACAAAGCATTACTCTTTTCCTTTTAAGATCAGAATATAAAATAAAATTAAGAAAAGGGATTTTTTTTTCCAACCTATACAAATAGCAACAAATGTTCACGGTTATCCTTCATATACACTTTTCTGCCCAGATAGTAAATCTATCCTACTCAAAAAAATAAAGTTTCAACATTAAAAAAGCACAAAAATTTATTTCTGTAAGAATTTCTGATGGCTTTTGAGTAATGTGCTTTTATTTGTAGTATTTCTTATATACCAGAACCTTGTCAAAGGTATTTTTTTCTTATTAAGAGCCAGAATAATCACTTTTATCAGAATGGTCAACATCCTTCACACTTAGATCAAAGATAAATAAATGTGCCAACACTATACAATTCGCAGCTCTTAAGTCAGTCAGTCAATAAGCATTTATTAAAGCAGCTGCTATGTGCCAGGTACTAGGCTAAGTGCTGGGGATACAAAGGCAAATGACATTTCCTGCCCTCAAGGAACTCACAATCTAATGGGAAGATGACATGAAAACAATTACACACAAACAAGATAAATTGGAACTGATCAACTGAGAAGTTATTAGCATTAAGAGGCTCTGGGAAAGGCTTCTCCTAGAAGATAGGATTTAATTCTCACTTCAAGGGAGCCAGGAAGCCAGGAGGCAGAGATGAGGAGGCATTCATTCCATGTCAGGTACAGCCAGGGGAAAATGCCCAGAACCAGAAGTCAGTTTCCTGTTCAAGGAACAGCAGGAAGTCCAGTGTCACTAAATCGAAGCACACTTGGGGTAGAGAGAGGAAGATGGTATAAAAAAACTGAAAACGAGGGAGGAGAACAGGTCATAAAGGACTTTAAAGACTAAATAGAGGATTTTATTATATTTGATCCTGGAGGTGATAGCAAGCCATTAGAGTTTACTGAATGGGAAGGCGACATAGCAAAATCTGTGCTTTAGGAAGATTATTTTGATAGCTGAGTAGAGGATGGACTGGATGGGGAAAGATTTGAGGTAGCATCACTAACCAACAGGCTACTGCAAGAGTCTTGGCTTGAGACAATAAGAGCCTGTATGGGGATGGCAGCAGAGTCAGTGGACAGAAGGGGGTATAGAGAAGAGACAATTCCAAGATAAAATCTACAGGACTTGGCAACAAATTGGATGATGGAGAGTGAGAGAGTTCAGGATGACATCTATGCAGCCGCCTCCTTATCTTATCAATCATGACAATGCCAGCCCCTTATCTTGTCACAATTTTGTCTTCCCAAACTTCAGCCTTGAAATGCACCCACCATCCATTGCCTTAGCTCCTATGTGCATGCTGCTGAACAAAGCTGGAGAAAATCACAAAACCATGCTGACTGGGTTCACTATAAATTAATGCTATCTATATAACTTCAACTGGACCCTCATTATAGTAAGGCAACCCTTTTATACCTTTCCAATTAATTCACTTCCCTATTTACCAAAGTGGTTCTTTCAAATCTTTTCAACCTTCCTCACAGCTCCCAAGGCTCCCCACCCCCCCACCTCAGCTAAGGATTTTGCCTCATATTTTACTAGAAAAATTTGAGGCCACTGACCAAGAGCTCCCTCTTCTCCCCTTTTCCTCATCCTGTATCACCCAGATGCCTTTGGTCACTCTCTCCTTCTTCTCCCTTGTCCCACATGAAGTAGTCTTTCTCATTACCAAGGCAAACCCCTCTACAAACACAAGTGATCCTATTTCATCCCATCTTCTCCAACAGGTTACCCCCTACACCATTCCTACTTTCACATTTATCTTCAATTTCTCCTTGACTACTGCACAGCAACCAAATGAGGTTCATTCATTAATAATTCCCACTACCCAAAATATTCAAAATGAAATATAAATTTACCATTAGCAAACAAATATCAATAGCATAATCCCCAAGAGACAGCTTTGTGCACTGAAGCTATTATCAAGCTTCGTAAACATGTTCATTCTAGGCTTATTATTTCTAACCCCTCAAAGGATTAAAAAAGGAAAATCAATATTTCAAGTACAGCCTAATCTGCCTGCAAGGCAACACTAGACAAAGTAACCTAATCAGTGAATAGAAAGATTTCAAGGCAAACTACAAAAAACAGCCATGATTCCAGGCCTTTGTATATACAGGGGGCGAAATGTATTTCAACATAGCTGAGCAGAGAGCTGATTAAAGACATTCTCTCTATGATGTCTGTTACACATGAAGAAACAGTGGGATTCTATCACCATGACAGACCTCATATATATGAGCTCTCCTCTCACACAGCCACCATAATTCGGGTCCTCTCAACCTCATGCCTATTCCATAGTTAGTTATAGCCTCCTATTTGGTCTCCCTGCTTCCAGTCTCTTCTTTCTCCAGTATTTCCCCAACACAGCTGTCAAAATAATGTTTCTAAGGCAAAAAGTTCTGGCCAGTCATTCCTAAAAGCATTCAGTTCCTTTTTGTCTGCAAGTTAAACTACAAACTGACACGCAATCCCACACAGGCCGACACAAGCAGAGTCTCAACTACCTTTTCAGCCTAACTTCATAGTACTCCCTTTCACAAACTCTATGTTCCTGTCAAAATGGCCTCCCCACTCTTCCCCATATACCTATGCCCAGAATTCACTCCTTCCACATCTCTACCTCTTGAACCCCTTTCTTGTTCTCTTTAATACTCAGTTCAACTACCATCCCCAGCTTGCACTGCTCTCCCTGAAATTACTTTGTATTAATTTAGTGTATCTCTTGTATTTACTTATCTAGGTCCAGTTTTGTTTCTCCATAACAAGTTGCTTGAAAACAGAAACTGGCTGGGGGTGGGGGAAGGTGTTTTTGTGTTCCTAATGCTTGGTACAAAGCTTTGTACATAGTAATACTCAATACATCTTTGCTTGAACTGAATTGTTGAACTGAATATACTCCTGAGGGGATACACTGAACCTCTGCAAGATCTCTCAAATCTTTCTTAGGTCTAAGTCCTATAGTTGCTCCCAATATGAATCCTTTATTTTCTTTCAGAGGCACAAGAGATCAGCCTACCTGCTCTTCCTACTGCTACCATCTATTCTTCCACTCAAGTCCTTATGGCCCTTGGATTTTCTTCTCTCAAGGGCACAGCAGAAAAAGCTATTTTTCCAACTTCTCCTCTTTTCTGCTGTCTCTGAAGCAAGCACGCATCCCTTTTTAAAAATTTGTTGGGGTTTTATGGGTATGTACATGGAATTCAGCTCCTGACAAGAAGAAAAACAGTGAAAGCCACTTTCAAAGAAGGCAAAGAAAGGCTAAGTTGATGCCTAACTCTATGTTATGTCTAGTGACAACAGGCTGAATTCTGATCATCTGAATTTTATTATCTTCTTTTTACAGTGTGCTCCTTTCTTATTCGTATCTTCCAATTAGTATTTCCTGTATAAGATCTAGGGCACCCTATTATGGGGGAATAATCAATTGCTTATTATTTTAATCTGTTACGGGTAATCAGAGATCTGACAGATAAGAGAGGGAAAGGTAAAAATAACAAAGAAAAAAAGTTCATTTCAAACTTGACCTCTAGAGGCTTATTCCTACATTCAAGCTCCCTCATTCCATTCCCAAACCCCAGACTTCCCATTCTACCTCTTCTAGCCCAGTATCTCTATTTTGGTTCTTTCTCCCCAAACTCTACATCTTTTCCCTCAAAATCAGGAGTAGGAAATGAAAAAGAAAAATTTAGTCTGGAAAAGAACAAGTCCATATAAGAAACAGTCTGTCTGAGCCCCACAAATGATCAACTTTGATTCTTCTGCTCTGTCAAGATAGACATGATAGATTATACCATTAATATGCACAATCTTAAACTGCCATTTAGTATAGTGTTTTAAGGTTTGAAAAGTGTTATGTGTATATTATGTGATCCTCAGACAACCCTGTTAAGTAGGTAATACAGAGATTATTATCCAAATCTTATACAGGAAGACAGCTAAGTTCAGAAAGGCTGATTGCCCAAGCTCACACAGAAAGCGTTTGAGGCATACACTGAAGTTGGGTCTTCTTGAATCCTAGCCCAGCACTACATCCATTCCTCTACACAACTTCTTTAGACACTGAAGAAAGGGGACATATTACAGAGAGGTAGCATAACATAGTGGAAAGTGCACTGGACTTGTCAGAAAAATCCTAGGTTCAAACTAGGCTCATACACCTGCCTTAAGAACTTACTGTGTGACCCTGGGCAAATTACTTAACTTCTCCAAAAACCTCAGTTTCCTTGTCTTTAAAATGGAGATAACAGCACCTACCTCATAAGGTAACTGTTAGAGTCAAATGAAATAATGTACATGTAAGGGTGGGAGGGAAACCACCCCACCTTCATACCACTAGATATGGACATGCTTCAATCAATCAATCATTGGCTTTACACCAGGAGTTCTCAACTTAGAGTCTACGAACTTTTTTTTTTTTTACGGTTTTGATAACCATTCAATATAACTGGTTTCCTTTGTAATCCTACGTATTTTATTTTATATATTTAAAAACATTCTTCTGAGAAAGGGTCCATAGGCTTCACTCTACTGTTGGAAGGATCAACAATGCAAAAAATGTTAACCCCTGCTTTAAACCAAGTGTGAAAAGTCTCTGAAAACCATTGAATGGCTTTCTTTTGACAACACATATTCTAAAACTGGAACAATACAGAGAAGATTAACATAATGACTGCAGAAGCATAGCACACAAATTCATGAATTCCATATTTTATAATATTTTGGAGAACTTGCTGGAGAACTTGCCAAATTCCCAAAAGTTGATGATGAGAATGTTCAGATAATTACATTAAATTAAATTAAACACACGAAGAATGTGTGTTGAGCAGTATGGTATTTATTCTGATTCTAAGTCACATGATTTTGATCAATGCAGATTTATTTATATCACATTATTGATTTAGCATGTGATTAACTAGTAACCTCATTATATGGGGTGAGAAAAACAAAGTCAATGGATGTATTAAAATGATGCCAGAGAGGATGTCTGTCCCAATTGTCTACGGGAATTTGTTACACCCTTTCGTCCTGCATCAAGTTAGTCCAATGAAAGTTAAAGTTCCGGTGAGTGAGTAGTCATTCCAGAAATTGCAGCAAGTATGACATCCCCAAAAAACCCCTGAGAAGGAACCCCTTCTCATCAGTTTCACAGCTGATGGCAATGGCTACATAAGAAGCCAAGGGCAAACTAGACACATTCACTATGTTTAAGGGAACTTCAATAAAGCACAAACTCAAGAAAAATATTTCCACAAAGCAGAATGTGTTATACCTTTGCTACATGTTCTCCCTAAGCTTCAGGCTACTTTCCCTGAGAATCTGTATGTACTTGTGGGAAAGTGTCACACACTTTGGGGGGGGGGGGGGGCGGCATTTTGAACCAGCTGCTTTTAATATACCACCTTACTAAATACCAACATTTCCTAAAGGCTACTTAGTCTGGCTAAAATGATCCTCAATTGATAATCTTGAGTGGGGGATAGATAACAACCCAATAGTACTAGAGAATGGGTATCCCTAGAGGAGAGGTATCCTTATTCCAACAACCAAGGCTCGTTTGAAAGAATGAGATCCTCAGACCTCATACGGGCTATATATAGGGCTTTGCCAGCCATAAAGCTCTATTTAATGTTTATCATTATTATTATTGCTACAACATATAGGCTAGCTACTTACTTGTGAGAGTAGTTCTATGTAGATATTTGTAATTATGTCTCCCAAAACACAGGAAGATTCTCTCTTTATAGCTTCGGAAAAATTTATTTTCATTTCTTAGGCTAATATCATATACTATGTAAGTGTTCAGTACTTTCTATTCATGTAAAGCTTTTCCTCCATCTCTCAGAGTGATTTTAATCATACCATATTAGTCCATGAAAACCTCCACAGAGAAAAAGAAAAAGAAGCCAGATATCTCACAGCACTACCATGATCAACCTCCACTGGGATTTGAAACCTAGTCACAACTCAGTAAGACCAAAAAAAAAACCCAACTATAGAATGCTGATTACTAAGAACACTTTAAAATACAAATATCTGGCCAACCATCAGAAAATGAAATAATAAATACAAAGATGGCACTCCTACCTGCAGAGCTAAGCAGGACACTGAAATCCGTCCCCCTTTGTGACTCTGGACTTTCGTTTTCTGCCTCTTTCTCAAAATCTTGATAGCGATCCCAGTTAGAGACAATCTTTCTTCTGGAATAATTTCCCCATTCGTTATTCTCTTCTTCATAGGTTTCAGCATCATCACCTTCTACCTGTAATCATTACAGAAAATTCATTAAGCGCCAGGAAGTTTAAAAATCTTGATTTTTTTTTCTTTTGACATTTACTGTATAAGTAATGCCAAAAAGTATTAGAAATAAACAAATTTACACACTAAGCTGTTTGATATGCTGGGACATCTCAACTGTAAGGCATTATAGAGAACACATTGACAGAGATTTTCACTTATCATTGAAAACTCAGAAAGTTATTCCCCAAATATCCATTTAACATCCAAGACTCTAAAAACTCTGCTAATAAAACTTATAAAATAACTGCTTCATCTCAAAGCAACACAGCTGCAGTTGTTTTGAATTAAAGGGACTTTGAAGTAGAAATAAACTATCACTTCCACATCTTACATTTCAGACTTACTCCACAACACTGAAGATGGACAATGTATAGTAGTTGGGATCCCTAACATGACTCTTCCACTATCCCTAACCCTGCTAAGACCCTTTCTAGAATGCCATGCCCAGATCTGCGCTCCCACAACATTAAGAGAGAAATGGAAGATTTAGGAGTTTGGAGGAGAGTCTTGAGAATTAATAAAGACACCACTGTCAATATGGGGGATTTATATACTGGGATGGATTACCAAGAGATTTTATATGTCATGTTTGGAAGTTTTAGAAGAAAGATGAGATTCTGCTATATCTAAGAAGGGCTAATATGGAGACAAGGGATGAACTAGATAACTAGGTCCTCTCAAAACCCTATACTAGAATATTCTCCTTTCCTCCAACTATTAAAAAAGAGAAGAAATGGTCTAAAGTATCTTGAAGAACGTGAAGACCTACGAAAACCAGAAAGTCTATTGTGATTCAAGAAAATATGCCCTAAGCCAAAAGATGCTACCAAGAATCAGGTATACAAATAACAAGTGGCAGAAACTTCTAAAAGGAAGGACACTAGGAGTGGTGCTTATAAGTGGAAATCATGTAGGGAAAATAAGAGTCTAAAGAAAAACACCAGCAAAGTATATTATCAGGAAATTAAATATCCATTACTTGATATTACATATAAATAAAAAATGCTACATCAGTTAGTATCAAAGCCTCAAGCACAGCTAGAGGGAATCAGAAAAATAAAAATTTTGTAAATTGTTCATTCAAAGCCAAAAGGGCTCACTAGCTAAAAGGGCTAAGGAATTATCAGAATACTGAAAATCAGAGGACTGAGATAGGAATTAAGAGATCCAAATTCAATTAATGGCCCCTACCATCATTATCATTTGATATTTACCAAGTGCTTATAATAGTCTATGCTCTGAACAGCTGAATGACTCACTATTCAACCTTAGGAATCACTTAACAGGTGTCTCATTTCCTGCCCCCTCCCCCTTCAACTGCCAAGACAACTAGAGTTGTCATTAACCTCCTCCTCAAGAGTGTAATGAGAAATAATGAATAAAAGTTCTGAAGACAGTTGCAGTAACTTGGGGGGAGGAGGAAGAGAGAATACTTGTTAAATATCACTTCACATTTTTTAAAGTTTTGCTCATTTCCCAAAGATCATGAGCAAAATAAGAAATGTAAAAGCCTTGAGCTGGTGGGTGGAAAGGGATCAAATGAGATAATACATGTGAAGTACTTTGAAGACCATAAAGGGTTATACAAATACAAGGTATTATTATGTTCGGATCATAATTATAAAATCAGTCTGGCAATTTTAATTGTAACATTTCATACCTGGATGTTGGCTGCAGCACTTAAAAGGAACAGCAGCCAATTAAATTAAACAAGCTAGACACTAATATGTTCAATCTGCTACCAAGCTGTTATCTCATCCAATGGCACAAAAAGGCCCACTTAAAACAAATTGGGCTTCGTGACTAAGCAAGGCATAGCAATGAATACAAGCATGTTTTGCAACTCTCTAAAGGCTTCCAATAACCAAAAGGAAAGGGGAAGGGGGCAGAGCAGGAGCAATGTGATGAAGGCAGGCTAGAGAAAGATATAACAAACAGATGCCTATCACTGCGCTATGGGTTTTATCCAATTCAAGTGGTGATTTTCACTTTGCCCTGCATCAACTTCTCTCACAGAATGAAAATGAAAGGTACTGTTCTCTAACAGATGACTGCTCAGAGATGGCACCAATCTAAATTCAACCAAAAAATCAGACTAGAGATTAGAGACTAGAGACAAAAATAGGCCAGAGAATCTAGAATTAGCTGTATTCATTCTGCCATTTGTAAACACCCGGTCTGACCTTGGACAAATCATTAGGATTTTCCACCTATAAAATAGAGCATCACTATCTTCTTTTAACTATTTACCACAAATGCCAAGAGCATAAGATAAAAATCCCCCTGTTGAAGAAGGCACTAAATATCCAAATCAAGGAAATTCCAACATTTACTAAGTGCTTTTTATGGGCAAAGACAACACGCCAGTCACTAAGGAGCCAGATTCTGTGATTTTTTTCAACCTCAACAGCATTGTTAGCCCCTCTTTGTGAACCCTGTCCTGGCTCCCTTTTCTCATCTTTACAAAGCTAAAAAAAAAAATCCATCAGCTATCCTTACATTTCAACAGACTTCTCTAAAGAAAAAGATGCAGGGAATACTTACTTGAAACCCAAATTACCACAATCATGACAATACCAGCATTTATCACACTCTCAAATGCTTAACTAGTCCTACTTAAAGAGGTTTATAATGTCACATTAAAGGAGAAGAAAAATTTTAAATGTGTTTCTTTAAATGAACATGTAGCTGTAGGGAGTAATATTGGAATTCCTGTACCTTGAAAAACAGAAAAAGACACGAGAATCCTCAAGATGGGACAAAATTTGTTGGAAAACAGATTAATTTCAGGAGCTACTGAGGTTGAAAATGTGATGGTATGAGGCTGTTGAAGCACTATTCCCTAAGGGGACTTTAGGATTAAATGGGTCTGTCTCACACTCCAAGATTTTGTTAGTGAAACAAAACCAAAAAAAAAAAAAGACCATCTTCTTGACCTACAAAATAGTTCTGACATATATCGCTCTTCCCTTTAAGGCATTTACAACTTTATAACAAAAGTCAGTGTAATTGATACTTTTTTTTCCTTTCTGCCTTCTCATTAAGTATTAAAAGTCTATTTTCCCCTTATTATTCTCATGCTTTTGGCCAAATGAGTTTCTAAACCAGCACTCAGAAGCTTAGCCTGGCTTCTTTTTTTCAGGCTTTGTCAACAATGTCCCCAGGACCAGCACTGTCAGATGGCAGTTCCAGGTCAAAGAATTCTTTAATCCTTGTTTTGTCCTACAAGAACCAATTCAATTTTCTTGGAAAAAAAACAAGTTCCTTAGAAAAACCTCAGAATAATTTCCTGAAGTCAAAATTGCAGATTTTGTCCTTCAAAAATTCCCTCCCTTTGAATTTCACCTTAACACTGTTTTCTGCCTATGAGTTTCCTTTTTAAAGATTCAGTCCCCTTAAAATGAAACATCTTACACCAACTACTTACTTAAGTATTCTGGACATACTTCAAATAAGGACATCCTTGAGAGACTCTGCCATCTTGAAATTATGTCTCCTTATTAAGTTTCTAAGTTACTATGAAAGGGTCTGTAAACAGTTAATTTCCACTGAAACTATTCATCCGTAAAAAATGGGTGCAGCACATAAAAATTAGATGAGCTGCACAATGGAACCACTGTAAAGACATACTCACTGAAGTCTCAGATCTGTTTTAACTATCACAGAAATAACCTACACCACAGTACTTTAAAGAACTGAATCTGTTTCATTTTAATAAGGCAATCTGAGAATGTTATGTAGGCAATGTTATTCATTAATTTTCTTCCTTTTATTAAAAAAACTTAACAGTTGCCCAAGGGATTTTTTAAATGATTATCATTCAGGTCAGCCACTTCATAAGTTATTAACACATAGCAAAACAAAGGATCATTTTTGCCATTTATATGTATGCCCTTATCTCTTGAAGGTTTATGTTCTGCATTTTAGTGGTGTCAAGATATGAGAAAAGGAACTGTCCTGTATTTAACCCAAGAAGAAAACTGAGCTCAATTATTCATGAATTTCAAACAACTTCCCACTATTCCTCACAAAATGTAGATTATATCAAAGGGGAGACAAAGGAAAAAGAAATTAAATGAAATGTATTCTAGGGCCACTGGAACAGCTAGACAAAATTTCATTAAAACCTAATATTTTAATGATCAATCATCTAAAAAAGTAACCAATCATAACTGTTAAGTTTGTAATTGGATGGCTTTTTTTAACCATACCTATAATTTTATTGGTATAGAGAAATGCCAGTGAAGAAATTTCCTATACCGATGAAGATCAGCACTTGTTCTACAATTTATAGTTTTAGAAGAATTGCCTGGGCCACTAAGCTTCCTTCCTGCTTTAAATCTATGATCCTATGATAAAGGTCCGAATATTGGATTTTGATGGTTGGAAATACCACTATAGCAACCCTGAAACTGGAAACTAAAAAGATCACCTGCTTCCCTCTCTTCTGGTCTCTGCAATATGGGCAAACATAAGCTCCTTAAGGGAAGAGATTATTTTCATTTTCAGTCATTGTATCCTCAATGCCAATACCTTGCACATTAGAAGCAACTGTTGGACAGTATCACATTTTTACTTCTATATAGCACTTCAGTTTTTCAGAATTCTTCCACATACATCATAGCTAGGTCCTCCATTTACATACATGTACATCATTCCCAGAAGAAAATCCCACACACAAAACTACTACCACCCCCCCAAAAAAAATGACAAACATTGACCCATCAGGAAGGCACAACTCTATTGCTGGGGAAAATGGAACCTGAAACCAGAAAGAGAATTGTAGACTTACAATTATAACTCCTACAGCTAGTATAATTGTATTTAATTATTTTGTTAAAACCCCACAAATAAACAGTGGCATAAAATATAATACTAAATCACCACTGCTACCAAAGTGAAAACATGATAAAATGGTTAGAAACATAATCATGACTATTGGAAAAACTTTCAATTTCATCTACTATCTTTAAAGGAAGCTAAGTGGTACACAGTTGGATATAGTATTTGGCCTGGAGTAAAGAAGACCTCAGCTCAAATATGACCTCAGATACTTACTAGTTGTGTAACCCTGAGTATATCACTTAACTGTTCTCTGTCTCAGTTTCTTTAACTATGGGAATAACAGCACCAATCTCACAGGGTGATTGTGAGATCAAATGAGATACTATTTGTAAGGCACTTAGCACAGTGCCTGGCACATAGCAGGTACTTAATAAATGTTTATTCCCTCCCTCCCTGATAATAGATTTAAAGCAGGAAGACACATTAGAGACCATCTACTTAAGTGCCCAAGATAATATATGACAAGTAGTATTTTAATTCTAGTCCTTTGACTCCACATCCAGTGTTCTTCCCACTACAGAATATGATGAGGATATTTACAATTACAACATGCTTACATATGGAAAATGAGAAGTTTAAAAAGGAAAATGCTTATTTGGTGAAACTGAAGAGAAAAAAAATTCCACAAATGTAGATGAACAACTTTTTTTAAATACCAAAAGAGATTTAACAGCTAAACTGAAGTAGAAAAGCTCATTCAGATGAGATCAGCTGTGAATAGACAATATGAGAAAAAAGGAAATAATACACAGAGGAGATAGTCCAAGTCATGCTCAAGCTATTCTGAAGCTAATGAAGGTGTTAATATTGCCATCTGGCAAAAGATCTCTTTCCCCTCAAACAACCTCACAATAACTGCATTAATTTGACATAAGAATCTGTACTTCCATTTCTGCCACATTAATATATAGTCTAAATCAGGGCTGAACAACCTTAGGTTTTTATTGAAACAATAGACAATAGATTTTGATTTGCCATTTTAGTGAGAGCTCTATGGTAGCTCGGCTTTGTTTACTAAAGCATTTATGCAAATTTCTATGCTTGTAGGTGGGCCACATAAATCACACTGCTGCAGCATGCAGCCCATAGGCCACATTTTGGACAGCCCTGGTCTAAATTATAAAGATACAGAGTTGGAAACTTTGCATGTATTCACTTTTACAGACAAAAGGAACCAGAAATCACAAAGGGAAGCACAGTCTTAACTCCAGTAGCTAGTATAATTGTATTTAATTATTCAGTTAAAATCCCACAAATAAATGGTGACAAAATATAATACACCATCACAACCACCACTACCAAAGTGAAAGGGATGATAATAAAATCATAAACCTGATCATGACTATTAGATAAACTTTTAATTTCATTATTTTTATACTGATGAATGAATGTGCCTGCCACAATTGCTCCCCTTTCAAGATTCTACCTGAAGGTGGAAGAGTTCACACACTCACCAAGTAATCATTAATTATTCATTGGAAACTAGGCATTTCTAAAAGCCTTCCCACTGCAACTTTCATCATATACTTCTGAGACAATTTAATATGTGTGTTTCCACCTCCTCATGCTTTTCCGATTTTTAATCTATTCTTTTTTGATGAACCTTAATAGGACTTGTACACAAAACATGACTTTTCTATTTTGTAGGCTGGCTGAATTTTTATCATTAAAGAAAAAAATATCTCTGCCTCTGGGCATTTACAAAGACAACATTTACATGAAGATAAAAGAAATCAGAGTAAGATGGCATCTTTAAAACCTAAAGAAACGGAATGACACAATTACTGAGAAAACATTATTTGGGATCTGAAGTGAAAATGTGTTAAGAAATGGAAGAAAAAAGATTGTTTGCAGACAAGGAAAGAATCCACTTTAAAGAACTTTGACTGAAGTTCACTATCTCATCTATCTATAGAATGACAACACTGTTTCTTTTGAGCAAAAACTGTTGCCTTTCCACTACCATGGCCAACTTCATCAATAACAAGAAATTAAGAAATAATATACACTTTTTAGAGGTAGAATTTAAAGAGATAACCTCACCCAAAAATGGAAAAATACCCTGCAAAGATGTGTAGTATATATACCCTGTTTTCCCTTTTGTATCTCTTTTTATCTGTGACTTTTAGAAAGTTACTCTGACCTTAAATTAAAAGAAAGTTTAATTAGTGGAAAAGGAAGAAAAGAGAACTGAAAAAGATAGGAAGTTTTTAGCATTCATCAAAAGAGTAGATTTTCTCAAAGCTCTATATCCACTTTAGGTTATTATTGGTCAGTCATTCAATCAACTCTTCATGACCCAATGGACTATACAGTATGGCAGACCCTTCTATTCTCCACTATTTCTTGAATTCTGCCCAAATTCATGTTCATTGTCTCTACGATACTATCTATCCAACCCATCCTCTGACATCCCCTTTTCCTTTTGCCTTCAATCTTTCCCAGGATCAGGGTCTTTTCAATGAGTCCTGTTTTCTCAGTTTGTGGCCAAAGTATTTAAGGCTCAGTTCCAGTATTTGACCTTCCAGTGAATAGCTTGAATTAATTTTTTTAAGTATTAACTGATTTGATCTACTTGCTGTCCAAGGAACTCTCAAAAGTCTTCACTAGCACCACAATTCAAAAGTATCAGTTCTGTGGCACTAGCTTTCCTTACAATCCAAGTCTAATAGCCAAACATTGCTACTTGAAAAACCATAGCTTTAACTATAGCCCTTTACCAAGAAGATGATGTCTCTGCTTTTTAGTATCCTATCCTCAGAAGACAAGTAAGATGATCTGGCACTCCCATCTCTTTGAGGACTTGACTCATTTTGTTGTGATCCACAGAGTCAAAAGTCTTAGTGTGGTGAATGAAGCATAAGTAGATGTTTTTCTGGAACTTCATTGCTCTCTCCATAATCCAGCAAATTTTGGCAATTTGGTCTCTAGTTCATGTGCCTCTTTGAAAGCTATCCTGCTTTTCTGCTAAGTCTTGGTTCACATGCTGCTGAAGCCTAGCATGTAAATCCCAATGTCTGGACTAGGATGCTTTTCTTTAAAGTGTCATAAACTGTAAGACCTAAAACTTCTTTTCTCTACTTTTAAAAAAAAACTTAAGTGACATATTTTCTCCTCCACAGAAGACAATCCTGGAATTTTTTTTTATTTATAAGAAGAAGTAGTACTCCTCAAATCCACTTTTGAAGGGGCATTAAATTAAAATCTATGCCACTTTAATAAAGAAAGTTCTAAATTCAAACGTACAAATCCATAACTGTCTAAAAGAACAACTAAATCTAGATGTCACTGTCAACAGACCCTGGACAAAGCAATGTAGAGTGAATAGCAAGTCAGAAGACTTCGGTTCCGCCCAGTTCCAGGTCTGCCATTAACTTACAATATGATCTTGTAAAGATCTCTTTGAGCCTCAGTTTTATCACACATAAATTAAAGAAGGTGAATTAGATGACAGCTAGTCAAGTCTCCTTTCAAGTCCAAAATTCTACCTCTTTCTGTTATGAAGAGAATAAGATTGTCACATATTTATATAATCTGCAGAACACCATAAGACCCATCTACTAAATAAAAAACAAAAAACCAGACAACCCTATGATGATGGCTTAAATTCCTACTTATTAGATTCATTCTTTTGGTATTTGTCTCCCTATTAAAATGTAAATATCTTACTTGGAAACAAAAAATTAAAAATTCACTGCCTGTTATCAAAGACTAACACAGGATAGGTATATTTAAATTAGAAAAAAGGCGCAAAGTCTGGAACCTGGGGAACTGCCCAGGGAAGCATCAGAGTAAAGCACAACAGAAAGTCCTAAGCAATCAGGCAGCAGAAAGAGGAACCTAGGAAGGAAAAGACAAATGAAAGGGAGATCATTACAAAAAAAAGACAAACATCCTGATTCATAGTTTTGTCTGTTGCTAATAATGCAAAAGCTCAGCCTTCTATTATTCAGAATATTTGGTCTAATATTTAGTCAGTACACGAATGGACAAAAAAAAATGGAAATGTTTTTCCCATTCCTTCCCAGGGCACAAGTGACATTTTCCCCCACAGCTACAAAAGAATTTTTTAAATTTAATCTCCTGATTCCCTGAGTGATCAGAGCCCTGCATCTGGTTCCAGCTAAAGACAAAATCACACATGTATGAAATAGCCTTAAGGAAGCCAATACTATCATTTCCTAGGTCACACCTTTTGCAGAAGGAGACAAATTTCAAAAGCTGCTAATTTAACACGTATCTCAATATACAGTTCACTTTAAAAAGAAAAAAGAAAGCTATTTGGAATAGACAAGCAACTCCACTTAAACATTTGGAAAAGATTAGTGGTATAAGCATAAATGCCAAAGTATTTCATATGGCAAGGATAACTTTGCCAAAGTCTTTAAAAATACTTACCTTTTTTGAATCACATAAAAATGAGATATTGCTCCCCAACAACTTTAACTCTGCCTGATATAAATGGATTTCTTTTGCCAACTGCCTCAGATAATTGCAACTTTAATACAAGTGGAGTGGCCAAAACTTTTGTCACTGCAACCTACTACCAGGAAAAAAAAAGCTTCATCTCTCACTGTTCTAAAGCCATAGACACATTTACTTTTATTCTCCTCTTAGGAGTCACTTGTCACTGGATACTTGCTTCTGTGAAAGCAAGATATCTAAATTCTCCTTCTCTGCTGGGCTAAAGAGAGAGATAAAAGGGAAAAAAATCTCTTTTGTGACACTTTTATTTTTGTTCTTAAATGGTATGTTTTTGTTTTTATCTTCTTTATTAAATATAGGGCACCTTTTAAAGGGGGGTTATAAATCCTACAATTTATCTTTAAGCAAATAAGTTATGTATCAGGTATGATCTATGAACCCAAGACTACCTGACATGATTAAGCTGATGTGACCAAAAATAGGTACTCGAGTTGAGGTTCCAACAAATACATACACATAAAGTTAGCCAGGTGGTGATTTCATTTTTTTTCCCATGAAGGGTATGTAACATAATATACCAAAGACTAAGGAATTTGAATAGATAACTGCACTGTTTTCAGAAGTACCACTATCATAGGCAGTTCATTAAACCTCCCCACCTTCCAATGTCTCTCACTGTAAAAATAAAAGGATAACACCTGCTGCCAGAGAAAGTAAGTGAAACATTTCAAGCCCTTGGAAGGAATGTTCTACTTACATACATTTCATTGTGAAAACCACCTAGAGAAACAAATATAATGTCAAGCCCCATCTCTTTCACCTTCCCCACCACTTCATCCCTACCAAGAAGATTATTATCAAATTAAGAGCTCATCTTGTGCTCTGTAAAATAGAGGAAGGGGCAAAAAGAAAATAAAAACTAAAAATTCAAGCCACCACTTAAACGTAACGGCTCGCTCGCTCTCTCTCTCTCTCTCTCTCTCTCTCTCTCTCTCTCTCTCATACACACACACATAAACACAAAAAAGATGTAGATGATAGAGATCTAATATTTGCTTTTTCTACAGAAAAACCCCAAATGTTATAGTTTTCTATTTTAAAGAAAAGCAATTGAAAGAACAATTTTGCTCTAGGGCCCTTCTATTACACGTACATACATACATACACACACACACTATTCCTTCACAAAAACAACAGATCAGTGCCAAGTTTAAGATACGCAGTACAAGATACAAAGAATATATATGATAGTTTCTATCGTGTCTCCTGCCAATGTGACAGAGGATCCAACATACAATACAGCCCCCCTACAGTAGGAATTTTCACATTTACAACACTGCATAGCAACAGGAAGCTATCACCCATTGTTATGCATTCCTGTTGCTAGGAGTCATGTTGGCACTGACACTGAAAATGACAAAGCCTGGGTTCCAGTCTTGGTTCTGCTATTAATAGCTATATAACACTATATAGCTATATATTAATATATATATATATAACACCAGGCAATGTGCTAAGTGCTTTACAATTATTATCTCATTTAATGCTTACAATAGCCCTATGAGGTATTGGTAAGGTAAGGAGACTGAGACAAACAAGTTAAGTGACTTGCCCAGAGTCTTCTTTATCTAAATAT
The DNA here is from genome assembly GCA_028646595.1 of Phalanger gymnotis. Taxonomy (NCBI): domain Eukaryota; kingdom Metazoa; phylum Chordata; class Mammalia; order Diprotodontia; family Phalangeridae; genus Phalanger; species Phalanger gymnotis. Next base: position 144,538,112 of record CM053624.1, on the reverse strand, counting down.
CTAAGTATCTAAGACTGGATTTGGATTTGAACTCAAGTCTTCCTGAGTCCAGTCCCAATGCTCTAGCCACTGCGCTACACAGCTGCCCATTGAGCCTTTTAGTCTTTCTGTACCACAGGTGGGAAAAAGTAGTACCATCCTTTGCCTACCTGCCTACCTACTAAGGTTCAGGTACTGCTTGAAAACATTCATAATACACACTAAGGCTCCTTAAAGAAATGTACAAACACAATACAAAGGGTGGGGAGAGATAGAAGGGTTAAACACAATGCAAACAAACAATCTTAGTTTGAAAGAATATGGGAGACAATTAACAGTAAATACATAAGAACAATTATATCCCAAAGACTTAAAAAAAAACCCACTATGTGTGAGCCAAGTGATGCAAACTTTATAATATCCATCCATCCTCTGGGAAAAGGCAGGAACGAAAGAACTGCAGTAACCTTGCAGCCCATTTCCTGCCCACTCCACTGAACATGCCAATTTCTCCCATCAAGGGTAAAGAGAAGCTATGACAGGGCAGCCTTTTATCTCTAAGCCAAGTGAGATTTTTATAGTTAAAAATAGAAGCAGGCTACCACCCCATTGGGAGAATGAAATAAACACTGAAGGAGTAGGGAAAGCTGAAAGATTAAGAAGAAAAAAAATTAAGTACTTCACTAAATTTCTGATTACACAAGGAAGGGACCCTCTCTACAAACACATCTTTACAAATACATACAAAATAAATGAATATAAACATATGTGGTGAGAAACAAGAGCCAAAAAAGCAAGCAGAAGCAGCAGAGTGCAGTAAAGAGCTAGTCACAGAGTTGGAAGGACTTAGATTCAGGTTCTCCCTCTAATACAAACTGGCTCTATGACCCTGGTCGATTTGCTTAATTTCTCAGGAAACTTTCTAAGTCTATAAATTGCAGAGAAGGTGCCAGATCTGCTAGCGCTCCCTAACTGATGTACCTACAAGTTTGTCCAAATACACATACATACATAAAGACAGACAAAAAACACTGACTCATCTCTCAGAAATAATGACAAATCTAAAAGCTGATTATACCCTATCGTCATTGGTACTTTCCACCCTCAGGTTTCTAACTAGCTCCATTTTCTTATCTTTTCCCCATTAGAAGAAAGATTAGTGACATTAAAGCAACAAAGGCAAGAGGTAGAATGATGTAATGGAAAGCCCATTAGATTTGGAATCAAGAGACTTGAGCTTTAATAGCAGCTTAGCTCAATTTCTGTCCTCTTTACCTCTCTGGGCTTCAGTTTTTTCATATGTAAAATAAGACCATTCCCTGAGACGATCTAGAAGGACATTCTTTGATTTCACAACTGGAGTAGAGGCACAAAAGAAAGTTATAGTGAAATATGGTCACAAACTTCAACAATCCAGAGAACTGACCAAATTAATATCCCAAGCTAAGAAGTAGAAAGAATTATTAATTTATATCAAGGCAGTATAAGGCCCTTAGATGTGATTTAAACCATGTAGCCTTGCAATATTTCCACAATCTAAATCAATTTCTGTAGTATGAATGAAAGTCAAATGCCAGTGGAATGAAGAAAGAGATTGGTCAAACTACCCCACCTGCTGTTCATTTTTAAGATTGTGTTTTGAGTTTTGCTTCAATTATCAACCCAACAAGCACTAGAAAGAGTATAGCATCTAGGGATGATTTTATTACACTAATTCATATTTGAGGCAGCTACATTCGGGACAGAGGAAGTGCCAGGCTTACAGCAAGGAAAACTCATCTTCCTGACTGCAAATCTGGCCTCAGACACTAACTAGCTATGTAACCCTGGGCAAATCACTTAACTGTTTGCCTCAGTTTCCTCATTTGTAAAATAAGCTGGAGAAGGAAATGGCAAACCACTCCAGTATCTTTGCCAAGAAAACCCCAAATGGAGTCACAGAGTCAGACATGACTAAAAATGACTGAACAACAAACTTATATTCACTACATTATTCCCAGTTGTGCCAACCCGGCACAAATTCTTTAGTCTGAACTTTTTTTTTACTGAAAGATAAGTCAACACCATGTTTCATTCCCTTTCAAGCAATTTACACTTCTGTAAAGCATACTTGAGACCACTGTTGAATACCTAAAGAAAAAACTCTCACAATGCTGTTTCCTATAGATATTTTTAAAAGACATTTAAAATGTGTATTGTTTCTACAAGGTTTTAAAATGTAAATATGCTCATATATGATCAAAAAACTGAATAAGAATCCTATAATAGCAGCAATTGCCTAGCTCTTGCAAGTCCAAGGATTAAAGAACCCTCATATATAACCACTGACCCTAAGGAAAATAATTTAGTAAGGGCCATATAAAAATGTTTAAAAAGTAACAGAATTTAGATCACTTTTCTTTGAAAAAGAAACATGAAATGTTCAATTCATTTGACTTTTAAAATTAAAATCAACAATTTTGAAACTTTATTCAGCAAATATAACAAATACTGAAGTATATATTAAAATGTATATAATATATAATTATATTATATATTTATAATACATAAATATATAAAATATATAATATATCAAAATGTCAATTCTACATTGCAATACTTTAAGGAATGAGGAAGAACAAGACATTAGGAGGAGAGACTAAAGAGAATATAAGTGGGGGAATAAGAATAGAAGACCCAGAAGGACACCAGATACAGAAAGGAAAAAAGAAGGGGAGGATAAGTGAATGGGGGACAGAGACAGGGAAAAGAAGGAAAGAAGATAAAGGAAGAGAAAGAAGGAGAACCACTTATCATGATGTGTTATCAACTGACCTTACCAGACTTATTTTCATGTTTTCCTAAACCTGTCAAACTGAACTACTCTCCATTTTCTGAATTCACCTTGAACATGCATTTTTCCATCTCTTCATTACAACTCAGCAAAAATGTATTAATACACTACTATATGCAAGGTACTGAGACAGACGCTGGAGATACAAAAATAAATATAATACAAGTCCTCCTCTCAAGAATCTTACAATCCAAAGATGGGAAAGGGATAAGGGGAGTATAAGTGAACAAATAACTAGCATATAAGGGACAACGAGATAAATGCAAGTGACAAATCCAGGCAAAGTGCTAAAAGAAATTTGAGGAAAGAGAGATCATTTTCACCAGCCAGGGAAAGCTTCAATGAGCAGGTTGCATATGAGTTGAGCCTTGAAAGAAAGAAGGAACTTCAAAAGATTGAGCCTGGGTGAAGGAGAGGAGAATCCATTCTAGACATGGAGAATAGCAGAAGCAAAGAAGACAAAGGACATGGATAGCAGTACAATTAAGTTGAAACTCTGTGTGTGTGCGTGTATGTATGTGTATGTGTGTATATATATGTGTGTGTGTTTTTCATATATATGTATACATATATATGCATATATATGTATATATATATATGAATTTGAATGAGATAAGGCTGATCAGGCAGGCTGGAGCCAGAATATGGAGAATCTTGAATGCTAAGATCAGTCCTATTTTATTTGCTAGATAGAAGCCCACTGTAAATCTCTGAATGAAGAAGTGGCATGATTTAAGCAGTACATTAGATTGCTCAGGCAAAATTCTTGAGCAGAGATCCTTAACCTTTTTTGTGTCATGAACCCCTTTGGCTGTCTGGTGAAGCCCATAAACCTCTTCTCAGGAAAAAAATGTTTTTAAACACAAAAAATAAATTATGTAGGATTACAAAGGAAATTGATTATATCAAAATATAGTTTAAAAAGAAGTTCACAGACTCCAGGTTAAAAACCCTTGTTCTAGAGGAGGAATTGAACATGAATAGACGAAGGGTAGGAAGACTAATTAGGAGGCCATTTACAATAGTCTTGTCTCTTCAACAGAAAGAATATAAGTTTCAACCAGGGTGAGTGCAATGAGAATCAGATGAAGGGTCAGATATGAGAGACATTATGAAGAGATTAATGACAGGTTTGACAACCGATTGAATGGATTATAGAATGAAGAACTATGAAGTCATAGACTCCAAGGTTCCTAGAAAAGCAAAAATAGAAATATTAAGGGTGATAATAGTTTTGAGGGAAAAAAGCGCAATCTAAGCGGAGAGCTGGAACTTGAAGACTTAGGAAAAGGATTTGGAGACACAAATATAAATTTGGAAATCATCTGTATAAAGGTAATAACTAAAGCCACTGGAATAGATTAAGAGTTCACTGGGAGAGGTGTAGATAACTGGAGATGGGAATTTGTGAGGCAACCAAGGGGTAGGATGATAGCATAACCCAAGGAGAGCAACAGAAAAGTAGTAAGGTTTACAGCAACAGTTCCTGACTGGATCTCCAACTTTTGCTTCCAATTTTATGGTCTCTCCCGACAAGATAGGAGGATATAAAGAGCCCTTGAGAAAAGGAAACTCTTCTGATTTCACATTTTTATTCTTAAGAACCAGAAGTTGTAGGCCAGAGTAAGGCATGAAAGATGACAGCAGTAGCACTGACACTATAAAGTGCTAGAACACAAGGTCCTGTGTTCAAATCCCACCTCAGACATTTACTAACTGTATGATCCTATAAAATGGATGGGGAGGTTAGCACTTCCAGCTCTGAATCTATGATTCCATTGCTATATTAAGCTTCCAACTAGTCTCATAAAGCATTTAGCTCAGCCTCTTACCTCTAAGAGTACTGTAGCACCTGGCAGGAGGTTTGATTAAAAAGGTATTGGAGCCTTGCAGAAATTCCTAAGAACCAGTTGCTATAGTATATATGCACACCAGATGCAGCCAGGAAGGTAGAAAATGAGGCAGACAAGTTTGCTGTGTGCACATTCAATATTACAAGTTGTTTTTGCAAGGAACTCTTCGGACTATTTTGTGGGGCCACAGTAGAACCACCGCAGGTTTCTAAGCTGGTAAATGACAAGATCAGAGCTATGCTTCAGCAAGATTACTCATAACAGTTGTGGTACAGTGGTGGGATTCTGCTGTTTCGCACCCGTTCAGAAGAACTGGTACCTAATTTTAGGTTGAGTTTGGCACCGAATGTTAGAGGGGGCAATAAAGAAATTACCAAGATTACGGAGCTAGTTAGTGGCAGAATCAGAATAAGAATCCAGTTTTCCTGAATCCTAGGACAATGCTCTTTCCACCAAAAGAGGTGATGAGTGAAGTCATGAGAGTGAATGAGATCACCAATGGAGAGGATAGAGAAAAAAAAGTAAAGATGCAGCCTTAAGGAATGTCTATATTTATGAAATGGGAAAAGAAAATGGAGCCGGAGAGAGAAAGGAGAGCCAGATGAAGTGTTTGGCAAAACAAAAAAGCCTATTTCAAGAAAGTCAGAATCACCAACAGCGTCAAATACTAGAAGTCATGACATAGAAACGACATTTGGAGTCAATTCTCTTCAATAATCTCTAAAGGAACAGAAAATAAAATGAATCTGTGTAGGAAGAATTCGGCTTAATAATGGTTGGGTAGATTTCTGAAGATCTTTCAAAAAATGTAGAGTATAAATAAGAAAACAAAGCTAAATTATGATTGGTCATCAAGCTTTGCTGTCAGAAAATCAAATCTTTTTAAAATACTTTGAGATGTGTGCTCCTGAAGCAGTAATTAGAGCCTATCTCAATTTCCTGTGAGTTTTATTTATCTTCTATCTCCCAGAGTACCTAAAAATGTGCTTTGAACCTAATAGGTATTCAATAATAACAGATTGACAATGTTGCAAAATAGATAGGAAACTTTGAAATCAGGAAGACCTAGACTAGAGTCTTGACTCTGAAACATACTAGATGTGATACTATTGTTAAGTCATTTAACCATTTAGTATAAAGGGCAATTCTCTAAAATCATAAATTATGATTAAGCTGAAGATTCCCACTAACAGAGAAACTACCACACCAATTAAATCACAGGTCCAGACAAAACAAAACAAAATCCCACATATTTATATAGAACTTTACAATCTACAATGTATTTTTTTCACAACAACCCTGTGGAAAAAAATAGTACAGTATCATTAACATCCCCATTTTATAAATAAGGAAATTAAAGCTCGACAAATATCGAAAAAAGGTAAGTGACTTGCCCATAGGCACACAATTAGCCACCATCTGAAAAGTAAAAAACAAAATATTGTAAATATAACAGAGGTACGAGGTTCTTCAAACCTAAACTGGAGATGCCCCACACATCTATTCTAGCAAAAAGCTGAAATTCATACCAGACTGCATAATGATCAAGAAATCCAACGAGAAACCACAGCAAATGCCTTCTTTCACCTCAGGATTATACAAATCTAGTTAGAAGCCCACTGTCAATAGGAAAGGGGGCCACCCAACAAAGCTAGTGCCAGAGCAGGCAAATGAGCTGGCAGTCTCCCAGCGAAATTAGAAATGAATCCCAGAGACACATATAACCTACAAGGCTCTGTCTGGAAGCAGCATGAGCTAAGTGATCCATTAAGAAAGACTCAGACGAGAGCAGAAAATTCAGGGTAAAAACCCTGGAAGCCCTGAAGAGTTGCAGTGACCACCATGGCATAGCAGCACTCAGATGGGGACCCAATAAGGCTCTAAGGTGCCTAGAGTTCTGTCCTGAGATTACACAGAAGGCCCTAAAGTCTAGCATTCTGAACCTTTAAGAGTCAAGGAACCTATGCAAGGCAAACAACCTCCTCTGCCCCAAAAAAAGCAGCAAAGGACATCACCTAGCCCTGGCACAAAGCCTTAGTTTAGGTACTAAAGTTGGGAAAATGTATAAATCAAAGAAAATCCATATATTTTAGATCTAGATATCTCCAAAAAGAAGTAGCATTTCACAACAAATGAAATCACAGACTCAAAAGGAAAAAATAGATTTTCCACAACGACTACATGAATCACTAAAGAAATGATGCAAGAGATAAATTAAATAAAATGAAAGCTCTAGAGGAAAAAAACGATGAGAAAGTGGTAAACCTTATCCAAGAAATGAAATCCAAGAAAACTAAGAAAGAAATCACTAATGATGAGACTGAAAGAAAAAGGACAAAATCAACAGACTTCAATAACAGAAGAAAATATAAGATATCTAATGTCAAAAACAACTGACAGAAAACAGGTCAAGGAAAAATAATTTAAGAATCATTGGACTCCCTAAAAATATTATAATAAAAGTCTAGGTACTATATTTCAAGAAATTATAAATGAAAACTACCCAAATCTGTAAGAACCAGAGAGGCAAATTAAAGACATAAAGAATCCACCGATCACTTCCTTAAAAGGACCCCAACAGCTTAAGTCTCAGGTATGGCATAGCCAAAATCTCAAACTTCAACATCAAAGAAGAATACTTCAAGCATCCAGGGAAAAAAAAGCAATTCGAATACCAAGGAACCAGAGTCAGACCTGGCAGTTTCATCTATTACTAAGAGATCTTGGAATAAAATATTCCAAAAGTCAAAAGACACAGGATTACAACCAAAAAGAAATTATCATGCAAAGCTGAGTATAATCATGGAAGATGGAACTTTCCATCATTTCTGATGAAAATATAGCAGAATGGGAACTCTTAAATATGAATACAAGTAAAGAGAAATCTAGTAAAGGTAAGTATTTGAGCAATGGGAAGGAACTGTAGTATGATGCAGAGCTAACACTCTGATAAAGGGAAAAGAAAAAGCAACTCTTCAGAATTTTAAAGACTTCAAAGGGTATTGAGGACATTAAATAAGAAAAAGGGAGGTCCTAAAGGTAGATTGGGGCAGCTAGGTTGTACAGTGGATAAAGTGGTAGGCCTGGAGTCAGAAATACATTTTCCTGAGTTCAAATTGGCCTCGGACACTTACTAGCTACATGACACTGGGCAAATCACTTAACCCTGTTTACCTCAGTTTCTTCATCCGTAAAATGAGCTGAAAAAGGAAATGGCAAACCACTCCAGTATCTTTGCCAAGAAAACCCCAAATGGGGTCATGGCAAGTCAGACATGACTGAAACAAATGACAAGGGTGGACTGGTTCTGTTCTGAGCATTTTAAGTGGAAAAAGATAAAGGAGAGTAAAAAAAAGGAATATGATAGCATAGAAAGGAAGCAGACAGAACTTGATATTTTTCAAAATTGGAGTGGGTGAGAAGAGTATATAAACTTGGAGGAAAGCGTAGGCAGAGTGGGCATCAAATGAACCTCAATGAAACAGACGAAGGAGGGCTAAATGCACACATGCAGTTTAGCGCAGAGATACATCAAACTCAACAAGAAAAAAAGCAAAAATGAAGAGTAGGGAGGATTAAAGGGAAGAATAATATTGAGGAAAGAATAGTCTCATGCAAAATAAATCTTCTGACCTTGGGGAATGGGAAATAAAAAGGGTAGGGAAAGAAAAGAACCAGAACCTAAAGAGGTGCCCTTAGTTTCCATTTGGTCAACTTGGAAATGACTTAATTGCTATAGATGGTTGTAATGTAATATTACTGTGCTGTGTTAAAAAAAAAAAAAAGAAAGAAAAGATATATTGAAAGAGACAATTTCAGAAAATCCTGGGCAGCATGAATTGATACAAAATGAAGTGAAGAGAACCAGGATTATTTATGCAAATTAGCAATGCAGTAAAAAAAAAAAACCACTTTGAAATATTTAAGAACTCTGATCACTACAGCAACAAAAACGATGTCTTCAGAAAATCTACAATGAAGCACTGAACAAAAGGTCCAGAAAGATATACACAAATGTCCAAATTAATTTTGTCTGACTGCACTTATTTGTTATAAGGGTTTTGTTTTGCTTTTTACCACTCTTTCTCTAGATTTTAATTGGGGTAGGAGGGAGGTTTAGCAATAACCATGCTAATGAAATTTGATGAAAAGGGCTGATAAATAATTTTTTTTAATGGCCAGGAGAAAACAAAATAAATTCAGAAGGAAGCGGAGGTAAGCAGGGCATATTTGAAAATAAAGTTTGGAATTTATTATACACTTTTTTTTTAAAAGTAAACAATATGAAATAGAGATAGCTTCATACAGAATCCTCTTTTGTGGTATGCCTTGCATAAAGAAATAGTCTTTTTGGATATTTAACTTCAGAATAAAAATTTTTTTAACCATTTTAGGTAAAATTTTGGAGTAACATGACTTTTTTGGTAGGTATGTTGAAAAACTTCCAAGTCTATATCTGTAATAAGCCCAACAACTTAAATCAGACACAGAATAGATATGTCAGATGATTGTATTTGACTATATATACTGTATACAGTAAGCACACAATTAAGATGACTCTATAGTTTATTCATGTTCCTCTATCAGTTTGCCTTCAAACTAAAGTCAACTTTCAAGTACCTACACAGATAGAAAGGAGGAGCAGTATAGCAAACAAAACTGCAGATAATCCAGGTATCATTGATACCTGGTTTCAGAACATAAGAAGTATCATTATATAGTGTAGAGGTAGCTTTGGAGTCAGGAAGACCTCAGTTCAAGTTCAGCCTCTGACAAACATTGACTTTGTTACCCTGAATAAATCACCTAACCTTTCAGGCCCTAAGAAACTGTAAATTTCGGAGAAGATGCCAACTTTCATTCGTAAACATGTGTGTGTGTATGTAGGTAGGTAGGCAGGTACATAAGTATGTATGTATGTAAAATACTGAAATTACAAGTGCAGGCCTCTATGCAATATATGAATTTCTGCAGGAAGTTCACATTTCTGCTTATATTTTACTTGGTTAATATTATGATTAGTCTGCAGCGTTTAAATGATATCAAAGTGAAGTGCCTCAAACACAGGCTACACAGGAAAAGGAAGACAAAGGGAAACTAAAACTTTGCTGCAGATAATCCACAAAGGATAAAATCAAACTTAGACTGAAAATACTCTGATGGGACCAGATTTATAAATCTCATGCCCACATTACAACTTCGCTAATGTGGTCACTCAATCAAGACTGTCTGCCCTGAGCAGGACAACTACAGCGTCAATTATTTAGCAAGGTCGAGGGCGGAGCCAAGATGGCGGCTGGGAAGCAGTGACTGGCGTGAGCTCCCCACCAAGTTCCTCCAAAAACCTATAAAACAATGGCTCTGAACCAATTTTAGAGCTGCAGAACCCACAAAGTGGCAGAGGGAAGCAGGG